>VWZU01012299.1:137647-235357 GCA_013397095.1 Sterrhoptilus dennistouni
AATGGTGCTAAATCAAAGCGTTTTTAGGAAAACATGAAACAAAACCAAAGGACTGTGCTTGGAACTGCAGAGACAAAAACCCTGAGCGTGCCCTGGCTAACTGTCACTGCTAAAATCTGATTTTATTTTGAATTTTCAGGCAGAACTGGGCACGCTGAGGTTGTCCGGGTGGTGTTTGAGCCACAAAACATCAGCTTCGAGCAACTGCTCAAGGTCTTCTGGGAGAATCATGACCCGACACAAGGTAGAGTGATGAGCGAGCCAGTATTTAATTATCTTACTAATTACAGCTGGGATAATTAGTGTTTGAGCTGCATGGAAGAGATGAACCTTGAAATCACACTGGAGCTCAGGAATATGATTGCAGACATTTATTGACAGAGAAAGAGAGGGAGAGGGAGAATGGGAGCACAGGAGCTCTGAGTGCCCCTCCTCCCTTACAGCTGCCTGGGCTGGGAAAATTCCCACAGAGTGGCACGGGAGACAATGGAAAATTCTCTTCAACTTTGATTATGACAATTTATTCCGTAATTTCTTTTGTCTCTTCAATTAGAGCGTATTTCTTTGCATCTTCAAAATTTCTATTATTTTATTTTATATTATTTTATATTGGTTTTGTTTAATTTTATTTAATTTTACCTTATTTTTTTACTTTACTTTATTTTACTTTGTTTTGGTTTTCTAAAACAAAAATTATTATTTTTGTTTTTCAAAATTTTTGTTATTTCGGTTTTTTAAAATTTTATTTTACCATATTTTATTTTTAAATTTTATTTTATTTTATTTTACTTTACCTTATTTTTTTACTTTATTTTATTTTGGTTTTTTAAAACAAAATTAATTGTTTTTGGTTTTTAAAATTTTTGTTATTTTGGGTTTTTAAAATTTTATTTCATATTTTATTTTCGTTTACCATATTTTATTTTTAAATTTTATTTTATTTTACTTTATTTTATTTTTTAAAAATTTTATTTAATTTCATTTTATTTAATTTCATTTCTACCCCTGCCCTTTATCCTTCATCATAGCCTGGGGATTTTACATTTTTTCAGCCATACCAAGTATATTTTGTGATCAGAAAAAGGGAGCAAAAAAAGGAGTTAGAGATGTTGTGCAGAGTGGATCATTCTACCTATCTGCCTTCTCCAAACCTTTGGATTTAATTTATCCTTCTTGGCAGAGGTTTTGTGCTGACAGGGCCCACATCTGTGCAAACAGAAATGGGAAACTGTGTGCAGAAAAAACATTTTGCATGTTTATAGAGTTCCAATAAACCTCATCCCTTCTCCCATTTCCCAGAAACGCTGCACACAAGTAACTCATTTCAATATTTGAACAGCCATCGTAATTATGCCACTTGTTACCGCATCTGGGAACAAAAAAATTGCAGATGATACCTCCAAAATGTGATGCCGTCCTGGGAAAGAGAAACTCAAAGAGGGATCCAGGGACTATTGTGGATAAGTGTCTTCCACTGAGCCCAGAGTGGTTATTGCAACTTCTGCCTGTATGGAAAGGGCTTGAGTCAGGAATTTTCTGTCTGCAGGGCCAGGAAGTCAGAACATTTTGTGCAGTTCCTCTGTTGCCATCCCAGGGATCTATGGAAATATTGCTGGGGATTTGAAGAGGGACAAAAAAAAGGATGTAGAGGTCAGAAAACTGCCCCAGTGCTGGGAGTAAACACATTAAAGAGAGAGAACACCATGTCAGGGCGGGTTGGGTTGGATATCAGGAAAATGTTCTTCTTTTTAGAGGGTGATTGGGCACTGGAACAACTCCCCAGGGACTGGTCACTGCCCTGAGGCTGCCAGAGCTCCCGGAGTATTTGGACAATGCTCTCAGGGCCAGGGTGGGATTGCTGGGGTGTCCTGGGAGAGCCCAAGGAATTGGATCAATGGTCCTGGTGGGTCTCTTCCAACTCAGGATATTCCATGATTGCATAACCAAGTCATCCTTGCAGGTACCTCCTGACAGGTTGAGCACCTGACCCTGATAAACTGGGACAAACTCCAGTAGTTGGCAGCTGAGGTTTGGAAAGTTCCGCTGTGGAGTGAAACAGCTTCACATCCCTCAGTGTAATTAAACACTGGAGTCTTTTTCCATCATCATCCTTTCAAATCTTTCAGATGGGATAATCCATCATTTTAAAAGAGGGGCTTGATTCCAGTCAGGAGGAGGAATCCTGTGATTCCATTGAGTGCAGTGGCCCATGCTGTGGATTTATGAGCCTCCCTTTTCCAGCTCCCTGCCTTAGAACTGTGTTCAGGATGATTCGTCTGCACCATCCCTGAAAAACCTGGACCTCTGCATTGAGACACACCCTTCCCTATGGCAGGAGGTTGGAATGAGGTGATCTTTAAGGTCTCTTCCAAACCATTCCAGGATTGTGTGAGTCTACAACAATCTCCATCCTCAAATCACACTGCTGGGCCTTCCTGATTTTCTTGTAGAGTTTATGAAGGAGCTTTTCTTTCTGTCCTACCAGGTTTTCTTGTAGAGTTTATGAAGGAATTCTTCTTCCTGTCCTACCAGTTTTTGGTTTAGATCTTTTTCTTGCTCTTTTTTTCCTTTGGATTATCAGAAATTGGCCATCACCAGAGGGTGGCTTCTTTCTTTCAGCCTGTAGAAGAGAATCTTCAGGGCAACATCATAGAGGCCTTCCAGTACCTACAGGAAAGACAGAAAGGAATTCTTACAAGGGCCTGGAGTGACAGGAAAAGAATAGCTTCAAACTTAAAGGGAGTAGGTTTAGATGGGATATTAGCAAGGAATTCTTGGCTGTGCGGGTGCTGAGGCCCTGGCACAGGGTGTCCAGAGAAGCTGTGTCTGCCTCTGGATCCTTGGAAATGTCCAAGGCCAGGTTGGAGATGTCTTGGAGCACCTGGGATATTGGAAGATGTCCCTGCCCATGGCAAGGAGTTGGAATGAGATGGTTTTTAAGATCCCTTCCTACCCAAACTGTTCAGGGTTTCCATGGCTCTCATGGACTGGTTGCATACATCAGGACAATTGGCCCACGTGTCTTACTCATATGTTTGGATTCATCCTGATTGCCAGAGCTGGGAACTGATGGGCAGGAATTTATGATTCTTCATCTTCCAGGTATGAGAAATGGGTATCTGCTGAAATCATTTGGACAACACCCACCTAATCAATCTTTTGCCACATCTGTAGTCTTGGCTTTGGCAGTGGTTGGGATCAGCCTGTGGCCAGCAGAGAACTGAGAAGTGCCCAAAGGACTTCAGGGCTTTAGGATGACTGAAGTTCATTATCTGGACACACTGATATGTGCATGAAGTGTAGTAGTTGTGATAACAGGTCAAATAAACTCATCAGCTGGATTTATGATTCTTTCTGGCTCTAAACCAAAGAAAAATCATGACATTATGTCTTTATATCCTCATACAACTGAGGTTCAGCACTGTTCCAGTCTGTGCTTTCAGAAGAAGGCTGGATGTGGCAGATGTGTGATTCACTCTTGGATTTCTGGCAGCTGGGAAGCATCACCTAATTAGCCCAGGCAGGAGGCCGTGCTAAGGTGGCTGAATTCCTTCTGGGAATGAGCTCCTGTCTCCATGTGACACCAAGCTGTGGAGACACCCAAGTCCTTCACAGCTGTGTCAGGCACCTGTGTGGCATGGCAGTGCTTGGTGGAAACACTCCCAAACCTTTATCTAAGCTTGGATCAATAGAATTTCCATGTGGTTCTTCCATAATAATTTGCCGAAAGTGAGAGCATCACTTTACCCTTGGAAAATACGGAATTGTTCTCAGATGACTTTGCCCCAGCCTTGCACAGGTTGCTTTACCGGGGTATTTTTATGGTTCCTTAATGCTGGACCAGGAGAGGTTGGACACCAGGAGGAATTTCTTCATGGAAGGGACTGCCAAACTTCAGAAGGAGCTGTCCACTTCCTTTTGGAGTCCCCATCCCTGGAAGTGCCCAAGGAACACTGAAACTGGATGCGGCACTCAGTGCTCTGGGCTGGTGACAAGGTGGAGATTAGATTTCATCTCGGAAGCCTTGGAGGTCTTTTTCAACCTAAATGATTCTGTGATATTGTTGTTCTAATATCTGTCCAAGAATTTTGCAAAGCTCTTCACACCTCATTCATATTTCTTGATTTGAGAAAAACCTGAACCACAAGGTCCCAATGTCATATTTCTGTTTTGTAAGGTAGGGATGATAGAAGGTCTCTGAGTTGGGATTGTTTCTTTGCCTTGATTTGTACCTATTCCCTGTTTTTACCTGGCTGTGGGAAATGTGGCTTTATGTAAAGACACTGAAAGTGAGAGTTACCTCTCTGACCTGCAGTGTTTTTCTCCTTTGAAGTTGAGCTGTGTGCACACAGTGAGTTTTATTCAGGCAGCTTTATGGGAATGCAGGACTCAGTCTGCCAATGAGAAGATTATATTTTGACTAAGAAGATAAATGAGAAGATTTCTTATTCATGAAATTCGGCACAATCTTTGGGTGAGTCCAGTGTCTCATACAGCAAGTGCTGAACTTCTTGAGTACATCTCTCATTTAAAAATACAAAAGCTCAGTGTGTTTTATCTTTTTCCAGAATTTGGGGGAGCACCATTTCACCCCTTCTACCCCCAGCAGAGATAATAGACTTGTCTCATTGTTCTGATGTCATTAAACATCAAATGTGTACATTCTGTGGCAGATTAAGACCTTTCACTATTGGTTTAGTTGGTACCAAGCTGCTGAAGAGTACAGACTGCAAGTCCCATCATTCATCATCCTATGAGTGTATTAATATTCAAAACTGCTTTCCGAGCAGTTGTCCTTTAGAAGAGACTGACACCTCACTGGGATTCAAATTGTCCCTGGGAAGGAGCCTGGCTCTTGTTTAGGGAAGCTCTGGAGTGCACAGAAGTCAATTGAAAAGCAGGAACCTTTGATCAAATCAAACAGTTGAAAGAGATCCTCCCCGATGAGCATCTCCGAAGTGCGGGGCCCTGACAAAGTCCTCCTGACTGTTAATTTAGGCTCTATTTTATAATTCATTAGAATTGGGAGACTGAAAAAAGCAACAAACAACTCCCCCTGACTTCTGCCAAGTGGCATATGGCTGTCATCTCTGCTCAGCCTCCAGTGCCCTGCTCAGCATTCCTGCTCTCCCAGGAATGAGCTGATCTGTAAGAGGATTGCTCTGGATGACTCTGTAAGGGCTCGAAATGTTTCTTTGTCATTGATACAGAAAAGAGGGATGAATGGGATATGCCAAAAATACTGCAAAAAAATCTTTGTGGATAATTTTATTTTTTTAATGTTTGCAGGGGTGTAGGGCAAAGTCTGTGTTGCCTGGTTTATTATTGGGGCCATGCTCAGAGCTTTCCAGATTTTTTTAGACTGTAAGCCTGACTTTCCCCTTAAAGTTGCCTGCTGGACACTCCTTGCTGCCTATGCAAAGTGACTTGGACTTTCAGCCCATCAGTTTTGTGCCTCTTCTGTAGTGTCGCAATTTCTGTAAAGTAATATTTGACTTCCCTGGTAGGGAAAAGGGTGAGTATCTCCTCTCTCCCTGACCTTTCAGCCAGATACAAGCTCTTTGTTTGTGTTGACTCTGGCAATCACAAAGTTCTCTGCTCAGGCTGAAAACTAACCCTGCATGAATGGAAGTGAAACGTGGCTTCCAGCCAGGATTTAAATTGCCAGGAGCAGGAAAGCTGGTGGGATCACCCTTCTGGCATCAGCACTGACCTGCAGTGCCTGAGCAAGTTTCAAGCCCTGCTGTGCTCCTGGTCAAGGAGGAATGTGTCATGTTGGATCAGATCAGGAAGTTTGGCTGCTCTTTGAAACTATTTCTCCAGACCTTTGGAAAAATCAATCTGATACCAGAGGAGAGTGTTTGGCATGGTGCAGATGTGAGTCCTGTAAAGGACTTTAATCTTGTAATTGTCCTGACCTGTGTGCTCAGAGATTTCAGCCAGTTCAAGGTGTCTTTAAAGAAAAGCTCGTTCTTACTTTCATGGTCTGTACAAAAGTCAAGCAGACAACAGAACTAATATCTTTTTAGAGCAGCCTGGTCTAGTGGAAGGTGTCTCTATCCATGGCAGGAGATGGAATAAGATAATCTTTAAGGTCCTGTTGAACCCAAACCATTCTGTGATTCTGTGGAATCGTGTTTGGGAGAAATGAAAAATCCACTTGCCTCCTTTAGCTCTGTTCTTTCCTGAGCACAGTCCAAAGCAGATGCTTGTTTGGGTAGTTCTGCTCCTCACATTCCTCAAAAATATCAAATCATTCCCAGCCCATAGGAAAAAACTCAGGTACAGCTACAATTCCCTGTGGTGAGTGCCTGTTGTCCACAAATCCCATAATTTTTCATTCCTTCTGTCCTTCTATTTGGATTTTTGAGTTAGTGGCAGAGAGGAAGCCAAGACTCCATAACTTTGGTCACTCTCTGACCACAGGGTGATGGGCAAGTCAGTGGCCACCACTGCTGCTCAGGGGCTTCTGGAATTTCCTCTCCAGCCTTGTTGAATTTCATCCTTTGTGAATACCCAGAGAAGCAAAGTCATTGTAAGGCATCTCATTCCCCCTTTCCTGTCAGGGACAAGTCCTTATCTTGCCTGTGTTTGTGCAGGAAATGTAAGCAGGGCTGATGTTTTTCCAGCAGTTGAGGACCATCTGTCCTACAACAAACTCATCACCTGCCAGACTCGTTCAGAACATCTCTCAGTCCATATGTCTTGTGCATCCATGATAAAGAAGAAAATGTAGGAGCCATTTCTCCTCCCTGTGACCTTCCAAACACACTGGCATTTAGCCTTGGTGCTGATACAGGAATTCTCCAGATTAATATCTGCTTTTCCTTGTGCTGACCCAGTTTGCTTGCAGAGGGGATATTTATTTCTCCCCAGCTTTGGAGGCCTGTACTTTTTTTAGACATTGCATAAGGAATCTATCATCTGCAAATAATTAAAATTAGACACTAGAAATGACATTGTGTTGCTAATGAGCAGATGTGTCTACTTATACCAGTGGAAGAACAGCTGTACACATAAAAAAATGCTGCAGCCACCCTAAACCAACATTTGGTATTCTGCTACAGGCCTGGAACTTCATTTGGAGATTAAAGGGAAAAAAAATAATCTCTCCTTGTAAAATATAACCATTTTTATGTTTTGCCTTTATATTTTTGTAACTCGCTTCCCTTTATAATTTGAGTGAGATTTGTGACTCTCAGATTAAAGCACCTTTGTCATGTATTTCAAACGTTATTAAGAGCCTTGATGGTCTCAGCATTATTACAAGGTGTAACAAAAAGCAGTAGAAATACAAAATCTATTGTCGCCAGGCATATTAAATATATTCAAAATAGAATTACCAGCCCCTCAGGGAGCCATTCTTGGTCCAATACTCCTCAATATTTTCATTAATGACTCGGAGGATACAGTGAAGAGGATGCTAATTAAATCAGTAGTAAAGACATTGCTGGGAGGCTCTTGAAGGAAGCGAATAAAGCAGAGCTCTGTGTTGATAAATTAACAAAAGCCATGGAAATCAATGTGCCAGGACACAATAAAGATAAATGTGTGGTGGTTCCTGCAGGGCTGGACACTCAAGAGTGGAACTGGGTTGTTTGATAGGAGTCTTTCTGTTGCCTTCTTCTAATTCCTGCTCTTTGCAATGAAATCCCAGTGGTGGGGCAGTTGATTGATGCTGACTTATCCCACCAGCAATGAACTCAGTCTCCTGCCCAAAATCACCTCCAAAACACCTGTGATGTCTGTTTTTTTTAAAGTAGTAAAGTCTTTGCCGGAGTTGCACTTTGAGAATGCAGCTTCATCTCCTTCCTGAACCGAAATCTTGTGTTTTGTTGTTCCCACTCTTTGTGTTTCTCCAGGAGTAAAGAGGCATTAAAAATAAATAGGTGTTATTAGGCTGCTTTGCATCCCCAGGAATTTCAGCTGCCGTGCCCTAATTTGCACGTTAGACTCTTCTTATCCATATAAATTGGAACAGACTTTTCCTGACCTATATTTGCAGTTTAGGAGGTGATGTTTTCCCTGCATCATTCTTAATGAAGGGGATTATTAACCAGAGCAGTGGTTTCCGAGGTGGGCTGAACACTTTGCATTTTTGAAGTGAGTGGTGCTGAATCAATCCTGGCTCAAGGGCAAAAGTCCTTCTGGGCTCTGAGTTACTCTTTCAACTGCTCTTAGGTTCTTTATTTTACATCTGACAAGGATGTGTGGATCATTTCCCCAGAACTACTGAAAATTAAAACTCTGACACTGTGGGAAACATGAATCCACCTGAGGGAGGTGAGATTTATGCTGGATATAAGGAAGAATGAGATTATATTATTTATATTATATTAGATTAGATTAGATTAGATTATTTATAAAATATAATAGCATGTGGATCCCTTCTAACTGAGAAGATTCTGTGATTCTGTGATGGTCTTTAAAGGTCCTTTCCAACCCAAACCATTCCATTTGGCAAAGGTTTTATCCATGAAGCTGACGGGAATGTGGTGGGAATAACAACATCTAAATTTTCATGTGTTTGTAGAATTAGGAGTGGGCAACCTTAGAAAGTCCTTTTTCTGCAGATTTTTTTTTTTTTTGATGGATTGCTCCTAATTCTTAGGCAAGGAAAACAATAGATGAAGTCAAAACAAAGAGATACCAAACATTGTTTTCTTCTTCAAATAATAGTGAATTTACTGTACTTGGGTCTGGAAATCTGAGGCACTGAAGTGTGGCATCATTAGTCATAGTTTATGGTGATTATTAGTAGGCTTTTAATCTTTGTTTTTGTGTATAATTAGGTACGAGAGGTCAAAGCTGACTCTCTTCTGAACAACAATATTTTCAGTGAATGACTGTTTTTCTCTGCCTGCAATTTCCTTGTGCATATTTATAAGAGCACACTTGTCTGTGTTTTGAGAGAGCAGTGTCCCATGAGCTTATCTGCTGATAAAAGCAAATGACAACACTATTATTTTTATTATCACTAATTATTTTTATTACTGTTGCAACAGCACCTGGTGGATCAGAGTGGGTTTGGATTTGTAGTGCTGGCAAATGTCTAAACTGAGGCGAGGCACTAATGAACAGCAGATAAATGAAAGAGAAAGGAGAAGGCACACGAAGAAAACAAATCTGTGTGGTTCCATAGCTGAGCCCATGTGGTGACTGGCCTGAATCCCTGCATTTCTTAATTGTATTTTTTCCCATCATCAGTTGTTTTCCAGCTTTTGGTAACATCACAGCAAAGTTAATCTCTGAAGAAAATCAGCAATGAAATCCCTATTCTGATGCCAAACAGAAATGCCTTTGTCACATCAGATGCTTTTGGGCATTATTCCTGCTTTCCAGCAGTTAGAAATTGTGGAGCTCATTTGTGCCCTCTGTCATGTCCTCCAGCCTCTTCCACACATCCCTGCAGCACGCATTTTATTTGGGATTGAAGGCTATCAGGATCTCCAGGCGGGTTTGTCTCACCAGCACAGCCAGGAGGGATAAAGGCTGAGCTAAATCCACTTAAATTAAATGTTTCCATGAACATGGAAGGGCTCAGGTCCCACAAGTGTTGGGAAAGATCTGGTCAACACAGTTGACTCAAATGAGACATCAATGTTTGTTCAGTTTTGGGGTCCTGAACCACAGCTCAGCTCCAGTTTAACCAGTAAATATTGATAAAGGCTTCATTCCCTTCCCATGTTCATAGAATCATGGAATTGTCTGAGTTGGAAGGAACCTTAAAAAACTACCTCATCCCATCCCCTGCCATGGGCAGGGACACCTTGCACCATCCCAGGCTGCTCCAAGTCCTGTCCAACCTGGCCTTGGACACTTCCAGGGATCCAGGGGCAGCCACAGCTTCTCTGGGTTCACCCTGTGCCAGGAGCTCACCACCCTCACAGCCAAGAATTTCTTCCCAATATCCCATCTAGCCCTGCCCTCTGGCAGTGGGAAGCCATTCCCTGTGTCCTGTCCCTCCATCCCTTGTCCCAAGTCCCTCTCCAGCTCTCCTGGAGCTCCTTTAGGATCTGGAAGGGGCTCTGAGGTCTCCCTGGAGCCTTTTCTTGTCCAGGCTGGACATTCCCAGCTCTCCCAGCCTGGATCCAGAGGGGCTCCAGCCTTTGGAGCATCTTTGTGGCTTCCTCTGGAGTTTCTCCAGAAGACTGAGATTCATCCTGCTCCCAGACAGATTTTTAAGAGAAAGTACCTCTGAAAAAGCCTAATGCCTATTTATGGCAGAAAATGTTTAAAATCCTGCCTAAACCCAATTATTTAACTTCTGATTAAAGTGAAGTCAAGTTTGATTAAACTAAAAGTCTCCTACAATAAGGTTAGTGCCATTAAGGATGATTTATGTGCATAATTCACTGTTCTATTCATCTGTTCTGTGCACTACTGGTAAATATGAATTTTCAATTAATAATTAGAAATGGATTAACACTTTTGCCTGCCAGTGATACTTGAGTTAATACTTGAGCCTTGTTACACTCATCCAAAACAAGGATGTGAGAAGTTTTTTTCTGGGCTCGGGTTGATGATGCACTTCCTTCAAAGGTCAAAAAGCATTCAAAAGTGCGTTTATACATTGTTATATCTGAAGGAATTAATAAAGAATGAATACACAGAGAACTTATCTTCTAAACAGAAGAAGAGTCTTTGGTTTCCTTGAGAATTTCTGGTTTTTAAAAATATAATGTTATAAAATTTAAAAGTATAAAATATTTGAGGAGCAGTTAGAGGAGCCGTATTGCTTCTGGTATGTGAATCATGGAATGGTTTGGGTTGGCAAAGACCTCAAAAATCTTTTCGTTCCAAAAGAAGACCAAAACCAGAGTTTCCTCCTTGACACTAAGAACTGTGAGTATTGAGAACTTGCTAAACCTTGTTGACAGTGTAAAACTTTCCTTTATTATGTACAAGCTCAATAATTCTTTTAAACCTCCTGAAGAAACTGTTTTCTATTTAATTTATACTCCCTGCACCACAGCACCTTGAAAATCATCCAGAACTCTCAATGCACAGCACGGTAACGAAATTCTTTTCTATTAACATTTTTCTCCTTTAATCATGTGCCATAAAGAGTTTTACTTTCCCCTGGCAACTTTTAAGCTGTATGGATGTAATCATTAGAGTGAGTGATGACATCAAGCCAGGGTGACATGGTGCAATTGATTTTTACTAAATAATGATATGATGAGCTGGAAGAAGGAGTTTTATTAGTCTTAACTCAGCAAGGATTGATTGGGGAGAAGGAAATGACCAATCCGTTTCTCAGGTTGCTGCAGGTATAAGAAAATAAGTGACAGCTGCAGAAAAGTCTATAAATCATGGGAAAAATTATGGTAAAAATAAGAGCTATGAACTGCCCTTTAAAATTTCACTGGATGGCAGAGAAGAGTCGAAGAGACCTCAGCCATTTATCTCCATTATGCCTGGAATCCTCCAGGAATAGCAAAGTTGACGGATGATGCCATTACATTTTTTTTTTATTATTTTTAAATGGAGGGAAGATAAGGAGTGGTGTGTAAGTGTTACTTTCAAGTCATTAGAGGGTTGAGTCTTCGAAAGAATTCCTTGATTTAGCCAATAAAATAAAGTGTCTTTTGCTTTAGCTTTCTGTAGGTAATGTATTAAACATCGGCTTTTTTGGAAGCAAATCTGCTTGTTTGCTGTTTCTGAAGGAAGAAAGTAATACTGGGAAATCTGATTTTTTATTGATCAGAGAATCACAGGATGGTTTGAGTTGGAAGGGAACTTAAAGATCATCTCATTGCACCCCCTGCCCTGGGGCAGAGACAATTTTCCCTGTCCCAGGTTGCTCCAAATCTTGTCCAGCCTGGCCTTGGACACTTCAGGGATGGGGATTCCATATTCCAGTCCATATTCCAGTCATTCAAGCCAAAGGAGAGTCGGCATTTATTGCTTTGATGCCAAAGAATGTGAGGAAAACCAGAGTCATTCCTAAGTCTAAGACCAAGTCATTCCTACCCAGGTACATCAGAAGATACAAAAGTGTTGGCAAGAAAGGGATTTTTAGAGCCCTTTCTTTGCCTGTTATCTCCACTTTGGCAAACAGCAGTTTTCCCAGTGGCACTGTGTTTATATTCCTTGGCATTCTCAAGCTGGGAATGGTTCCTTTGACAGGATCTGGGAGCCCATCACAGCTCCCTGTTCTCCCCAGCCACCATCCTCCCGCCACAAATTTCCGTTTCATATAAAGCAGAGCTCAGCTCTTGAGGGCTTTTTGTGGTTAATTGTTGCTCTGGGCTCTGCTGGCACAGTAAAGACATTTTATGTTCTCCAGAGTGGTCGGGGCTGAGCTCTGCTGAGGTGCTTTGGTCAGCCAGAGGGAAATTCCTGAATCTAATCCATGCCCAACATCTGAACACATTTGGAGCTCCAGATGCCCTCATCTACCCTGGTTCTCCAGAGACAAGAGCTTACAATGACAGCCTAGTGCTCACACAGGATCTGGGCTGCTGGATTTTGGACTTTTTTATACTTTGGCACCACACAACCATATCCGAAACTCACATATTTCTGTCTTTTGCCAGAGAGGTGCGAGTTCTCTGCTTTTCTCTCTGTTCTAAAATCAGCCTCTCTACCAAAACATCTCTTTAAAAAGAGATTTTCTGGCTGTTCCCAGCAGATCAGCCGATTTTCTTTGTTTCAGGTGTCACCATTGAGTGCCAGGCTGTTACCTCAGAGGTCTTTTTGTTCCTGTTCCTGCTGGATGTGTTCCTGATCACCTGGTCAAGGACACAAGATTTGCTTTTTCTGTTCTCTGTCTTGCCCCACTGGTATTACTAAAGTAGATCTGGATGAGAACAATTCCTTCATGGAGAGGATTGTCCAGCCCTGGAGGGATTTAAAATCCATGTGGATGTGGCACTTGGGGACATGAGTCAGTGGTGGCCTTGGCAGTGCTTGGGGATGGTTGGACTCCATGATCTCAGAGGCCTTTTCCACCCTCAGTAATTCTCTGATTCCTCAGGGTTAATAATAAATATTTCTTATCAACTTTAAAAAGGAGCCTGTTTATGATCTCAGTCCTGAATGAAAGGGAGGTTTAGGTCCTACAGACAGATTTCCCTGTTATCCTTGAAGAAAAGATTGATCTCCTGGAGCTACCCTAAAAACTATCCCTAAACTGGCAGGTTTTGCACATGGCAGGGGGTGGGACTGGGTGATCTTTAGGGTCCCTTCCAACCCAAACTGTTTCATGATTCTATGAAAATGTATTTCCTTAAAGTGAAGCCCTCAGGAATGGAACCTGGCTTTAGGTGCATTGATAAATGCTCTTTGTTGCTTGGATATTGTCTCATTTCTCACCTGGATTTTGGATACTTTGGCTTTCAATTGCCCTTCCAAGTTAAACAACTTTGGCAAGCCTGAAGAGCCTCATTTCTCTGGTCTTTTTTTCTCTAGAAATGTATTTTTAATTTACAGTTTTAGTTCTCCTCTTAACCTTCTCTTCAATAAATTAATTAAGCTGACTGGCTCCCTGGTACTATGTCATGGTGGCACATGCAGATATTAAATAATCTGATTTTTCACTCAGAACACTGTGCACATGAGCTCATACCAAACTTACACTCATAAATTCATGCTGGAAACCAGCACCCTCTGTAGTGATCCTCCATTTGGAGAGATTTTTGTAATCTCCTCCCTAGTTGGTTGTTAAACAGTTTGTTAAGCAAAAAATAGATTTGTAGGATGTTAATACTTAAGCTCAAACATCAATCAGCATTAACATATCCTGGCAAAACTGAAGCTTTCCTGGCCTGTCCTCATTTTATCCCAAAATGGCTTTTCCAGAGCTCCCTGCCACCCTGGAAGAACTTCCAAAGGAATGAGCAAAACATCCTCTGGTGGCACTTTGACACTATTAAGTATTGATGAAGAACATTGTTGTTGTTTTTTATTGTAATAATACATTTTAACAGCTAAAAAATATCCAACTCCATAAGATGTTTTGGAATCAGATTCTTTCATGTAACTGTTGGTCATTGAATGGAGTTGTTGTCCTAATACGTATTTTAAAATATTTTTGTGTCTTGTTGTTCATAAATATTTCAGGCAGGTTTTTTTTTTTGTTTGTTGTATTTCCCTTTAAATCTTTTTTGTTGTTGTTGTTGTTGCCTTGGGGAGTCAAAGAGGGATAAATCCATGATTTAATGGGGAGTAGTGAGTCGATGGCATTTCTTCCCTCCAGTACCACGGGCTCTTTTCCCACTCTCTGCCCTTTGCCAGGGGGGTATCAGGACATCCATTTCCTTTTCCATTTCATCTCCACAATCCTGAGATTTGATGGGAATCCTCAGAGGGGCTTCTGCAGCTTGGTGGCAAGCATAACACCAATTTCCAATTTGTCTTGGATGGCAGCTTTTTGGGAGGACTCTGCTTAAGAAACTCCACCTTTTTCACTTCACGAAGTCCATCCACACCACCAGACAAAGTCAAAATTAACACATTTTATTCCAGCAGAGCGTAAAGTTGTGTTCTTGAACACAAAACTGGGAACAAGCGGGGGGAAAGGAAGTGATAACAAAGCTGCCAATGCAGCTGCAAAAGTGCTAAAGCTGCTCTGAGGCTGTTTGACTTTAGGGAAAAATGATCCACAGCAAAGCTGGCTGGAGAGAATGGGAATGGGAGTGGGAATGGGAATGGGAGTGGGAATGGGAAGCAGCAGTAGCTTCCCAGGATTGCAGTGCCAAACCAGGTCTGGTCACCTGAGGGGACAGTTGTCCCCTCTCTGCTTTGGCCCAGTGTTTCGTAGCTTTGTAGGGAGGATCCATCCCATATTTTGCAAATTTGTACAGGAACGACTTCATACATCAAGTCTTCTGAAGGCGTTACACAAATCAGCAGAAATACCACAAAATCCTGGTGCCAAAATTGCCCATCCAGGCTGGCCTTGAACACCTCCAGGGATGGGGAGTCCACAAACTCTGTGGGCAGCCTGTACCAAAAATAACTGTTTTTCTCCAAAAGTGTTTTGTACCTTTGTCTCATTAGGTTGTATTCCCACAGCACAAGAAAGATTATAATCACTTGGTAAAATCAGCATTTTTTTGGTAACCATTACCATGATTCAAAATAATTTTTTAAAATTGTGCCTGGTTTACAGTGACTGCAGATTAATTATTTAAGATTCGACATCTGTATTTGACTATTGTGTGATGGAACAAAACTGTAAAACGCTCATATTTCATTTTCGTGACATTTTAAAGGAGATATCAGCATTGAATCCCTTCAGGATTCTTTAACCAAAGAGACTTCCTAACTTCCTTTAATTCTTGGACTTCCTAAAACTACCTGCTAGTAGAAAATAAAAATAAACTGTGCTAATCCAGCTCTATGCAACATCCTGAATTTAGCGGGAGGTGTCCCACGGCAGGGGGTTGGAATGAGATGAGCTTTAGGGTCTTTCCCAAGCCAACCCATCCTGGGATTCTGTGAAATGTGGGTGTTTTGAGCTTGTCCCAGCAGCCAGAGAGGGAGGGGAGCTGATCCCCCTGTGTCCTGTCCCCCCAGGGATGCGACAGGGGAACGATGTGGGCACTCAGTACCGCTCAGCCCTCTACACCTTCTCCCAGGAACAGATGGAAGCTGCCCTGAGATCCAAGGAGGAATATCAGAAGGTAACGCTGGGCATGGGGGTGGAATTGCTTCACCTTGTGAGCACAAGGCCAAAGATGGCACCAATTAATACAAAATCAGCCCTTGTGCTGTGCACTCTCTGTGATGCTGTTGCAGCTCCTCAGTCTGATGCCCATCTTGCATCGTAGTTACTTTAAATTCCAACTTTTCAGAATTATTTTTTGTATGTGTCATTTTATAACCATGCAGAAACACAAATAGTTCCTTATGCAGAGGTATTTTGAGTCTCTAGTAGATATTTATTTGATGTGGGTTCACCAGAACAGAAATCTGTGTTCTTAAAGCTCTTCAAGCTTCTCTGGACCCCAAACCCTTCAGAGTGTCCCCAAAATCCCAGATCCAAAAGTTCCTGAATGTTGCTGGTTGATAATTGAGCTGGATAACTCAGGATCACCCACCTGATGCTTATGAGATGCTTCTATCAAGCCTTTCCATAAATGTCTTGGATGAGATGTGACAGCCTGTGACTAACAGAGTATTTGTTGTGACACAAGGATTTGTGTGAGAGAACATTGACCAATTCCCTCTCTTACACAGAATTTTCCCTTGTTTTCTGGGGAAGATGGATTCTGTCTCTTCCCTGCCACGTTATTGTTTAAGTAAATGCAGAGGGATTAGTATCCTGCAGTGCTGTTGCACTGTGGTGCTGCCCAGTGCTCTTGTCAATGCAAAATCCAGATTCTGCAGCAGAAAAATATTAAAATATTAAAATTTTTTGAAAATAGCCACTCACCTGGGACATCAGGGCAATAAACTCTAGTAGTACTAAAATAAAATCAGTGTTTATTATATCTAATAAATATAATATATTCAATTTATTATTTTAATTATTTTTAATTATACAATTACCTCACTGGTGTTATGTTAAAGGACCAGGAGTTTTTGGTGTATATTTGATGTTAAAAGTAAAAAAACTCTTTTTATGCCAGCCAGAAGGTCATGAAAGGCAGCAGTTTGTTTTTTTACCAGTGTGGGTGAGCTCCTAGGGCTGGTTCCAACTTGCAGTTGGAATTATTTTGAGTGCAGAGAGGCACTCAGAACTGCAGGTAAGTGATTTCCAGATCTGATAATTGTGTATGTAAATGAAGTGTTCAATGACTTATATTTTTTTCTGAGGGGGATAAGTCAGTCTTGCAGGTGTTCACCTGGTGATTTTGGAAGATATTTATCATTCAAAACATATTTTTACTCATTATTTACCTTAGATCCATTGCTTTTCCAAATTCCTTTTATTCCTTTCCTTTTAGCATCTGCTGACCAACATCACCCTGCATAATCTTGCAGCTTTAATTTGCTTTCCCAACTCTATTATCCTCTGCTGTTATTTGTCATTAAATAAATACTGACATGAGAGCAAAATTGCCATGTGTGAGATTGCAATATGATATTACAGAAATTTCCATCATCAAATAGATTTTCCTTAATGGCACCATTTAAAATTTACCTACTTTGAAAAGTGTGTGTAATTAGTACATTTATATAATTAGGCACAACTGTAAGTGAGCACATGTAGAGTTTGTTTTTGCACTGAAGTGGGGAAGGAAGGGACGGTGTTGCCAGCGAAGGAAACCCAGCAAATACGCACTGAAATTCCTCAGGGATGTGTGTTTCCCATGTATTATTAACAACAATATCTCCAATATTATCTACTGGGGTATTGCAGGAGCAGTGGAATGGTTGTGTGGGAAACACACTGAGCAAACAATTTGCTCAGGAATCCCTTTTCATATAAAGTGCTGTGCATTCCATTATTTTAATGTAAATGTAATACAGCCACTTTCCTTATTATTGCAGCAATTTAAAACAAATATCAAGCTTCTCTGGCAGTGACACATGCCAGATGATCATGGATAAAAATGTGGGAATGGCACAATTATTTTTTTTCCATGATAAGCAGTGGTGCCTGCAGCAAGGGAGGAAGGACTAACAAATGTTACAATAACTGCAGTGTGCATGGGTGACCCCAGCGTTTTTTGGCACTGCAATGGAAGCAAAATAAAATCAAAATGTCATTTATTTTTTTTGTTCACTGAATAATTGTGCATGTGCTCTTAGATGTGGTTTGAGCTGAGGGCCTGAAACAACCCTTAAAATGGCCTTCAACCAGAAAATGATGAGTTTGCTAGATGAGGTTTGGGTTTTTTCCCAACTGGTTCCTGATGGCCAGGGAAGGGAACAGAGCTGGGGAAGGGTCTGGAGCAGCAGGAGCAGCTGAGGGAGCTGGGAAAGGGGCTCAGCCTGGAGAAAAGGAGGCTCAGGGGGGACCTTGTGGTTCTGCACAACTCCCTGACAGGAGGGAGAGGGGAAGGTCGAGCTCTGTTCCCAGGGACAGGACAAGAGGAAATGGCCTCAAGCTGCGCCAAGTTGTGGCTTAGATTGGATATTAGGGAATAAAAATCTTCACAGAAAGGGTGAGCAAGCACTGGAATGGGTTTCCCAGGTCAGTGTGGATTCCCCATTCCTGGAGGGATTTAAAAGCCATGTGGATGTGGCACTTGGGGACATGAATCAGGGGAGACCTTGGCACTGCTGGGGGATGCTTGGATTCAGTGATCTCAGAGTGCTTTTCCAACCTCAGTGATGCTGGGAGTCAATTTTAAGTGACAATAATCAGATTTATTGCCGGGCTGTGAGCGACACCCTCGGTGTGCCCCGAGCACAGGTATCCTGCAAGGTCACATCTATTTTAAGTCCTGTGGAATTTGTTGCTGATTTCTTCAGCTGCTCTGAGGGCTGAGAAGTGGCAGCAGAGCTCTGAATTCACTCTGAGCCGTGGGGCTGGAGCTGCTGAAGGAGCAGGAGTCAGACTCAGCTGCTGGTGACAGGGACTGTAATACAATAGTGCTGCTGCTAGACAGTGACACAGTGGAAGTGTAATCAGAAAAACATCAAATGAGGGCCAGGCCTTGGTGAAATCACTGTGAATGAGCAGTTTTGCCTGAAGCTGAGGTTTTTTTAATACAGGTGAACCTGAGGTTACTCAATTTTCAAGACAGTTGCTTGCCTGGGTTTGGTTTTGAAATGAATTATCAAGGCAATTGTAATCCAGAGAGTGAAATCAGGGTGGAAAGAAGTTTGTATTAATTTTTTTTTTTTTCAGAATGAGACCTTGTAGTTGTTTTGTCAAGCACTAGCACTGGGTTTTATGGCTGTGGGAATACCCTGAGTGCCTCCAATTCATGGAATCACAGAATAGTTTGGATTAGAAGGGACCTTAAAGATCATCCTGTTCCACCCCCTGCCATGGACAGGGATACCTTTCACTATCCCAGGTTGATCCAGCCTGGCCTTGGGCACTTCCAGGGATCCAGGGGCAGCCACAGCTTCTCTGGGAAACTTGTGCCAGGGCTTCATCACCTTCATAGCCAAGAATTCCTTCCCAATATCCCATCTTAATCTACCCTCTGGCAGTGGGAAGCCATTTCCTGTGTCCTGTCCCTCCATCCCTTGTCCCAAGTCCCTCTCCAGCTCTCCTGGAGCTCCTTTAGGCTCTGGAAGGAGCTCTGAGCTCTCCCTGGATCCTTCTCTTCTCCAGGTGAACACCCCCAGCTCTCCCAGCCTGGCTCCAGAGAGCAGAGGCTTTGGATGGAAACATTCCATGGAATAAGGAACACAATCAATTAGCACTGGCCAGCAGGAGATGCACCAATCCCTGCAGCACAGCACTTAAGCAAAGGAAACTTCCATCAGCTTTCTGTGATACAAACCAGCCAAACTTTCAGGAGCAAAAATAAGACTTTTACATTTGGTATTAGGGAAAAGAGATTGGAAAAAGCTGGAGTTTCCAAAAAACATTCCAAAAGCAACGAGCAACCTGCAAGGAGGAGGTGAAGTTGTCAGGACTGTGTTTGTCAAAGCTGGAGGAAGGGCTGTTTACAGAGCTCTGGGAGCTGCAGTTCTGAGTGGTTAATTCCATGAAGGAATGCCTGGCAGGGGGAATTCACAACCCTCATCTGTGTTTTTATCTGATGTGCTGTGTGAATTCAGAACAGGCTTTGCTTGGGAGATGTGGTTTTTCATGTGATTTTTGGCTGGGAGAAGTTAAATGGCTCTTTTAAAATGAGATTGTTTTTATTAAAGCAATACAATAGTCAATAAAAAAATAACACCTGCTTACTCCTCTTCAAATTATGTCTAATTCAGAGCTTTATGTGTCAAATTATCTCTGCTTCACTCTGCTGTGAATGGCAACGACTTGATTCCTGATTGATGGTGGTGGCTCTTGTGGAGACAAGCAAAGCTGATCTGATAAGCTGAGCCATTCTTTGGTTTTGTAATCACTTTTCTGTGCTGCAGAGATACCCTTTGTATGTTCATCCCTCTCGGAGAAAGCTGCATTTGGCTACGGATGAGGAGGTTTTGTGTGAGCAGTTGAGAACTCTTTTCATGTTACTATAACTGCAGAAAATTTGACTTTGCCACTCCAATAAGATCCGGGCATCTCACAGCGGGGAAATCTCTCAAAACTAATCCTAATCCATTTCTTGATGACAGTGGCTGCAAGATAAAAGCATTAATGGCATGAACTTAGGCTGAACTTGTGGATGTGTCTACCTGGACTTCAGCAAAGCCATTGACAGCATCTCCCGTGGCTTTTTCCTGCAAAATCCAGCAGCCCATGGCCTGAGCAGTTTCCCTCTGGGCTGGGTTAAGAACTGGGGGTGTCTGGGCACAGGGAGTGCTGGGGAATGATGCTGCACTTGATGACAACAGCCTCCTGCAGCTCCAGGCTGGGGCAGAGGGGCTGGAAAAGGCCTTGGAGGGGCTGGTGACAGCAGCTGGACTGTCCCCTCTGCTGGCACTGCTGGGGCACCTCCAGTCCTTGGGACACTTCTGGGACGAGAAGGACATTGAGGGGCTGGAGCGTGTCCAGGGAAGGGAACGGAGCTGGGAAAGGGGCTGGAGCACCAGGAGAAGCTGAGGGAGCTGGGAAAGGGGGCTNGAAGGGGCTGGAGCACCAGGAGAAGCTGAGGGAGCTGGGAAAGGGGCTCAGCCTGGAGAAAAGGAGGCTCAGTGGGGACCTTGTGGCTCTGCACAACTCCCTGACAGGAGGGGACAGCCAGGAGAGGTCGGGCTCTGCTCCCAGGGAACAGGGACAGGAGGAGAGGAAATGGCCTCAAGCTGTACCAGAGGAGGTTTAGTTTGGACATCAGGAAGAATTTCTTCATGAAAAAGGTGATTAGATGTTGGAATGGACTTCCCAGGGAGGTGGTGAATTCCTTAGATCCCATTTCATTTTACCCCCTGTCATGGGCAGGGGACGCCTCCCACTATCCCAGGTTGTTCCCAGCCCTGTCTAACCTGGCCTTGGACACTTCTGGGGATGGGCATTCCCTGAGACAGAGAGATGCCACCATCCCATTCTGAGTGCATCCTGCTCCTATTCCTGTTCCCCAGGAATGCAGCACATGCTGCTTGTTTTTATTAATGCTGAGAATGACAAGATTTTTTTTTAATAGCTTTCAATTCTGCATTTATTGTCTTCACTTGATAAAGGCCAGGCATTTCACTTGGCCCTTTGACTGTTGCAAATACAGCTGATCCTGTATTTGAATTTAGAACCAGCAACAGCAGGATGAAACCAGACTTTGTATTTTGCAATCATTTTTTTCATCTGGGAGGTCGTGGGGGTCACCGAAGGAGCCGTTTGCTTTATTGCACTGGGAATGTGAAGTTTATATTGGACATTTAAACTAATGCTAGAAATTGCCCTGTAATAAACTAATGTAAATATCAAATGGATTTGACTCCGAGAGTGGGTTGTAAATAAAACATTTCCTGCCTTGCCCTGTTCAACCTGCCATTAATGTAAAAACACGCTGGATTTGTGGATTTGACATCCCATTTTCATGTCTTTAGGCAGATGAATTCTCAATCTCCAGGACAGATCCCCATGTTGCTTCAGAAAATGAAGATTTAAAGGGCTGTGTGGTTTGAGGGGGTCATACCCTGTGTGACCTGGCCTCCAGTTGGGCACAGCTCTCCTCTGGGTCCTGGGTCATTCCAGTGCCAAGGAGAAGTAGTGGATGATGCCAACACAGGGGTTAAATCCCTTCCCATCAGCCTGGAAGTGTTTTCTCACATAGTTCAGTGGGATCTGGGATCCTTCTGAAGAGCTTCTGCTCCAGGTTTTTGAATTTCTTGATCTTGATTTATGCATCTGTTACAGCGTTCTGAAAGCGTCACAAGCACATTGAATGTTGGCTGCATAAATGTGAGAATGACCTTAATAATGGTGGTTTAAGTGAGCACAGGATTTTCAGGGAACAGGATGGAATTCCTTCTCTTCAGGAAGCTCTCATGGAGTTCAGTTTAACTGAGAGATTAGTTATGGGGGGGACAGGATAAAATCGACAAAGGTCAAGGTAAAAGGAACATGATGGTCGTCAGCTGGTGCTGTTCTTGCTCTCTTTGGGTTAAACACAACCCTTAAAACTGACGTAAGGAAAAATTTCTAGGAAACAAACCTGAGGAATCATCTCCAGATGTGTCCAGTCTCACCATGTGTGAGAATGTTTTGTCTTAATTCTGCTCTGCCCTTTGGATCCATCCAAGATTTGAAGTGGGAATCTCTGCATGGACTGAAAGCGGGAGAGAGATTGACCTGGTTTGAGGTTTCCCTACAAATTGAAAAATTCAGGAAAAAGCCTTTTTTTAAAGTGACATGTGCATTTCTAATGGGCATGGGAGCATTACTTCTGCTCTCCAAACAGTTTGTTTATCCCTAGTGCTGAGCTGTGAGATCCAAGAACACTCCTCAAACCTCTTTTTCTCAGGGACAGAAGTGTGTCTGAGCCAGGATTCAAATGAATACTCATGGAACACTTTCCCACTGTTTACCCAACTCTGAAATACAAAGCAAAAAAAAAAAAAATGTATCTGAGAATGATGACACTTCAGGAAATTCTGAGTTCCACAAAGCTCTCATGTGGAAATGACAGACACTCAACATTTATAAAATACCCTGCTCAGGCCTCTGAATATGGACAGAGGAGGGTCCACTTAAACAGTCAGGTCCCCATGATTTGATAACCAGGTGGTTGTTTTGACAATTCATCCCTGCTGAAGTTGTTTTCCAGCTGATGTTACCATTTGCTTAAATAACTCTCAAGATTCCCTCACAGGACCCAGTGCAGACCTTCCATAAACTGCAGATCCACAGCAAGGCTGTTCGAATCCATGGAATTACTTTGGATTTCCAGTAATGCAATTGAGATAAAAACCTGGCCCAGGAGTTTAGTTCCTCTCAGTATTTTTGTTGCCCAAAGAACTGTCCTAGGATTGTGTGTATTATTTTCTGTATGAAGTGTGCCACTACATCAAAGAGAGCTCTCAGCTTTGGGGAAAACAAGTCAATACTTCCTGGAAGGAAAAATCAGAGGATGCTTTAGCCAGCAACATTGTCATGTCTGGTTCAATCTCGTGATCTTTTTTTCATCAAGTCTTTTTTCTCCTTTATTGACTTCCACAGATCTCTTGTAGACTGGTCTTTCCTTTGGTTTTATCATGGAATCACAGAATTCCAGAATTCTTTGGGTTGGAAGGGACCTTAAAGTCCATCCCATTCCACCCCCTGCCATGGGCAGGGACACCTTCCACTATCCCAGGTTGCTCCAAGCCCTGTCTAGCCTGGTCTTGGACACTTCCAGGGATTCAGAGGCAGCCACAGCTTCTCTGGGAAATCTGTGCCAAGACCCACCACCCTCATAGGGTAGAATCTTCTATCATTTTATGTTGTCCCTCATCCTTTTCTTCCTAGTTCCACATTTTTCCATCAGATATTCCACTTTTTATTTTCCTCAGGCTTGTGTTTCTGAAAAAAACTTCCTTTTTTTAAAAAAATTCTTGCAGACAAAGACAAACTTGTGTTTATTTTATTTATTAGGTGTCATTCGCTCTTTGGGTCTGAAAGTGAATCCGAGTACCAACATAAAGTGGACAAAATCTATTTCTTCTTCCTCCTGCCTGGAGCATTCTGAGACACCTTCCAGGGCAGGGCCATGGAGTTATGTGCAGCAAGAGTCATCAAAGGCTGAGAAATCACTTTCAGTGAATCCTTGCTTCAAGCCCCAGTATTAAATCCAGTATTTAATCCTGACCTTTCCCCGAGCAAACAGCCCTCCTATGGATTTCTGAGGTTAATGCATTTCCATTGTGGCTGCTCCTTTCTCCTGCGCTTTGGTTATTTTTAGTTGACTCGGTTAAACCCGGTCTTTTTCAAGTTTTAAAGGAGTTGTGCTTAAGGTGTCCACAGAAGTAAAAACTCTTTTACACATCAAGACCCTTTGTTAGGTGGTGGGGAAGGGCAGGAGGAAGAGCTGGATCCAGACAATGGGTGAAGGCGGAATTTTGGCTTTTTTCAGGAAAGCCATGGAGACAATTTGAGATTTAGCTCCATTCCAATGATCTCAGTGGTCCAGGGCAATGACTCTGACCTTCATGTGATCTCCCAGATGTACCAGCACTATTTTTAAAAATATTTCTAAGCCTTGATCACTGCAATTTGCAACAATCCTGGTGAAAGTCCGTCTTAATCCCGCTATCATTCCCTATATCATCACCATTTTTGCACTTCTTTTTTTTAATTAAAATAATTTTATGACACTTAATCAAACACAAAATCTTCGCTGCTTTGGATCTGCAAATTTTCCTGTGTCAGCTGAACTTGTAATAGCATCAAAGACAGATGTTGGGTTTTTATTTGACCTGTTTTCTACAAAAACATTGATTGGCACTAATTATAGTCTCTATCATTTGAATGTAATTTCTTTTTTTTTTTATTTGGGGGGGGGGGGTTCTTTTTTGTTTGGTTCTTCTTTTTTCTTTTTTGTTTGTTTGTTTGTTTTGGGTTTTTTTAACCCATGTACAAAATAGCCCAGTGTTGTTTGTGTTGTCTGATTTTCCCATTTGAAGTGCTCAGGGAACTGCTGTTTGCTCATTCCCTCTTCTAAAATTTTCAATATTAATCATCTGCTTATTATGTGAATACCACATTTTCCCTAAAAAAGCTAAAAAAATTAGACAAGTTTGGCACTATTGGCCAGTGCTTCATGCTGAAGGACACCTAAACTTAAAGGTTTTTGCATTCCTTAAAGATATTTTCTAGATATTTCTAGATAATCTGGATTTTTTTAAATATGTAAAACACAACAATTAAATGTATATATTTATGTATTAAATATTTAATAAATACAGTTGTATTTGTCACAAATGCCTGAGTGGCTGCACTAGAAATTTAGAAAAGTCAGTTTTCTCCAGCAATGACAACTTTCAGCCCAAACCATGAAGTTTTGTGGGGATTAAAACACCCAAAGCAAAATTCTGGAAAAAAAAAAAAAAAAGAGTTGAAAAATTGCAGCGAGGGATTGCAGCATCCCTCCTCCTTCTCCACACACACACACACAAAAATGTGCACTTTTTAACATCATCATCATTTTTATTTTCTGTAATATTTTTTATTTTTATCTCAATCAGCTAATTATATCCTGGGTGGTGATTTTTCATCCAGCTCTTCTTGCCGTTATATCTATGTGGCTGCTATTTTATGTGCCAAAAAAAATCCTAGGAAATATATTTCCCCATTATCCCGTGATATATTATCCTAGAAAAAAAACCTTCAGTGTGAAATTAGGGGGTTTTCCAGGGCTGGAGAAATCCTGATTTCTTTCATTGCCCTCTAGTGGGCTCGAGCTCTTCTGCAAGGGCAGGGAATGAGGAGCTTTTCCCTTCTCTTTGTGCCACACAAACCATTAGGTTTTTCTCTAATTTCAGTTATTTGTCCATATTTGTGTGATTCCTGGAGCATCATTTCATGGATCAGATGCAGCAGAATTATCCTGCTGGGGTTTATAAATTGTGACAAAAAGAGGATTCTGAGCTCTGCGTATTTTGCTGTGGAAAGCAAGAGATGGGCATTACCCGAATGAACGTTCCCCAAGTGAATTTTGGGAAGGACACTTGTGGATTTTGGGCTGTCATTGAAATATTTACAGTCTGGAGAAGTAGATAATCAGGTTTTTATAATTTTCTGCTGTTGCAGTTGTGTTGAGTTGTGAATTCATCCCACAGTCCAGCTGAAGGAGGGCTTGGCAAATGTTCCATCCCGTTTATTTGTGATTTATCAAAGAATCCTAGAATGGTTTGGGTGGGAAGGGACCTTAAGGATCATTAGCAGGGACAGCTCGCACTATCCCAGGTTGCTCCAAGCCCCATCCAAACTGGCCTTGGACACTTCCAGGGATCCAGGGGCAGCCACAGCTTCTCTGGGCACCCTGTGCCAGGGCCTCCCCACCCTCACAGAGAAGGATTTCTTTCTCAATATCCCACCTAACCCTGCCCTCTGGCAGTGGGAGGACATTCCCTCTTGTCCTGTCCCTCCGGGCCCTTGAGGCAAAGAGATTAATTTTGAACAGTTAAGATCAAAGGAAATCAAACACGACTCCAGACTGGTTGTTATTCTTTTTAAATTTTGAATTAGCAAACAATTTACAAATGTATAATATATCGTAATATATTATGGCTTGCTGGTCTTATAAAGTGAGTGACTTTTTGATGTAAAATCCCTGTTTAATATATGTTGGCTTCATGCAAAGTTGTATTTCTGCACTGGCCTGGAAAGAGAGGAAGGGAAAAAGCTCTAAAGGGCATTTTGGAAATGGCAGTATAATTCTGTCTCAGATACTTGGGTTAAGTCGGGCATTAATTTAGATCATGAGAAAAAAATCACAGTGTTCATTAGAGAGCAGAGCATGAGGGAGTCAAGCACCTGTGCAAGAGGCAAAAGCAGGGTTGTTTGGAATCATGGGATTGTTTAGGTTGGAAAAGCCTTTAGAGATCACTGAGTCCATCCATCCCAGCACTGCCAAGGCCACCACTGAGCCATGTCCCCAAGTGCCACATGCACATGGCTTTAAAATCCCTGCAGGGATGGGGACTCCACCACTGCCCTGGGCAGCTGTGCCAGGACTGGACAACCTTTTTTGGGAAAGAAATTATTCCTAATAGCTCATCTAAACCCCTCTGGTGCAACTTGAGGCCATTTCCTGTTGTCATGTGTGATGGATTCACCATCCACAAACGATGGCTCTGTATCCACCGCTGATGTGATGGGTGTCACATTTGCTGCCTCCCAGTGGGTTGGAATCTCCCTGGTTTGGCAGGATGTTGAGAAATGATGGAATGTGGCTCAGGGGGTGCTTCTGGCAGCTCCCTCAGCATCTTTGGGTGGATCCCATCCCACCCCATGGGCTTGTCTTAGTGGTGTAGCACATTGATGACAGCCTTGGATTATGGGATTCATTCTGCTCCCTGTTTCTCTCTGGAAGAACAACTGGTCTGACTGTTAAAGACTGAGGCAAAGAAGGCATTAATTACCCCCACCTGCTCCTCATCCTGTGCTGTTCCATTCCCCCTGCATCTAGCAAAGGATGGAGATTTGCACGTCCGCGTTTGCGGATGTGCATTGAGAGCGGCAGGGAAAAAATCCTGCAGCTTTGCACTTTACTTCAGGAATGACTCACTCCCTCTGGTGGGAACATTTCATTCTGAATGTGTGATGCTGCTTTCCTTTCTCCTCCTGCTCCTCCTCCTGCATCCACCCCCCTCCCCACATTCCCATTCCTGCTGCTCCGTGTGTGACATCTGCTCCTTGTGCTGCAGAGCAGCACTTTCGTTTCTGTGGTAGCTGCTGTAGCCACTGGACCCATGGACTGGGAGGGAGAGGAGGGAAAAAAATGCTCAAAGTGGCCAAATTCAGGTGCAGGATGTCCATTTTCTCCTGGTCAGAAGACTGGGATGTTTTGGGAGAGGCTGTCCCAAGGGTAGGTTGCTCCCATGGGTGGCCAGGACATTCCAGGGTCATCACCTTCCTTCTCCTGAGAAAAGTGCCTGCAGGTCAGCAGTGAACTAGAGGGTGTGAAGATCAGCAGATTTTGGGTTTGGTTGAACTTCATGTTTCCTTTTGTCTCGTTTAGGTCTCCAGTTTGCAGCGAACTCTCCTCGGCTTCTGCCTTTAAGATGGTGAAAATGCAGATGCCAGACCTAAGATATTGTAATTAAGTGTCTATTTATAACAGAGTTTGTCATTAGAATTACCATGTCATTTTTTAAACAAGGGAGGATAATGCCAGTTCACAATCTACACCTGTAGCTGTGGGATTTTTTTTTTTTAATTATTTTAAATGCAGTTCTTCTTTGATTTGTTCTGGCTCTGAATTCATTAAGAAGCCCGAATTAGCATCCTGCCACATTGTCTGGGGCTTCTTCACTCCTCCATCCCCTCAGGTACAAACACCAGGATTCTGAGCCAGGATTCTGAGCTTCAGCTAAAAGGGAGTTGACTAAAATACAGAGCCCACGTCTTCATTTTTAAACATGTTTTGTAGAATGGAATCAGAAGAAGGATTTTAGCAATTCCTTCATGGAAAGTGTTGTCCAGCCCTGGCACAGCTGCTCAAAGCAGTGTTGGGAGTCTCCATTCCTGGAGGGATTTAAAAGCCATGTGGATGTGGCACTTGGGGACGTGGGTCAGTGGTGGCCTTGGCAGTGCTGGGAATGGTTGGACTCGGTGATCTCCAAGAGCTTTTTCAGCCTTAATGATTCTGTGGTTCCATAATGTCATTATGCCACACCATTGCAGAGATAAATCTATTTTAGAGCAGTTTTTTCATGGGAGACAAAGCCAAAGGGAACTGGGATCCACAAATTAATATGAACTTGGTAAATCAAGAAATCATGGAATGGTTTTGGGTTGGAAGGGACCCTAAAGACCATCTTGTCCCAACAGCTGGGAGAGGACAAGTTGTCAGGGATGAAGGTTGTACCTCCTGTTGCCCATGTGTGGTGTGTGGGCACATGGATGATCCTGAGCTCTGACCTATCTCCAGAGAGACAGGTCCTGCCCAGGTGAGGGGAATTGAGTGCTGGATGTACCTTAGAGAACTCTGAAGAGCTCTCTTTGAGGCAGATGAACAGGTCTTTTTCAGGTCCATGCTTCTTTTGCTTCTTTTCATTGAAATGTGGGTTTTATTCCGTTTCCTGTAATCCTTGGGATTTCAGGATGCTAAGGCCAAATGTTTCATCTTATGTGAAGAATATTTTACATCTTCAGCATTCCTGCTGTACTTTGTATGATTCTATTATCCAGCTGTGTTTGCACCTTGCATCTTTTATATATATATTTTTTTTTTTCATTTTGTCACTTATTCCCATTTAATCCCATATAATCTTTCCTGAAGTCTTTATCAGCAAACCAGACCTCAGATCCTCTCAGCCTAAGTAGTTGCCAATGACATGATAAATCCTCTAAAATCAATTGGAGTCTGGTGTCTGGAGCTCTGGTGCAGTTCTAAACCAGCCCAAATTGGACTTTTTAATGGGAAACTCTGGCAAACTGGATTTTTTTTTTATGGAAGACTGTGGCACAAGAAGAGAATTTACCATGATTTCTAATATTTATCGTTATTTCCCAACTTTAAGGTGTTGCTTGTCTCCCTGTTTTTACCCTCAGTCTTGCTCATGTCCCCAGGTGTTTTATGGACCCTCTTCCAGTTGCATGGAAATCCCAGCCATCCTTAAGGACACTCCATTTCTATTTGTCATTAGCAGTCCTTATAAACACCTTTTTTACCTTTTCCCCCCCTTTTTGTCTGTGAGCAGAAAGGCTTCACAGCCTCTAAACTGTCTCAGCTCTGACTTGAATCCCTCGAGGTGCTGCATCAGGAAATCAGAAGCAGAACCACGGAATCGTTTAGGTCGGAAAAAACCTCCAACGTCATCAATTCCAATCTTCAAGTCTTACTCTTGCCTTCTAAATGTAGCCAAAAAATAAAGTTAGACGTCCTTAAAAGATGATGAAATTATCTGGGTCCTCCCCTCACAGAATCATTGAGGGTGGAAAAGACCTTCAAGGCCATTGGGTTCAAGCTGTGACCAATCCCCAGTTTGTAACTCAGTCCAGAGCACTGAGTGCCACATCCAGACCTCCCTTGGACACCTCCATGGCTCCTTGGGCGGCCCCTTCCAGTGTTTAACAACCCTTTCCATGATGAAATTCCTCCTGAAATCCAACCTGAACCCCTTGTGGAGGGCACTGTAGATTCCACCTGGTTTCCATTATCCTATAATGGTGCATAATTGCCATAATCTCATTTTTCTTTTGGAACTAAGATCTTCCCACATTTTCCGTTGTTTGGCCCTTTTGCACCTGTTGTTTTTCTTTCTTGAGCTTAGTTTATGACTTATGTGTCTATGCCTGGATCAATGTTAGAAGATAATATTAAAAAAAGGATTAGCACATAGCAATGATCTATTAAATATTGTAATTCATCATTGTGCAGAGGCCATCATTAATTTAATTTGTTTAATTAAAATAGCCCATTAAAATGGATTTAGTTACTGGCACCAAACCACTGCTGGCTTCCTTTTTCTTACTGGGACATTTTATTATACGAAGTCTCACCAAATTCAACATTTTGCTAATTGAGTCAGTGGTTCAATTTGAAATTAGTGTTGCTGGGAAGGAGAAACAAATCAAATAGAGAACCTCGTTAGCATTTAGGACTTAAGACAGGGGGTTTCCTTATTTCCGTTTTAGTGGCTGTGAGCAGGAGGTCAGGTTGTTCTGTGAACATTAAAAAATGTCATCCCCCGACCTGCTGTTTGCCTGACAGTGCCTCGTGTTTATCCTGACGGGAAGAAGCAAACAAAACAAAATGAAAAGGTAATGAGGTAGAGCACAGAGGGGATGGGAAATCTTCCCTTCAGAAAGCTCTGCAATGTTTATTAATGCTGCTGGGTCAATGGAAAAATGCAGCCTGCAAAAAAAAANATGAAAAAAAAAAAAAAAAAAAAAAAAAAAAAAAAAAAAAAAAAAAAAAGCCATGGAGTGTTTTTCCATTTCAACTTGTCCTTTTGGAATTTGCCCATGCTAGAAAAGACAAAAAACGAAATAATTCCATATCTGAGCATAAAATTGTAAAGTATATCGTGGTCAGCAGGTTTTGTTTCTACTGTGATTTTGTAACCGTGCATGGAATGGAAAAAGTCCAGTGCTACCCTTTTAGTGAAGTCTTAATTGTTAATAATTGTCTTAGAATCAAGGAATGGTTTAGATTGGAAGGGACAATAAAGCTCATCCCATTCCACCCCCTGCCATGGGCAGGGACACCTTCCACTATCCCAGATTGCTCCAAGCCTCATCCAACCTGGCCTTGGACACTTGCAGGGATCCAGGGGCAGCCACAGCTTCTCTCGGAAACCTATGCTCAGGCTTCCCCACCCTCACAGGGAACAATTCCTTCCCAATATTCCATCCATCCCTGCCCTCTGGCAGTGGGAAGCCATTCCCGGTGTCCTGTCCCTCCATCCCTTGTCCCAAGTCCCTCTCCAGCTCTCCTGGAGCCCCTTTAGGCTCTGGAAGGGGCTCTGAGCTCTCCCTGGATCCTTCTCTTCTCCAGCTGAGCACCCCCAGCTCTCCCAGCCTGGCTCCAGAGCAGAGGGGCTCCAGCCCTTGGAGCATCTCCATGGCCTCCTCTGGACTCTTTCCAGCATCTCCATCATGGCCCTCACCTTCCTGCAGGCTTTTTTTTTTCTTTCTTTTTTTTCCGTGGCTATTCACATTCTTCTTTCTCCTGCCATCTTCTCTTTGGGTTGGGTTAGTGGGACCTTGAAGTAGAACTCCCAAACCTTTTTCCTCTACAAAAGCCTGTGCTCTGACCTGGCTGATCCACCCTGGATGAGCTACTCCAGTTTCTAAAACTTGAACACAAATGTCTGATAGCTTGGGAATTCTGTAAGGGATGGTAGAGGAAAAGTTTGGTTTCCTGGTGTAGCGCCTGGTGCAATGTGTGACTCTCCAGGGTATCTGTGTGGGCCTGTGTAGGGTGAAAGGATCTGGAGAAGTCCTGTGAGCTTCTGGGCCAGTGGATGGACATCAAAGAGAATCTGAATTTGAGCACCTGAATCCAACCTCCAGTTTACCAGCAGATCCCTCTGCTGAAGGGTCATCCAGAACTGGGTCATGGAGTGAGCTACAGTTATTGGACCCCAGCTTGGGCTGTTTTATTCTGTTTTTATGGGTCCAGGTGGAAGCCAGGCTGACTGTGGTGTGCTGTGTCTGTTCTGGCCTGGGCCCAGCTGCTGCCCTGCCCTGGTCACACTCCTCAGCTCTTGGGGTGGTCACTGACATAGTTTGAGCCTTGTCTCACTTAGGAGCTCCAAATCCCAGGAGAGGTCTGAGGGTGATAAGGGGATAGTCCCCAAGGAGCAATTCCAGCAGGTCCAGACCCTTGGGAGCAGCAGGATCTGGCTACTTGCACATGAGCCCAGCTGCTCTTCTGGACCAGAGTGACTGATGGATGGACTCAGCACACTCCATTTTCCAGGATGAATGAAGTCATTCCATGGAATTACTTCTGGGAATGAGAAGGACTTACAGTGGTTCCTTGAACTGCCATGAAATCAAGGAATACTCTTCCATAACTCACCTCATGCAGATGGATGTCATCATGCCTGCTGAGGAAATTGATGGAATATTTGGCAAAAAAACCCCATAAATTTCTCTGGTGGTTGGAGATTCTCAATTATCCAAGCAGATAAGGACCATTGGATGGGGTTTTGAGCAATCTGGTCCAGTGGAAGGTGCCCCTGCCCATGGCCCAGATGAACTTTTAAGGTCCATTCCAACTCAAACCATTCTGTGCTTCTGTGACCTGGGGACCCTTGTGGGTGACATTGTGAGGCTCTGGGTGATACTGGGTAGATCTGGGATCTGTTGGCCAAATTATTTTCTGTAGAACTGAGGAATGGAGTGATGAGGGAATGTGGAAATATTGAGTACAAAAAGACTGATTTGTTACCTAGCAAACAAGCTGAGCAAGGAAAGAGATTTTTATTTTTGTTTTTAGAAATAGTAAAAAAAAAATCAGGAAGAGGGGAAAAAGCTGTTTAGGGTGAAGAATGATGGTAGCACAAATACAGGTGGGTATAAATTGCCCATTTTTATGTTTAGGATTGGAAATCAGATGTTTTATAATCATTGGAGTAGCTGGGTTCAGGAACAATTGCCCAAACAGAAAATAAGAGGTGAGAAATCTGACAACTTATGCAACAGGGCATGCAAAGTTCATGAAAGGATCAATGTGAGCTTCCAGTGGCAGGAAACTCAACTGGATAACATGGGAGGAGGTTTTCCAGACCTGTGACCCCATCACTACAAAGTGCTACTATTTTATGAACTCATTTCTCCTCAGTTTTTTCCCATCTAAAAAAAAACCTGTGACTGAACCATTGTACTGCATCCCTGGCCGGGCCATTATGAATTTATAGATTAATTGGGGGAGCCAATGAATCAATATTTGATTTTCTGTGTTCTGTGTGTCCCACTATTCCCAGCTGTTTGTGCAACGTCACAAGTTGCAAAGTCAGATAGACTGAAAAGATTTGATGTAGAGAAAATCAGCAAATTCTGTGGCCAGGGAGAGCTCCGAGGTCTCTATAGAGTCTTTCCTTCTCCAGGCTGGATATTCCCAGCTCTTCCAGCCTGTCTCCAGATCAGAGAGACTCCAGCCCTTGGAGCATCTTTGAGGCCTCCTCTGGACTCACTCCAGCAGGTCATATTTTATACAAACTCACACATCCTATTCATTTTTAAAATGTATTTTTACCATTTCCAGCTTAAAAATATTATTGGAAATTATAAACATTAACATAAACAGAAAGTCCAACCAGTTCATCCATAAATGATAGACGTAGAATTTATTTCCACCACTGAATTCAGAGGGAATATAGATCACAAGCAGCTAAAAGACTGAAATTAGCCTTTTCAGGTATTGAATAAATAGAATAAAAAGAGCTGTAATTCATGGAGTAAAATGATAAATAGTCTGTGTATGGATGCAAAAGTGGTTTTAGGCCTTTTGAACAGATCCTGTTTTCAAATTACAGTCTCCATTTTGCCAGAAGATATCAAGTAAATCCTAGATGTTGGTGGTTCATGGTGTCTGCTGCAGGAGTAGAGCTTTCCTGTCAGGAACCATATTTAATTCAGGTGATCAGAATATCTGAAAACACTGCTGAATATTCCAGCATATCCCTGACATGGAGAACTGGACTGCAAATGCATTTTGATTTTTTTTTAACCTGCAAGGTTAATTATTGCTTTGATTATAGAGCTGGAATTACCATCTGTCACAAGCTCTGTGGGATGACCAAGCTTCTTTTGGCGTTGTGTTTTCCTATATATAATGTTTATTATTCCCAAAATAATACAATGTGGGACAGATACTACCATCCTGGGACTGCCTGCCATGTGATGGCTTTCTCATCCTCACACTGCACTGATAATGCAGTTCCATTTCCATGTGCCACCATTAGCTTGTGAGGGAGATGACATTATTCTATGCACAGCTTAGAGAGAGGAGAAAATGCTGCATCCCACTGATAGATCTGTTTATTTAATATTATTTCCATGGAGAAGTTTGCCAGGAGCTTTCTGGAAAGTTGAGAAAAGAGGGTGTCACTGTCAAGTGAAAATATCCCAATTTTCTTGAGATCCTCCTCAAATCTATCACAAAACATCAAATCTCCCAGTGCTGACAAAGGTGGGGAAGCACTGGAATATTTTCCCAGAAAAGCTGCATCTGTCCCATCCCTGGAAGTATCCAAGGCCAGGTTGGACAGGGCTTGGAGCAGCCTGGGATAGTGGAAGGTGTCCCTGCCCATGGCAGGGGGTGAAATGGGATGATCCTCAGGGCACTTTCCATCCCAAACCATTCCATGATTCCATGATTCTATTGCACAGAAACACATCCAGTTTTGTCTGAGGCTTTGCAGATAAAAGGAACATTTAACTACCAATGCCAAACTCGAAACTCTTCTGTGTGAAGAAGCAAAATATGTGAAATTGTCACTAAATGAACAGGCAGCTGTGTTATCCCTTAAGTCAGGTCTGAATTGAGCTTGGGCTCCCATACTGGAGGAACACATTCCCATGCTGAGCCTTGCTGTGACAAGAACTGCAGCTAGTGGGAGAAGTTTGGGAAAAACTCACATTCTGGGCCAGAACTAAGTTAAAAGCTCGTTTCACACAATGCCAAGTTCATACAGTGTCACCACCAGAGCCCCGTGCAGGTATTTTTCCCTAAAAAACAAGCAGAGGAAATCTGTGGGATGTGTCACTTTTTCCTGTTTGCTGTTAAAAAGCTCCCTCCATGTGGCATCCCACCCTGTCACTCCTTCCTTCTTCAGGCTTTTCCTTGGCATTTTTTTTGAATCTAGAAACAATAAAGGATATTTGAAGTTGCGGAACAACTTCAGAAGTGTCGGGATTATTTTTCCCCCCAGTGTTTCACATTAAGTAAATCAACCCTAAAGGAGAGGGCTGGGGTGTTACCTCCTTTTTCAGTTTATTGAAGTGTTGCTGATGTAAATCCTTCTGACTATTTCCAATTACATACAAAAGGAGGGAAATAAAAGATGAAAAATTAATTGTCAGCAGCTTTCATGATGAGCTGTAGCGACAAAATGTGGTGTCTGTCTATAGGGCAGTGAATAAAGTGCTTGGGATTTCAAACTCCAGGGGATGGGAGATAAGAAAAAAAAATCCTTGGGTGTTTGAGGGTTTTTTTTAACCCATTTTTCACAGTTTTCCAAATTTCAAACCCCCGGTTACAGCACTTTGCAATTAAATTCCCATCAAAACCACAAATGGAAAAATCAATACGCTTCATCCAGCAGGTCTAAAGTTCCTCAAATTCAACCCAAAAAAGGACAGGTCGAGAGTGGCTTTTCCCCTCCCTTGTTTTTTTTTTTTTTAACCCATATATTTTAGAGTCTCACCTCTGAAACTTGAAATAAACTTAGAACTCTTTCCTTCCCCTTCACACCTTCTCTAGTGAGATGCGTCTCTGCCCATGGGCAGAGAGGATTAGAACCAGACCATCTTTTTACGAGCCCTTTCAACCCCCAAACCATCCTGTGATTCCGTGATTAAATGTGACTCCTTGGAACCTGCCTGGTTATGTGTGTGTGTGTGTTTTTCCCAGCTGTTCTGCCAGCACGACACTGATAAAAGCGAATTCCTCCTTGGGCATCGCAGCCGAGACTCTGTCGCTCCCTGCGAGCTCCGGGTCCCCTCCAGCCATGCCTGAGGCAGCGCTTGTGAATCCCGAGCTCTTTTCCGAGGGGGACCCTCAAAGGATGCTTCAGGAGTGTCATGGTTTGGAAAGCAAAATGAGTGACAGGCTCCAAGTCAGAGCTATAATTTAATAAGAAGAAAGGTAAAAAGGTAAAAAATAAAATAAAATAAATGCAATAATACAAAAGACCACTGACAGAGTCAGAATACAACCTGAGCAGGGTGGTGGAAGCAGTCCAGATGAGGTGCTCTTCCTGAAGCAGTGATCCTATAGAAAAAGGTCTGGTAGCTCTGGTCCTCTGGGAATCCAGTAGGTAAGGGCTGCTTGTACTGTCCCAAATCCCAGATTATATCCAGGTGAGAATGCTTGGCTCCTCCCCCTGGGCAGAGCATCTCACAATGGGATGATGAGTTGTGAAGTGGGTCCTTGATGGCCCATTACACAGAGATAACCCCTGGAGGGAGTTACCTGTGAGTCACAGGCAAGGTGTTGATGGGCCATTAGCAGAAGACAGCCCAACACTAGAGCTCTGCCCCACTTGGTTTTAACAGTTCATGAAGATGGTGATAGAATAAATACTTTGTGTGCATCCTACACTACAACCCAGGACAAGGAGCTTTGCAGTTTTCAGATGAGGTGGCGGGATCGGCTCCCCACAGAGCATCGGGGACGTTTTTTTGTTTTTTGTTTTTTTTTTGCTGACCCGTCTTTGCCAGCAGCAGAGGCGGAGCGTGAGCCCGGCTGCCGCGTCAGCATAATTTTAATTAAATATATATCGCTTTATTTAGCTGCGAGGATGGCACCACTGCCAGCAGAGGACTGGAATGCAAATGGAGACGATTTTAAGTGCAAGGAGCAAAAGGGTGGTGTTAAGAGTAGGAGAAAAACATCCAAAAGAGTCGAGGCTGGGTGATGTTACTGTGATGGCAAACTCGGCTGAGATGTGCAATTCATTCACCCATCATCTCAGCTGCTCCTGTGCAAGCAGATCCCAATTCCCAGCTCTTCCCGAGGCTGCAGACCGTGCTGAGCACAGGCTCGGGGTGTTTGGGCAGCGTTATTAAAGCAGCATTAGTATGCAGGGAGATGCTCCTCGCCCTGCCTGTGCTCCCTCCTTTTGTTGTGACAGTGCTGCTCCTCACGCTCTGAGGCAGGGCTAATGAGACTTAAAAGCAGAGCTAAATTAGGGAGACTGGGATGATGGAAAAAGCGTGGGCTGGGTGGGAAAGGGGGAATGATGGAGACAGGGTCGGGCTGTGTGAGCAGGGCATGAGAACCTGAGCAGGAGCTGAAGCTTGTCCTGGGTCTGGCATAATAAAGGTGGCTGAAGGGTCAGCATTAAAGACTAAAAAATGAAATAAAAATCCAACCCCAAAATCTGCAAAGCAGGAAAACCCAGTGAAATGATGCTGTCAGGCACATGGAGGAATCCTTTGGGGCTGTTCTGTGCAGAGCCAGGATTTGGACTCAATGACCCCTCCAACTCAGGAGATTCTCTGACTCACAAGACAATGAGGAATAAGGAGAATATAACACACAAAGAGGGATAAATGGCTGGAAAACTGGGATATATCTGCTAGAAGGAAAGAACATTCAAGCCATCTCTATTTTCTTTTTTTCCTACAGACTTTAGACCATGAGTGCTCATAACCAAACAGACACTGCAGTCCTGGTCCTATATGGTATTTTTTAACACTTGCCAAATGGTGTCTGCTAGCTTGTAACAGATGTAAAGGATTATTTCCCAAATCTGCAAGAATTGTCACTTTGCACTTGCAAAGTGAAGACGTCTTGACTGGGAATACAGGAAGAATGAATTATGCATGGGAAGTGCTGCATGCCTATTTTTAATGGTGCATGGGCATGGGCTAAAATATCATTTTTTTGCCTCGGCTCATGTTTAAAAGTGGGGTGAGTAAGGGAAGAATGAGAAGGTGAAGGGGTAAATCTGCCTTAGGAACGTGTGCTGAGTTTTCCTGATGACAGAGACCACAGCACTGCAAAGCAATCCTGCTCTGCGAGGAGCTGAAATTAGAGTGTAGGAAATGTTGATAACTTTATACACTCATGGAATTGTTTGGGTTGAAAAGGACCTTAAAGGCAACCTCATTCCAATCATGGAATTGTTTGGGTTGAAAAGGACCTTAAAGACAATTTCATTCCACCCCCTGCCATGGGCAGGGACACCTTCCACCATCCCAGGTTGTTCCAAGCCTTGCCCAACCTGGCCTTGGACACTTTCAGGGATGGGGCAGCCACAGCTTCTCTGGGCACCCTGTGCCAGGGCCTCACCACCCTCACAGGGAAGGATTCCTTCCCAATGTCCCATCTAAATCTCTCCTCTTTTAGTTTAAAGCTGTTCCCCCTTGTCCTATTGCTCTGTGCTGTCCCAAGTGATAGATGGTCCCTGTGCCCTTAAAGACCTCTCAGATTCCATATTTGTATCCAGTTGTAAAAGATGGGGAGAGTGAACAACTTGTACGTCAGAAGGTTTTTATTGGAGGAGAGATAAATGAGATGAAGAAGTACTTCTTAGAGCCATTTGAGTCTTTAGAGAAGTCTGAATGAAAGAATTCCAAACAGAGAATGTGTCCAGGTTGTAGCTTCACTGCATCACAGTGCATATCAACAGGAATGTTTAGAGTGGTGAAGTCACAATATTCCATTCTAAATTGAATTTTGAGTCCCTTGGTTGATTTAAGCAGATTTATTTCCAATATTTCTACTATACTTTGTAGACTTCGTGTGGGGCAAGTCAGAAAACAATTTCTGTTTCTCAGAAAATATCAAGTGTATCAAGGTTTCTGTCCTTGCTTTTGCTTCACATTAAAGCAAATTTTAGAATTATTTGATTTGTGTGTGTGTGAGAGTGAACAGAGATCCTGAGAGAAGGAGGATTTGTTCATCCTGCCCAGTGTGTGATGGCTGTGAGATTGCTCCCCAGCACTGATTCCTGTGTGATCCTGGTGAGATGGGATCACCCTGCCTGGCTGCAATCCCCTGATGGGAGCTGATCCCTTCATGGCAAGCTACAAATATTCCTTGGATTTTAGTGGAGAACTGTAGGAGAGAAGAAGGTTGACTGAGGCAGCACAAAGAGCAGGAAGCGAAGCTTGGTTTGGGATTTCCTCCAGCACTTAGTGATGAATGGGACCCTGATGGGTGTTTCCCTTGGATAATTCCATGCCTTAGGAGACAACAGTGGCTTCTCAACATCCTCTGGTTTTCCTCTCTTTTTTATCAGCTCAACCATTGTGAATACCCTGCTTGACACTGGTATTGGATTGGTACTTTGCTCTTTAATAATTCATAATTTATCATCACTGTACAATGAACATGGGGTTGGTTAGGAAAATTTGTAGTTAGAGAGGTAAAAAGGCTGCCAAGACAATCCACATGCTGTGTGGGAATACTGCTGTGGAGCTGGAATTGCACACCTGAAGGGTTTGTGTACTGCTTCTGAAATATTTACATCAGCAGGCAGTGCCTCTGACAAGTTTCCAGAGTTTTCCATATGTTTTTTTTTTAGGAATTGCATCTTACGATGGTGTGGGAACACAAATCTGGTGAGGAGCAGGGAGGGACCTGGGGGGGCTCAGGGGAACTTCCTCACTCTCTTCTCCCAAGGAACAGGGACAGGACAAGAGGAAACAGAGCCTCAGGTTGTGCTGGGGGAGATTTAGGTTGGATATTGGGAACAGTTTTTTCACCAAAAGTTGTCCATCCCTGGCACAGCTGCCCAGGGCAGTGGTGGAGTCCCCTTCCTTGGGGACATTTGAAAGTCATGTGGATGTGGCACTTGGGGACATGGGTCTGTGGTGGCCTTGGCAGTGCTGGGGAATGGTTGGACTCAGTCATCTCTGAGGGCTTTTCCAAACCAAACAATTCAAATGCTTGAGAGTAGTCAGGAAGTCACATTCCAGCTACAGTTCCATTAAATTGTTGGTATAGCCAAGAGCTTTTTGAGAAAAAGTGAAACCAAAATTCCTTTAAATTCTGGGACTGTCACTCCTGCCAGGTTTGCTATCCTGACGCTGTGCCTGCTGACTCCAAGGGAAGCAATTAATCCATTTTTGGATTGTAGACTGAGGAAATCTGAGTTCCATCCTTTAACAAACATCTCTTGGTTCCTTGGAGAGAAATCTTTTGGATTTCATGGCAGTGTGATGCTGGGGTTTGCATGTGTTTTATGTTTTCATGGAGTTGCATCTTGTGCACTGCTGTGGAAATCTGGGATAGTGGGATGTGCCCTGCTTATGGCAGGGGGGCTGGAATGGGGTGAGCTTTGAGGTCCTTTCCAACCCACACCATTCCAGGATTCCATGATCACAGTGACCTTGAGCAGACAGATCATTAACCAGCATAAATAACCACAGTTCTGAGATTTTCCAAGCATTCCCTTTCTTTTATGCTGAGATCATGACCCATATCCTTTCCAACCTGCTGTGGTAACAAACTCAGATCCCGATCCTGCTTTCAGCAAACTCAGGAGACTTTTGCAAATGGTGCCTGAGGAGGCCCAGGTCTTACAGCTTTTCCTTCTGTGCTGCTCCCAGTTTGAAGGTTTGGGAATGTGTCAGCTGGGATGAGAAGGGCGAAAGGCAGCAGTGCTGCTCTTCATCTGTGCAAGTCCATTTGTTGGGTAGGCTGTGTTCTTTTACTGCTTTCCTCAAATGCCATTTTGTAACAGTAAAATGCTCACTAAAAATACTCAAATATTTTTAGTTGTTGAGTACAAGTCAGATTGAGCTGCACATTTCCCTCGTGAGTAAAAGTGATGAGTTTGTGTTCATTAACTCGGGGCCATCTGGTGCAGACATGCTGCAGTCTGTGAATCAAACATGCATCAAGCTCCAGGGATCAGAACAACAGCCAGACCCGGGGTTTGGGGGGCTTGGGGTGGAGGGTGGGAGGAAGAGGGTGGTGGACATAGATTTCACTCTTTTTAAAAATTAACTCTGCTCTTAATGCTGTAAAACTCTGTTCCAAGCTCATCAGTGCCTTCATCCAGCAGCCTTCAGGGTGCTTGTGTGCCATTAAAGTAACAACACCCACCACACGAACTATTTTGTGTGCAAAATAATAAAACAGAACCATTTTCCTGCATTTTTAAATAATGCATCTGGAGGGTGCAGCTACACAGATGCAACTGAGAAATAAACCTGAGCTTTTTTTTTCTGGGCCTGCACTGGTGGAAGCCAGTGGTGTTTCCACTCAGTAACAGGATTGGATTTTGCAGAATTTCACAGAAAAGTTTGGAAAAGTATGTTGTAGTTAAAGGCTCTGATTCCATCTTAAAAATGTTTTCCAGCCTGAATGACTCTTCTTCTTCTTTGTGAGGTGGGTGGGGGGGCTGGTTGGCCAGAGGAGCTGTGGCTGCCCCTGGATCCCTGGAAATGTCCAAGGCCAGGTTGGACAGGGCTTGGAGCAGCCTGGGATAGTGGGAGGTGTGCCTGCCTGTGGCAGGAGGTGGAACAGGATGGTCTTCAAGATCCTTTCCAATCCAAACCATTCCATGATTCTACAAAATCCACTTCTTCAGCCTGGCAGACATTATACATCTCTCATCCAAATGTCTCCAGATGTTCCTCTTCCTGCCTTTCCTGTTGATTTTTTTTTTTTTTTTTTTGGGTGCGCTCTGCCCTCATCTCTCCCAATCTCATGCCTGTCAGGGGTTGCAGTGATGGTTGGCTGGGCCCAAGATGGGGGGAAGAGCCTGTGCTAAGCCTACACGTGTTAACAGATGACTCAAAGTCACCAGACTCCCCTCACAAACCTGTATAACTTTGTGAGTTCACCACGGAATAACTCAGGTTGGAAAAGCCCTCCAGGGTCATCAATAATTCTCCCAGCACCTCCAAGGCCACCACTGAGCCATGTCCCCAAGGGCCACATCTGCATGTCTTCCTATAAATGCCCAAAGGCAAAGTTTCTGCAGGAGAATCCCATTTCATTTATGTTATTAGATGTCCTGAGGTAAAAGTTGTATTCTTCACATCTGTCGTGTGTTCACTGGCTCTTAGACTAAATAAGTTGTGTCCATCCATGAAAAGGATGGGATGCTGTGTTTCCTTCCTGAACCAGACCAGTTTTTCCTGTGGGTTGTGGCTGTGCCCGTGGGCCACTGCTGCAGTCAGGCTGTAAATGAGAAACAAACCAGAATGAAATCCACACAGGAAATAGGAGAAGATTTGAGCCCATAGACTGTCACTGATTTAATAATGAAAAGTTTTTTTTTTTTTTTAATCTATTATTAAGATATGAAGGGCGAGCAGGAGTTAGTGATCACTTCTGAACAAAGCTCATGTTTCCATGACAATACCGCTGTCAGTGGATAATCCGTGCAGCATAAGCTTGTCTGTCCTGCTGGGATGTATTTGGGCATATTTGGAAAGAGAAATTCGGAAGCTCAGAGTTTTGCCTTTGAAAGAGTTGTGTTTTATTTAAAGAGTCCCATTCTTTTCATCACTCTCTTAAATAACTGGTATTAATGGGGCCCAGTCGAAGGAGATAACAGCACTGCACAGCCCCTGTTTCATTTTTTCTCTTCTCTTTGAGTCTCCTCATCAAAATGACCGTCCCTGCTCCGTTTCTTAATTTCCTGCCTGGATTCAGTCACTCTGCTCTCCCATTAAGGGCAGTTTTGTGAATGACATCTTTGAAAGCTTTCATTTGCCTGCGAGGAAAATGACTGCTTACTCATCCCCTTTGGGAGAGTGAGTTTACCTTCCAAAGAAACCTCCTTTCTTAGTGCTTTGTGCCAGAGTCTTTGGAATTTTCTCCCTGCACTTGCTGGCTGCTCCTTTGGGCCACCTCCAGGAAGGGAAAACACACGTTCATGATCGTTTAAGCAAAATAATGGGTGACTTTCAGGTTCTAGTGGCTCATTTTTCACAGTAACTTTTTGCGTAGGACAAGGTGAGTCTCTGTCAGCTTCTACTGAAAGTTGTTTCAAAGTTGCACCAATTTCTTTCTCCCCCTTCTGTCTCATGATGTTTCAGTTTGACTCTTTGGATTTCGGATGCCAATAAAATTCTGGATTCTGATTCTTTTCGTGTTTCCTGCCTTTCCTTAAGCTCTTTGGGACCAGGGGATTGGCATGAAGATGAGGCAGGGAAGGGTTAGGCTGAATTTTACGGAAAGGTTCTTCCCCCAGAGGGTGTTTGGGCACTGAAGAGGCTCCCCAGGCAATGGGCACATTCCCAAGGCTGCCAGAACTCCAGGAGTGTTTGGACAAGGCTCTCAGGGACAGGATGGGATTGTTGGGGTGTCTGTGCAGGGCCAGGAGTTGGACTGGAAGATCCTCATGGGTCCCTTCAGGACATTCTGTGATTTCATCAGCTTTTTGTCCTTACTTTATGGCTTCCTTTCAGAGCAACTGCAGCAAGTTCACAACAAGGCTTAGCAAAGATGAAGGTGAGGTTCGAAGATTTTATCAAAAGATAATGGAGTGTTCATCACAGCTCTTGACCTTGCCTTTCTTTGAGCAGATATAATCAGAGTCTTTAAAGCTGGAAAAGACCTCCAAGACCAAGCATTTAACCCAGCACCACTGTGTTCACCACTAAACCTTGTCCCCAGGTGTCACAAAGACATAGAAAACTTCCCAAGGCCAGCAAAATCTGACCCAGCAGAACGCCCAGCTCCCCAGCACATCCTCATCCACCAGGACTGCTGGTTCCTGCAATTTGCTCTCCACACTTTTCCTCCCTGCAAGTCACCAGGCAGTTTTTTTTTTTCCATTTCATGGAAATTACATGGTTTGGTGAAACACTCAGTCAGACAGAAATACCTCAGCAAAGTGGTCTTCAATTTGTTTTTCACTGAGATGCTCACTTGTGCATTCCTAGGGAGACTTTGGAATTGCTGATGTCTGGGAGCAGAGATCCCTGGGGGCTGTAGGGGATACAACAAGGTTATTTTCATAGATCTGCACTTGCCTTGTTTCTGGTCTCTTTTTGGTGACTGCATCTTGTGTCAGAGATTAAAAAGAAGGAATTTTATTCAGTCTCTTGTCCTTGTTATTAGTCTGATTCTTTCCTTTCCTCTTTTCTCACCTTTCGGAGTAGAGAGTGGCCTTTCCCACAGACCCTCAGAGAGGCTGAACAGGCTCCGCCCCAATAAACTCAGCAAAGTTCAGGCTCCTCAGTCACTTGGAGGAATTTCAGACAAGTTCCTCTGGAATCTAATGGGGACAATGACTGTCACACGCTGTGCCAGCAACGTGGAGTGGTGCCAGTGCCATGTCATGGAGCTGTGGCACGACATTAAGTGACAGGGTAGAGCCAGCCTGTCCTCCTTTATAGCCATGGCTGGGGTACAGCTGTGCTCCTGCACACGGGGCTGTGTGGGAACAGCATTCATCTGAATGCTTTAATTCCATCTGGATCTTCTTGGCACTATTCAGTGGCCCCCACAAGAGCTCTTGTTTAAGGCAGCGTGGCTGAACAACCCCAATTTAAGGCACTAAATAATCCATTGCTATGTTTTTGGTCAGAAAAGAAGGATGAAGAAGTCCTAATTAATCAGATCTCTTCCTAATTGGCTGTGGCAAAGAGATTTCTCAGCGTGCCAAGTGCACACAGTGGCCTGAGTGGTTGGCTTTGCCTAAATGAGAGAGAGGCTGTTCCTGCAACTGCTGCCCTGAATTTGTTTGGATTTGCTTTGAGGAGTCGGCAGCAGAGTGTCAGGTGGATTAATCCTGCCTTCTGTACATCCTGTCTCAGAGTGTCGTCCCTGTGCCTCCCACCCACTTTGCCCAGGAGTTTGACTCCAGTGTTTTTAGCCTTGAATTTGGAATTGTTCTGATGAGGGTCCTGTGAAATAAATAGAATTTGACTGGCAGCTCTGGAGCCAGCGATGTTCCAGTGGGTGAGTGAGGGGAATTAAATTGTTGACTGTGTGTCATTAAAGAAAGGAGAGAGGGATTTATAGTCATGGCCAGTAACTTTTAAAATTTTTTGTTCAGAAAACATTTTAGACTTTAAACACAATGCAAAAAGTGCAGCTTTGCAGCATTTCCAAACATTAAAGTGTGATGTTGACCATTTCTGCTGGTTACTCATCTGAACTTGGTAATTTTGGATCATCTCTCTGGCCTAGATCTGCTCCCGTGGTGGGGAAAGGTCTAAACCAGACCTGCTGGGCAGGAATCCCTTCTCAGCTGTGTCCAGGCTGGATGGAGAACTCTGGGTGCTGTGAATGTGTCACTGAGAGAAAGCTCTGACCCCCTGGCCCTCTGAGCTTCTGCATTTTCCATACCTGCAGGATGTCCAGGAGAGATGGAGAGGGACTTGGGACAAGGGATGGAGGGACAGGACACAGGGAATGACGTCCCACTGCCAGAGGGCAGGGATAGGTGGGATATGGGAAGACATTCTTGGCTGTGAGGATGGGGAGGCCCAGGTACAGGTTTCCCAGAGAAGCTGTGGCTGCCCCTGGATCCCTGGAAGTGTCCAAGGCCAGGTTGGACAGGGCTTGGAGCAACCTGGGGTAGTGGGACTTGTCCCTGCCCATGGCAGGGAGTGAAATGAGATGATTTTAAGGTTCCTTCCCACCCAAACAATTCCATGATTCTGTGATTTGAGCTATGCCCCAGACATTTGAAAGGAGCCTGTGGTGCCCTCCAGCCCAGGCAGGAGCCCATTTGTGCCAAACAGGTCCCATGGAGATGCCAGAGAGGAGGAGCTGGTCTGTCCCAGCCCATCCCAGGGGAGATCTCCCCACAGAGCTTTAGGTTTGAAGTGATTCCTCATTTTCTCCAACACACAGATAAAAACCAGCAGCTTTTCCCACACCAGCAGCAGCACAAAAGATGAGATGGGTACAAGTGAGGAGATGAGATAACACTGGGGTAAGAATGGCTGCAATCAGCTTACAATGAGATCATATCAAATGTGTTGTGGAAGTTCTAATAATTAATTGTTTCTTAAACTGTGCAGTCTGTTTGTTTGATCTTCCCTCTGCATTTCTATAGCAGTGTATCATTTATTTTCCTTCATATCTTTTTTTTCCCTTGTGCACCATATTTCTATACTTCAGACTTGATCCAGTAACCATAGCAATGAAATAAATGCATTGTCTTCATTTACAATGGTGTCTAAATAGGTGCTCAGCTCCCTGTAAGTCCTTTAACAAGGGATGGTTCCCTGCCACCACAATGAGAAGGCTTTGGGTGATGTTATTGAAATCATTTTCACTTTGATTTCGTGACATCGAGTCCAAAAGTCTCTGAAAATGCATTTGTGTCTACTTCATTTTTCAAGAGTATCTACATAGAAATATAAAAACCCCAGAACTTTCCAGGGGGTTTCTTTGTGGAGAGAGGGAACATGGTTGGCTTTATGTCTTTCCAGATACAAAGAGATGCATTAATATCTTTTATTTGCCTCCACTGTCCTCACATTATCAATAACCCAGAAGTTTCTACAGACAAACAACTAAAAGAATGCAGACTGACTTCTTGTCTCAGAAAGCGTGAGACTCCTGAGCCTGGGCAGTCCTTACAGGAGTAGATGTAAACTGTTTTCATCCCTAGGGTTAAAAATAAAAGCTGCAAATGAAAAAAAGAAGAAGAAGAAACCTCTCATTTTGTGTTCTTAACAGATTGCTTTTGCAACTCAGTGGCAGAAATGTGACTTCATTCACCTTTAGTATATTAATTCTGTTTGTCAGACTCTTATGCAAACATAATTCAGGAATTCTCTAGAACACAGACAGAGATTCCTTTCCGTTTGTGCTGCAGCCAGGTTGGCACCCCACAGCTCTTGGAGGAGTTGCACTTCACATCTGGGCAGCTGTTTTATTTTGTTGGGATGACGTGGCACAATCCGAGAATCAGGGAATGGTTTGGGTGGGAAGGAACCTTAAAATCATCTCATTTCACCCCCTGCCATGGGCAGGGACAGCTCCCACTATCCCAGGCTGCTCCAAGCCCTGTCCAACCTGGCCTTGGACACTTCCAGGGATCCAGGGGCAGCCACAACTTCTCTAGGAAACCTCTGCCAGGGCCTCCCCACCCTCACAGCCAGGAATTCCTTCCCAATATCCCATCTAGCCCTGCCCTCTGGCAGTGGGAAGCCATTCCCTGTGTCCTGTCCCTCCATCCCTTGCCCCAGTCCCTCTCCAGCTCTCCTGGAGTCCCTTTAGGCTCTGGAAGGGGCTCTGAGCTCTTCCTGGATCCTTCTCTTCTCCCTTCTTCTCAATCAGAGGGTGCTGGGGTGGATTTATGCTGGAATTGCAGCATTTCCTCTCTGCATCCCATTCTTTCCCTACCTCTGCCACAGCAAAAATGTTGGATTGGTGTCTGCACTGAATCCTGCCTGGATAAAATGGATAAAATGCAAAGTGAGCATTGCTACATTCACCACGAGCCCCTCTTGGATGGAGCAGTGTTACAGCTCCTGAGATTTAAATTTAAAGCTTTCAGCTCCAGGCATATTCCTTAAAAGAAAAGCTTTATTATCCATTTTACATCTGAAGCCTGGATTTCAAGGAAAAAAAAAAAGACACTGGAAAGGATTTCAACTATCAGCAAATTAGAGCCCTAAATTAGACTTCCCTGAAAATTTTTGCACAGAAATATTTTTTGGCCAAAAATATGAGTTTTTAATTAAGGGAAATTATCTCATTAGGATGATTTTTTTTAATCTTTGGATACTGAAGACTCTCAAAAATCCATTTTGGACTGTTGATTGTGTATATGTGTGTTGACATATGGGTGTGTGTACGTGCTGTATAAACAGCCATTATCTGAATTTTTGTGGGTTTTTTTTTCATGACAGTTAGAAAAATCAGGGAGGTAAGAATAGATTTAAATGTGATTTTTTTTCCCTATTTTATTTTTTTTGAGCTCTTCAGGGGAAAGGAAAGAATTTTCCTACCAGCTCTACTTTCATCAGTAATTCGTAGCTTCTGGCCATTGCCTGTGTGTTATAAATGCCCAAATTGCAAGAGCCAGGTGCTGACTCTGGACTTTTAAACTCTGTATATCTCTAATAGACTAAATCAAGGAAAAAATCTCTTGCAAGTGCATGGCATGGGTAGCAGCAGGAGAGGCAATTTCTCCATTCCCTGGGGTTTGCAGGGAGTCTGGAAATTGAAATTGAAGCTTAGCCCTGTGTCCTGGGGACATCACTTCTGTGTCACTTGCCCGTGTGGTGCTGAACCAGTTCTCACCTGTGGCACCAGTGGGGTTTGAGCCTTCACTGGGGGCTGCAGCAGAGGGAATTCTGCATTTTGGGCACTCACAGGGGACTTTGGACACACACAGGGGATTGTGCTGGGTCTCTCCAAAGGACAGCTTTGTGTTGTCCTTGGCTCAAGAGAAAAATCCTTTTCTCTTCTGAAAATCTTCTCAAGTGCAATTTCTTTTTGCTTCCCTTAGTGCTGGTTTGGATGTCAGTGCAAAAGGATAATGAGTTTGGGGGTGATATTTTTTAGGGGTGAAGGTTTTAAAGGCAGAGGCTGAGCCTCAGGATTGCAATAAAATAGGCGTGAAGCCTCTTTGCCTGCTCCTAAAATAAAAGTGAAGCTGGACAGACCTCTGAACCCTGAGCAATGACAACAGAAATAATGAGATTTTGGTGATGATCATCCCTTTCTTTTGTGTATGTCTCAAAGCAATAGGGAATAGAGATGTTATAGGAAAACAGGGTGTGCATCCTCTCCCACCAGAAAATTCCCGGGATTCAGAGCAACCTGGGACAGTGGAAGGTGTCCCTGCACATGGGGGATGAGCTTTAAGGTCCCTACCAACTCAGACCATCCTGGGATTCTATTATTCCTTTCCCAATTAAATATGTATATTCTCTTAATTCTGTTCAGTTAATTCCCACTCCAGCCTTATTTTTCCATCCCCTCCCTCATTTCTTTGCCCATTGGGAAACAATTTTGCCAACTCCCAATGTCACAGGGTGTCATCCTGTCATTGCAGTTGCACTTTTCAAAGCCTTTTCTTTGATGGTTTTCATAATTGGGTGGGGGAAATCCAATCCTCTGTGTTTTCTTCTCTTCACTTTTGAATGCAAACATCTTAAAAAAAAAGTGAGAAGGGAACCTAATGGATGTGTTTTCTGTGCTAAAGGTGACAGCATGAAAAGGGGGAACCTGATTTCTGACAAACCAGATTTAATTTAGGTTTTTTTAAGACAGATTTGGGCAGGTCCCAGAAAGATAAGCAAATGCTCTTGTTCATGTAAACCATTTTCCTTCTCACCTAATGCAACCCAAACAGGCAGATGTTCATGACAAAACCCCAGTGTTTTCTTAGCATAATATTCAGGTTCCCCATATTTCTGAGTTTATTATGAGTTATTGTAGCAGTGGGTGCTACAATAATTATAAATAATTAAAAAATACAGTTACTATACAATTGCAAGGGATATCTCGTGCCTTCAAGTTCACTTCCAGGGGTGGGGCAGTCACAGCTTCTCTGGACACCCTGTGCCAGAGCCTCCCCACCCTCAGAGGGAACAATTCCTTCCCAATATCCCATCTATCCTTGCCCTCTGGCAGTGGGAAGCAATCCAGAATTCCCCCTCCCTCCCCTGCTGCCCATGGGGGTTTTTGGGCTGGGTCATGTACAGCTCTCACCTACCAGCATCCCCAAATTCTTCTCCCAGGGTTTCTCCATCTGCTCATCCCCAGCCTGGATTGACCCTGGGGGCTGCCCTGACTCAGGGGCTTGATCATGTTAAATCTGTGAGATTCCCATGGGCTCCTCCAGGTCCCTCTGGATGACAAATAGATGTTGATATGTGGTAACTGATCCCAGCCCGTGTGGATGCCTGAACTCAGGTGTCTGAGCCTGATCCTGGGTGTCACTCAAGTGATTTAGGAATGTATTCTGTGGTCTGTCATTCAAGGCCATCAGGGAATTCAGTCCATGACTCCCAAGCATATGTCAGTGTAGTGGATGGCAGCATTCCCTGGTTTCCTCGGGACATTTAAGGAATTCATTTCCAAGGCAGTTTCTTTTGATGGCCGTAATTGGATCCTAATCATCTTTGTACACGTAACATTAAGTTTTTCATTTGCCTCATTAACTGTTGCTCTCAAATTTTGATGGTCAAATATTGATGAAGTACCAAGCTTGGAGACTGATCATCTCTTCATTTACCAAATCCAGCGGGGTTTGGGATATTTTTCATCTTAGAAATTTTCATCAGTTCCCCTTTGTGCACAGTTTAGTCACTTTTCCTTTCACCAGAGGAAAATTTATCACAGCCGAAGTGTCCAAGACCAAGCTGGATGAGGCTTGGAGTGATCTGGGATAGTGGAAAGTGTCCCTGCCCGTGGCAGAGAGGGAATGAGATCAACTTTAAGGTCCCCTTCAACCTAAACCATTCTGTGATTCTATAATAATTTGGACATGCAGAATTTGAAGTCACCTGGAAACCAAAGACAGGCTCTCCAGTCCTGCCCTTCCTACTGCAGGCCCTTCTCACAGCATCCCCAGTTTTCCAAGATCCTTTAAGAACGTGGTTGGCAGGAGTGGATTTAATATTCCAGCATTAGCCTCGATGCTGCCATAAATGAAAATCAAGTCACTCTCTCCTCCCACTCCTCCTCTGCTGTGCACATGTCCGTGAATTGCATTAGTGCTTTTCATCACAGCATCCTAATGGCATCCTAGTGCTAAGCTTTTTGGCTACTGTGACCCCTAAATTACTTTCAGATGCTGTTTTCCATTATGTAGTCCTTTGTTCTCTCCATTCCTGCTTTCCTGCCCTCCTAGCTGAACACGCACTCATATATTAAAATATGGCTTTGCTGATTGAGCCTAATGTACTAAGGAATCTGAGCTGATTTTATGGCCACCACACACTCCTCAATACTTATTATGATGTCAAACTTTGTGTCATTCACAAATGTTATCAGCAATGGTTTTGTGTTTGTTTCCAGCTCCCATAAAGGAAATTTAATAGTCTTAGACCTAAGACAAGGCCTTTAAAAGGTGATGCAACGCTTGGGAAATGGCTGGGGTGGTTTATTTTACAGCCAGTGGGAAGCTGGGGGTGTGGAGGAATAATTCTCAGGTTCTCAGTGGTGCACATGAATGGGTACTAGTGATGCTCGTGATGTTTATTACGGGTCAATATTGTACAATAAATCCCTTAAAAAAGTAGTAGAAATGTGGCAGACATGGGCAGGTAACTCAGCCAGCTGGGCTGTCCCTATTCCTGCCGGGGTTATTGGAGAGAGTAGATCTGGGACTTGGATACTTGGTATTGCCTCCTCTCTCTGCAGCCTGTTGAAGGATGTCAGCATTCTCTCTTGAACCTGGGCCTTGTGAATTATTTCTTCCCCCCCCAACATTTAAACAGTGATCTTCCCTTCTTCTGGCTCTTTAATTTGGGGTGCCAAGCCCATATGAAATTCCTTCAATAAAGAGCATCAAGAACTTGCATCAATCTCTCAGCATTCAGGAGTCATTTCAGGCTCACGTTTCCCAGGCAGCCTTTATGCTTCCCCAGCCTGCTTTTGGTTTGCAGGGATCTTTAATTTCCTGATTGCAGACAGGTTTCAAGTAATCCAGTGCTCTGTACACACATTTTCTACAATTTTCAGAAAAAATCCAGCATGATATGAGCGAAGTAATACAGGACTCCTGTATAATCTTCTACATGTGAATGTTGTAGAATACCAATGTACAGCTGAGGAAATATCCAGCTCTGCTGAGGTTTTTTTTCATATAAATTAACTCTGTATCTAATTACCTCATCTGCCAGTCTGCAATTTGTGTGCGCTCACAGGTATATTGCTTTTGTGCTTAACTACTTAATTTCCATGAATTGTTGGCAGAAAAGGGGTTGTAGAGCTTTGTGTTGCACGATTGCTGCTTGCTGAAACATTGAAATCCACACCTTAGAGGGAGGAAAGATCATTTAAAGTTGATTAAGGTGATGTTAAACAGAGTAAGTATCCATGAAGGAATGCTGCCTGCCCTTATAAACAAACCAGCACAGGAGGGAGGTCCATGAAATTATAGACAGCAGAAAACAGCAGAATCACCTTAAAAAACCAAATTTTCCTCCTACAAATAACTTCATTTATTTCAGGAGAGTTGGATCAGAACAAATCTGGGCAAGACTGTAGAATCCCAGAATGGTTTGGGTTGGAAGGGGTTTCAAAGACCACTAAGGTCCAGTTCCCTGCCATGGGCAGGAACACTTTCCACTAGAATCAGGTTGCTCCAAAGCCCTTTCCAAGATGAAAGGAACCATGTGTGCTGTCTGGGGGCCAGAGGGAAGTGTGCAGGTGGCATTTCCTGATTTTGTTGATTGCTTAATTGCAAAAAAAAACCCCTCACACACTTGGCTCAGAGCGGAATTTCTTTAACTGAACACCACTCAGAGCTCGTTAGCACCCAGCAATACACAGCAGGCAACATGGGCATGGTTCAAAAATACCTGGAGGAAGCATCCAGGCTGGAAATGATCATGTAGGAAAGCTTGAATGTGGATCCAGAGTTTTGGAGTAATCAGTTAATTAATGTGCTCCCTTGTAACGAGCTGTTGTTCCCTTAATGCTACTTCTTTACTGCAAGGTGTTAAGAGTTGAGGAGTGTGTCCAAAACCACTTTACGTTACTGGGTTGTGGGAAAGTTGAGGTGAGGTCAAGACTAAAGGTTGACAGCAGACTGCTGCTGCAGCTGTTTTCACAGGAGAGCTTCAGCCTGTGTTACAGCTGGATTATCTGCCCTCTGGGAAGAAATGGGATGAAATGGCCTCCAGCTGCACTGTGGGAGGTTTAAACTGGACATTAGGAACAATTGCCTCACTGAAAGCGTGATCAGATACTGGAACAGGCTGCCCAGGGCAGGGGTGGAATCCCTCAATGATCTTGGAGATCTTTTCCAACCTTAATTGTTGTATCATAGAATGGCCTGGGTTAGAAGGAAACTTAAAGATCATCCCATTCAACCCCCTGCCGTGTCCAGGGACACCTTCCACTCTTTTACGTTGCTCCAAGCCCTGCCCAACCTGGCCTTAAGCACTTCCAGTGATTTTTTTTCTGCCTGATCCTGTCACAGTTGGTGAATTTTTTAGACCCTTCTCAGGCACTTTTTGGGAGGTAGCACCTGCCAGAGACCATTCCCAAAAGGCAATTTGGATGCTGCTACCCAATTCTGGAGCACAGAAGATCATGGGCATAGCCATGAATAGTTGGCCCTTGGCACTGGGTCAGCTGAGCGGTGGAGGTGTTATAATTCAACTCCACAGTTGGAGCAAAGTTCTGGTTTAGAGCTCCCACCCTTTGTGCTGGGATCCAGCAGAGCTACTTTTAGCTACCACGAAGTGAGATGGAGCTCCTCTGAGCTCCCAAAGCTGCGGGAGTGCAGAAAGCTGGGCTCCTCCAAAGAGTGGCTCATCCCACTTAGTTGCCAATTTGGGAAAGACGGGCAGCGGGTGCTGAGCCTCCCGTCTCGTGGCAGAGCAGGTGCTGATGGTGAGGAGAGGGCAGACTCCCTCTGAAGGGACTGATGGGAGCAGAGATCATGGAATCCTGAGGAGGGGATCCTGCCCCTCTTCCCTGTTCAGGTGAAACCCCACTTGCAGAGTTGTCTCCAGCTCTGGGGGCCCAGCACAAGAAAGTTGTGGAGCTGCTGGAGAGAGTCCAGAGCAGGCACCAGCATGAGCAGAAGGATGGAGCAGCTCTGCTGTGAGGAAAGGCTGAAGGAATTGGGATTGTTCATCCTGGAGAAGAGAAAGCTTTGCAGTGACCTCCTCGTACCTGAATGGAGCCCACAGGAAAGATGGAGCGAGTTTATTTATTTATTTTATGTCCTGGCAAGACAGGACAAGGGGTAATGGTTTTAGACTGAAACTAGTTTTAGAGTGGTTATTGGAAAGGAATTGTTCCTTTTGAAGGTGGTGAGGCCCTGGGACAGGTTTCCCAGAGAATCTGTGGCTGCTCCTGGATCCCTGGAAGTGTCCAAGGCCAGGCTGGCTGGGATTTGGAACAAGCTGGGCTAGTGGAAGGTGTCCCTGCCCATGGCACGAGCTTTAAGGTCCCTTCCAACCCAAAACTATTCTGTGATTATGTGATTCAATGATTAAGGCTGGAAAAACCCCTCCAGGATCATTGAGTCCAACCTCACGCTTGGCCCATCCAGATGGAAGCACCAGAGTCCTGCACCAAGGGGCAAGCACCTGGCCAGCTTGGACAGCAGGGATGACATTCATCCCTCTGGAAAGAGCAGCTTTGTACAAGGGTTGGATAACCCAGAGCCCTCCTGTGGGATGTGAGAGGTGCAGAGCTTTAAAAAGGAGAGCCGCGTTTGCTGTGAATTGCGACAACGCTCACTCTCATCTCTGCTAACTCCCATCCAAAAAGTGCTGATTGGGAGAAGAAAACTTTCAGCTAATTACTGTCATTTTTTTTTTTCTTCCTTTATTTTTTTTTTTCCCTTGTGAGCTCTGACTACTGTTCTTAATTTCCTGACCAGCTTGCGCCCTTCCCCCGCGCCTCTCCGAGCATCTGTGGTCGTTTCAAATTGAGCTGTACTACCTGCTGCTCCGACTTTCCAACATACCCTACCAGTTGGTTTGCCAAACAGTGAACTGCCAGCCATCTGCCATCCGAGGCAGAATTTACATTGTTTCATCTTAAAATAACGCCTTCGGAATATCAAGTAACTCTCGGCATCAGGTTTTTGCGCGCTGAAAAACCGGCCAGGATTCAAAACAAATACCAAATGTGCGCTTGGAAAGGAGCGGGGAGGGGAGTCAAGGGGAGGAAAGTTGGAGAGGTAAAGTTTTGAATTTGCTGGTTACCTGATTGAGGGTGAGATGACAAGGCTGAGAATTTTAAGCTTGAAAAGGCAAACTCCTTTAGAATTAGGGAATGGTTTGGGTTGGAAGTCACCCCCTGCCATGGGCAGGGACACTTTTCACTATCCCAGGTTGGTCCAAGCCCCATCTCCAACCTGCCCTGGAACACTTCCAGGGATGAGGCAGCCGCAGCTTCTCTGGGCAACCTGTTCCTTTTTTCAGACAGAGGAAATTTCATAGGAGCTGATGGGTTGGAGCAGCAGGATCCAGGACTGGTTTCTGTGCATAGCCTGGTACTCTCTGACAGTTTTTTGAGGCAAACACTGCTTGGCCCTCAGTTTCTCTGTCTTCAGATACTTGAAATTAAGAATTCACAAGTTCCTGGCCTTGAGTGTGCAATGTGTGTACAGTTTTTGTGACTTCACAAGTAGCTGTGAATTAATGAGGCAGTTCATGGAATCACAGAATATCCTGAGTTGGGAGGGACCCACAAGGATCCTTGTGGGGTCTGCCCCAGGACACCCCAACAATCCCACTCTGTGCACTCCTGAGAGCATTGTCCAAATGCTCCTGGAGCTCTGGCAGCCTTGAGAATGTCACCATTCCCTGGGGAGCTGTTCCAGTGCTCAAAACCCTCTGGGGAAGAACCTTTCCCTGATATCCAACCTAAACCTCCTTGGCACATTTCCAGCCATTCCCTGGGTCCTGTCCCTGGTCACTAGAAGAGATGAGTGCCTGCCATTGTAGCAGAGAATTAACTTTGTGGAGATCTAAATTACCTGAATCCTTAATCCCAGTCATTATGAGGAAAAATAATAAATTTACTAAAAATGAGAAGCACATTCTGCTGTTTTTTAAGAAATCGTGAGGCTTTAGGACATATCCCTGGATTGGGACCAAGGATAGGTTTAAGGTTCCTTCCAAGCCAATGGTACCATCCTCTGTCTTAGTGACAGTGCCCTGAGAAGTCTTTTGAACTCAAACAACACCCACCACTCTGTACCTGCAGTGAAGGTCACCACAGGTGATGTTTACATGTAAAACTTCCTAAATAAAAGAGGGATCTGATGACTGACCATGGTTCCTCTGATCAGTTGTGGTTCCTGGGATCTAAACCACAATTTCAGCCAATTTTTCTGCTTGGAGAAGTCCATCAGCACATCCAGCCTGTGGCCTGTTATGAAAGGCAATGAAAAAAAAAAGGGTGAAGATATCACCAACAATCTTTCACTTGCCTCTCTCTGCTCTTCCAAACCTTCCACATGGTTCTAAAATTTCTTGAGCCCTAAAAAATTGCTTTAATGTGGCGGTTTCTTCAGGCAGCGTGCTGGAAATATCCTTGTTGGCGAAGGAATCATGGATAGTGACAAGTCCAATTAAATCAGTTGCTTTCAGTAATGGAAGGTGCAGGAACACAGGCATAGGAATGTGTGGAAATGTCAGCCCACAAGATGCATTCCCAATGTATTTAGTTCTTGTCTAAGGGGAAAGTAAGTGCATATCCCAGCACATGGGATAATGGCAGGCTCACTCTCCTCATCTCCCAGAACTGTGGGAAAGGTGCATTTGGAGCAATATCCATTTGTTAATAGCAAATTAATCCTTTCAAATGGAATCATCACACAACTGACATGTCTCTATCTCGGCCTGGGGCGCCCTATGAGAGTCAGATGGGTTTCCTGTGGTGCCTAATACGTGCTAAAAACCCAGGAACACTCCTTTCCAGCAGCATCTCCTCCGGGATCCATAAACGTGGATGGAACTTAGGTTTTGGGCCAAAGAACAGGAGCACATCAATTTGATTACTTAAGCACTCAGAGGGGGACTGATCTTACCTGGCTTTAGCTGTTTAAGAGTAATGGCCTTAACCTAAACATTCCATTATCCATGGGAAGATAGCAGCTCCTCCTGGGAACAATCCAACATGTCCCAGGATTGGTCTGGAGTCGTTCTACCTCAATGGCAATTTCCCCCCTCTTCTCTGCTGAACCTAAAAAATTAACTAGAACTACTTGCCTGCATTTCCCATATCCCTGGAAGTGTCCAAGTCCAGGCTGGACAAGGCTTGGAGCAACCTGAAGTAGTGTAAAGTGTCTCTGGCCATGACAGGAGCTGGAACTAGACGAGTTTTAAGGTCCCTTCCAACCAATCCATTTTGGAATTCCATGATCTTATGACTATATTTTAAATGAATCCTACTGAAATAGATGCTACTTCCCATTTTTTTTTTTTTTGTTCCAGAAATGAAACACTGGGTCTTTCTCCTGCCAGGATCCAACAGATGCATTTGAATTTTATTTTTTTTTCACTGATTTTCAAAAGGCTGAGCTCTTTTCAGTTGAACATTTGGCCTCAGGAGACCACTTTATATTCCAATTCAGGGCTGGATGTCCATGGTGGCCATGCTTCATTGAGATGTTTAAGCTTCAAATCAAGTGGATTGACACATCTTCATGCCTAGAACTCTGAATTACTCTTCAGAAGTGCCTGGGGCCAAGTTAGCATTGTTCTGTTGAAGAGCCAGGCAGAGTTCTGGGCACTTGGAAAGTCGTTGTCCACACTGCTAAAATGATATCAGGATTCCTGGTACAGTCAGACAGATTTGGACCTGGACAGTGACCAGGCATGGTTAGAAAACTTGGACAGACAAGGAGCTATTCCCAGTTGGCTCTTTGGATGCAACCAGTAGGTTTGGGAAGGAAAAAGAGTTTAGCTGTTCCATGTTTTTTGGGCCTCAGGGGCAGCAAGTGAGAGCTGGCCAATTTTTTGCCAGTCTAGGTGGTAGCTGGAGTCTCTTGATTGAAGTGTGCTTAATTGAAGTGCTCTGAATTCATGCCAGGCACCTGCATTTTAGGTGTTAGAAAATCTGAACAGGGACCTGGAACAGCCCAGGGTTTGCTTGGTTTGCTCAGAACTGGGCAAGAACCCAGACTCTGCTTTTGGAACTTCCTGCATTTTTATATTTTCGTATTTCAGTAGCCACTGCAAGCCCCAAACCCACTTTGGCTGAGTGTTTGCTGTCACACAGCACAAGATTGTCCTGACTCCAAACCCACTTCTGATCCTTGTATAAGATGAGAGGTAGGAAGTATTTTCAAGGAACAGATGGTGGGAATGCAGGATAACAAAGAGATCCATTAGTGAAGGTATTCAGTGAATTTCCTCCAGTGCCTCCTCTCCCAGAGGTCTCACAAAAGGTGGTTTAGGCTAAAATTACTCCTGAAACTCAAGAAAATAACTTCAGTTAGGACTTGAGGGTGGCGAGGCTCAAGCTGGGAGATGTGACTTCACTGCAGTTCCAGAAAAACTAGTGGGGGACATTGATACCCAAATTGCTTCCAAAATGGTTCTGAACTGGGAAAATTACCCATGTTGAGCTTCAGGCTGGCACATTCAACCTACTCACAGGCAAAGTAGGTGTTTTAAAGCCATCAACACAAACCCTGAGTTTTTCTGGTTGCTGATGTGTCATGTCTCTCCTCATTCATACTGAGAAGCTCAGCCCCTGCTAATCCTTTCACCTGCCAGCTGTGTTTGAAGATTAGCAAAAAAATTCTGTTTTCCCCTTGTCCAAGGTCTCAGAGACGCTGCATCAGAATTGAATTCCAGCTATCCAGTGCTCTTAAGCCTCGCAGAAACACTTGAAAACAAGTTCTCCTTTTAGAAAAACCAAGGATGAAGGATTAGATCATGTTCTGTGATTTGCATTTATCAGTAAATGCATTTACGGGCAAATCTTGTGGTTTCTTCTTTGTGCCTAAGCTGAAGGTCAGCCACCAAAAATTCTCAGCAGCTGTCAGGGAGAAAAGGAAAAAGGGACTACAAGAATTAGCACCTGGCAAAAATTGCTTTTATTCTGGGAGAAGTTCTGGACTTTTTAGCTGGGCTCAGGCTATGAAGATCTAACTCCTTCAGGTTTCTGGAAGATAAATCTGTGTTTGACTGTTAATCTCTTTGTTGTCTCTCCGTTGAAGAAATTTTTATAGGGGAAAAAAAACAAGTGCAGGTCAATGTATTTTCATAGTATTGTTGCCATCAGTGATGGTATTACCCACAAAAGATCAAACATTATATTTTTTCTTCCAGTTCTGTAAATAACTTCAAGCTTTTAAAGCTCAAAGAAACGCATCAATGAAAATATTGGAGATATAAATATTAGTGTCCATAAACCCTGTACTGTTATTTATAAGAAACCGAGGAAGCACAGGAATGGTAGGTAGATTGATTGAAAAGCAAATTTTTTTAAAGAAAAAGGCACAATGAGCAACCCTGTGGTGCCCAAGTTAATGCATGGAGGGCTCTCAGGCTGTTGTCATCTGAATTATGTCATTTTGAAAGGAAGTGCTGCAAAGGATGTAATTGGTAGGAAGTTCATTTCCATCCTGATATAAATGGACTCGTCCATTTTGTGGTACAGAAAAAAAGAAAAGCCCATCAGAATTAATTCTAGGTCTGTATATAGGCCATTTATGAGACCAAAATAGATAAAACTTGGGCAAAGGAAGCTGCTGAGGTCAGATTTAGCCATGGCAGTGATGTCACTGAGAAGCACTTGGTAAAAATGTTCATAAAAAATGATGGAGAGAGGATCACTGAAGGACAAAAGCTGGAAAGAACTTTTCCCATGTGCATTTTCATGCCTCGGTGCAACCTCTCTCAGCCTGGGCAGCATCTCTGCTGCGTGGAGAAAGGAATGTTTTCAGTCTGAGAAAAGCCATTCCTTTGTTTCCCTCTGAGAGACTCATCTCTGCATAAGATGCTGTCTGTGGGAGGGTGGAATTCAGGGAATGTTCAACTCCTGTGCTGAGAATGGGGGCTGTGGACTCAATTCTACCTCGGAAGTTCTGTGCTCTTTGTATCTGGCAGGGCTTGACCTTCTCCACAGAAATAGCACTGATGCCACGGAGAGTTCGCTGAGACAAACAGGTGCAGGAGTTGAGTCATGGAGAAGACAAATTGTGGAGTCAATATTCTTGAAAAATAGCCAGAGTCCAATAAAAAAATGATTTAGTCAGTGAGCTGCTGCCTAATATCTGATCCAAATGTAACAGGCATGGCATGACTTGGGGGTATTGAGGAGAAACAGGATCTTGGAATTTCTTGTGATTTTGAAACAGTCATTGATACCCTTTGTTCAATTCTGGATCCATCTGGAAATGAAAGTCATGGAAATTAGATAGAATGGAATATTAGAGGGTGGGTTTAGATAAGTCTCAGGAAGGAATTCTTCCCTTTGAGAGTGTTGAGGCCCTGGCACAGGTTTCCCAGGGAAGCTGTGGCTGCCCCTGGATCCCTGGAAGTGTCCAAGGCCAGGTTGGATGGGGCTTGGATCAACCTGGGATAGTAAAATTGAACATATTTGAATATTAGGATTGCAGAAACTTGGATAATTTAGACTGGAAGAACCTCTGGAGGTCTCTGGTTCAAGCCTGTGCTTAAAGCAGGTCCAGCATTCCTCAGGTTGCTCATGGCTGTGTCCAGGTGAATTTTGAATGAGTGAAATGCTTTTTCCTGTTACAGCTTGTGCTTCTCACCCCTCCACTCTGCACCTCTAAAAGAATCTGGGTTTGTCTTCTGTACCCCCTCTTTAGTAGTCTAAGGAAGGAGTAGGATCTCCATCAGCATTCCCTTCATTGGAGGAACTAAATCCACAGCCCCTCCTTTGGTTGATGTGTCTCAAACTCCCAACAATCTCAGTGACCTTCAAGGCAGGGGGAGAAAATTTTTTTGATATTTTTAGCAGGCCACTGGGTACCTTTCTCAAGAACCTGTGTCTGAATTCCTGAATTCCTGTTTCTGTGATAATTTAGCAATGCTATGGACTGTCCAGGAAGGTTATGCACTGTGAGTCTTACAGTATAGAGAAGTTGTTGATGGGGACATGCAAGAAACCAGATCAAAAGACTCTTCACGCTGTTAAAAAAAAAAAAAAAAAAAAAAAAAAAAAAGGAGATTTAAGATTTTGTTTGTTGGATTTGGATTGTCCATTGTTGATTTTTTAATGGNAAAAAAAAAAAAAAAAGGGCTTTTCTTGATTTTTTTTGCCGATTTTCATTTTAGTTTGAATCAATTCCTTGGTGTGGTTGAGAAAAGAATGGTTTAAGCCATTCTTCCTGGAGATGTTTTCAGTTTTTCCTTGAAAAACTGAAACACCTGCTGCCTGTCACACGTTCCTAGAGGCAATAACATTCTTGAAGTGGAATAAACTCATCAATTTAGTGAGAGAAAAGGGGAAATCCACAGCCAGGAACCTGTGGCTGGTCAGAGATGTTCAGTGCATTGTGTATATTCTGTATATCCAGTGTATTCTCTAATACTCCTTCCAGTCTGTGATTTCTAGGCTGAGCTATTTTGGGCAGGGAGGTGGAAAGGAGGGGGGAAGTTATTGAGATGTTGGCATTTTGAAGTTACACTTTTCCAGAAATGAGATGGAATTTCTGATCTTTCCATTGTGAAACCGTTTTTGAGGAAATCGTATTTTGCTGTGTCTTTACCTTGTTGTTATACCAATTTTGACCTGCAATATAATAAAAGATGCAGTTCTTTGCTACATTTTCATTATTTCATGGTCATCTTTTTACTTCTTTGTTATTATTTTTGATGGTAAGGGAGGGAAAAAGACAGGGATAAAAAGCATGACAAAGGTGAACATAATTGTGGTGCAAGGAGAAAACCAGAAGGACCCTAATTCAGACTTCAAAAATGGTGATTTCTTAGGAAAATGAGAATATTTCATAAAAATGCAGCTTTGCCACTGAAGTTTTCATTCCCAGGCAAAATTCATTTTTTCAGAAGAAAATTTAATGGCTTCCACATTTCTGCTCAGTGATGCTGTTGCTCTAAAAGCCCTTTGTTGATGGTTGCTATAGAAAAACCTTTAGAAGAACAGGTGGGTATATATAGGAAGCTTTTAGCCAAGAGCTTTCTCCAAATTATTTTCCTTTTACATTAACGCCTGATCTTGACAAAATAGATTTATAGATGGCCACGTCCTAAATCTCCTTTTAATTAGGGCAACTCAGAAGCACTTCCTGAGCATCCCTGAGAGTTTGCTGGTCTGGAAGTGGGCAAATCTCTCTGCTGTGTATTTATTTTATGGTTTTATTTCCCATGAGCTCTGCAATTATTTATTTATATTTGGCTTAAACATCTTCCCCCCCTGAAGGTGACACAAAGCCCAGTTTTAAATGTTTTTTTCTTTAGCAGTCCAGCTTGTGCCCCAAGCGTGGTTTGGCTCACTGAGCACAAGATCCTTTCACATCCCTGCAGCAAAATCTTCCATCAGGAAGTCGTGAGCCCTGAGAGAACTTTGAGAGAACTTATTACATTATTAATAAACTGGCTGATTAAAGGACACGGTTCCCTCTGGCTTCTCCTAAACTGGTTTTGTTCATGGTATTTTAATCCGGGCACATTTTGTAATTAAGACATTTTTGATTCTGTATCTATTAACAGTGATAAGGAACCAAAATCATAATAAAAAATTGAAATAAAAGTGGAGAAAGGCCTGAGGACAGAAGCCTCAGAGAGAGCCCAGTGTCCTGCAGCTGAGTGCTATTTTCTGTATAAAATAGAATTCAGGTTGGAAAACACCTTCGAGTTCATCAAGTTCAGTCTGTGACCTGGTGCCAAGGCCACCACTGGCCCATGTCCCCAAGTGCCACATCCACATGGCTTTTAAATCCCTCCAGGAATGAGAGCTCCAGCACAGCCCTGGGCAGCTGTACCAGGGCCTGACCACAGTGTAAAGGTCCAAAGGAAATAAATCAAATTTCCAAGACCCACACGTGCAGAGGAATTCTCTGAGCCATTTGTTTGCACATTTCTCTGCGTTATGCACAGATCTGACCGGATTCTGCCTTATTAGACAAAGACAAAAGGTTTAATTGAAGAAAGAGGCTTTAATTATGTTCAGCATATGCAGTGGGTGTTGGCAGTGCCCTTTGGATAAAAACAAAGCCCACAGGAGCTGAGCTGACACCAGGCAGGATCGCTGACTTCCAGCTGCACTGAGCTGAGCCCAGTTGAGAGCCAAGCCCAGCAGAGCTGGATCCCACAAGCCCCCAACCACTTTAACATGCTCCAACTGGAGCCTAATAAGTACATCTCTATTAGGAACCTAAATGCAGCCAGGGCATGGACTTGGATTTGGCCTAAGGTTTTTAGTTAAAGCCTCTGACACAGTTTTGGCCACATTAACAGAACCAAACTGACACTTGGATGTGGCCCCTTGTTTTGGAGTGTTTGTTTTGCGTGTCCTGAAACAGAATCAGGACAGTTGTCCCATTCCTGGAAGTGTTCAAGGCCAGGTTGGACAGGGCTTGGAGCAACCTGGGATAGTGTAAGGTGTCCCTGCCCGTGGCAGGGGGTGGAATGGGATGGGCTTTAAAGTGAATTCCAACCCAAAACATTTTGGGATTGATTCTGTGATCTTTAGACCAGAGACCAGTCCTTCATCTATTATACAAACCCTGCAAAGGGGCTTAGAGGCAGATATATAAAATTAATCATAACAACAACAATAATAATGATGATGAAAACATAACATTCTATATTAACCCAACACTTCAATAAATGAAGTTTCTAAATGTAGGGCCAGAATGTTTCATGCCTACACTTCTGTGTTCCTGAGCATCTATTACAGAGCCTTAACATGTCCTTTTATAGGGGATTTGTGGCTGAGGAGCTGCAGAAAGGAAACACTGATATTGTCAAATACCTGCCCACAGGGGCGGAAATAGATTAGCTCCAAACAGGAATTGGCAGCTCAATGGTAGTATGGAAATGTGGGTCTGGGTAAATGATACAGGGATGTATTGAGGCAGAAAGTAAGGAATGCAGCTTAAAATGGATGGGACAGGGACTAAATACTGAGGGTTTGGGGCAAATATCAAAGATGGGCCTGATGGAATGAATCCAGAGGAGGTTATGGAGATGCTCCAAGGGCTGGAGCCCCTCTGCTCTGGAGCCAGGCTGGGAGAGCTGGGAGAAGAGAAGGATCTAGGGAGACTTTCAGAGCCTAAAGGGGGTCCAGGAGAGCTGGAGAGGGACTTGGGACAAGGGATGGCGGGACAGGGACACAGGGAATGGCTTCCCACTGCCAGAGGGCAGGGCTAGATGGGATATTGGGAAGGAATTCCTGGCTGTGAGGGTGAGGAGGCCCTGGCATAGGTTGGCCAGAGAAGCTGTGGCTGTCCCTGGATCTCTGGAAGTGTCCAAGGCCAGGGTTAGATGAGTCTTGGAGCAACCTGGGATAGTGGAAAGTGTCCTGTGGCAAGGGGGTTGGAACAAGGTGAGCTTTAGGAGTCTCTTCCCACCCAAACCATTTTGTGGCTCTGTGAGCCTGTGACTCTGTGCTGTTTCTGCTTTAATTGGCATCTGATCATGTTGTATGCAGAAGAATTTATTCCACAGACTTTTAAGGAAGAGTTGTTAAAAATAAATTTCTGTCCTTCCTACCATTTGTCACCTGCATTGTGGCAAATCAGGGCAGGCCAACCTGCACCTACAGGAGATGCTGCTGGTCACAGATTGGGCATTTCTGTGCCCATTTCTCCTTTTTGAAGAGCTGTATTGACTCCAGTGCTGGTGTGAAATTGGTTTTATGAAATGAATGATGAAGAACTCTCATAGCACTGGCTCAGAGCTTCATGTCACCCCATTGAGGGCTGAAGCTGAATTCAGGTGTCACCTTGGCCTTGACACAGGGATAACTTCACCTTCAAGCATCGTGGCTTTCAGGTAGATGGTGAGGCATCTTTCAGGTGGATGGTGAGGGTTTTGTTTTGTTCTGACTCACCACTGGCTCAAGAAAAGATTTATTTTTCTCTGCCTGTTGTTTAGTGCAATAAGCACCAACAGAAGCCTCTGCTTTGTGGGTCACCCACCCGTTACTCTGCCTTACAGCTTTTAAAGTGCTTCTTCTCTCCCAGCTCTGTGATTTCCCAGCCTTTCATAAAAGATGGGCTCGAGGTCTCCAGGAGGGCCATCAGAAATGAGCACTGTGAGCTGGTCTGATCAAACAGCTGGAGCTGGAGCTGCCTTTCACACTCCAGATAAATAAACCAGTCCACGGAGATCTGAGCTCAAACCCACCCTGCCCTCCAGGCTTCTGGAATTCGAAGGACATTTCCAGGGTCCTTGTGTTGCTCTTGGATGTTTTGTAGCCCTTCCCAGACAGATGTGTGAAAAAAAAGGAAAACATTTTAATTTTATGTTTCAGATCTATTTTTTTGGTATTGCTGTCTCTAATATTGCTGCAAAATGATGTCATGAGCATGTGCCATCCCACAGCAAGCTCAGAGGAGAATAATATTCCAAAGCAGAGGCACTTCTGGGGAGAAAGGAAACATTTTCTTTCCTAGGCCCCCTCCCCAAGCCCCTGGAATTCATGGAGTCAGCTCTTTCTGTTATCACCAAGGGGTTCCTATTCCTTTGCAATATGGCAAGCTATTTCTTCGCTCTTAAATTCTGTTTCATCAGCAGTTGTGGCTCAGTGTGGGGCTTTTCAGAATCCCACTGTCGTTTTTGCAGGTGATTACTTAGGGCAGGACATGGGTGTTGCTGTGGACTCTCACAAACATCTGTTGGGACTGACACAGGTAGAGCCCAACCTGCGTCCAGGGAAGGCTGGGTTAGAGGTCCTTCCCATTCTATTTTTACACTTTTTTTATTTATTCAATTGCCTGGTTTTCTCTCTTTTTTTGTCTGTCTTCAGTCCTGATTGTCATTATCTGCCCCTAATCTCCTTCTATTTTGTTTTGTGATGCCCTAGTAATGAGCTTTTGTCATGTACGATGACTACATCTTGTTTTTTTCCCCCCCACCCCTCTTTTATATCATAATATCATCTGCTTGGGATGTTTTGAGAAAAAATGCAACAAGCTATGATAAATCACCCTGTCAAGTTCCCCAGCAATTCAAGCTGTTGCTGAAGTTACAGATAAAAAAACCCAGCGAGAGGCTTCGTGGGGAAGAAAGGTGGGGGAAGGAATTCGGTTCCCTCAGCGCCCGCATCTCTCTGGTGCCTGTAATGAACCCACGGGTGGGATGAAACGTGGGGGATGTGTCAACCTTGCTGTTGTTCCTAATGAATCAAGGAGCTATTTTGAAGAGTTTCTCTGTCTCTCAGGAGCTGTTTCCATGTTTGCGACGTGGAATTTTTTTTTTCCGTGCATTTCGAGCGGCTCTGCCTCTTCCAACCTGCACCTGCAGTGCAGTGAAATATGTTTAAAATGTCTTTAGCTTTGTGTGGGTTAGCAGGTTCTAGGGTTGGGTGGGAGCTGGCTGAGAACTTTCTGGAGCCCTTTTGCAAAGGTTTTGCAGCAGGAAGTCGAGGCTGATGGTTTCACAGATGTTGTCTCTGTGTTTGTTGTCAGGGATACTTGAGGTGAAAAAGCTTTTTCCTTTTCTCCTGAAGAGGCACAGGTGCTCACAAGACATTCAGACCAGTTAGTCTGTGAATAACAGGAGTTTTAGGATTTCCCTTTGTGGTCCCTTCAGCCAAAAAGTGAGTTCTGGCAGTTCTGAACATGCTCCTTTTGTAGCTGCTGCATTTACTCAGGAATAAAGAACAATAGCATCCCTGGAAGGTGAAGGACTTTACTTTTAGATGAATGGAAAAGGACATAAGAAGTCCAAATCCAAGGGTAGGACACAGGATGTGTTTCTTTTCTCTGAGAGCAGCCATCTTAAAACTGAAATAATTCCCTGAACTGCAGCTCCTCATGGCAGATGGGGAAGGAAACTGCCTGGATACTGAGCTGTACATAGCAATGAAAAGCAGAAGAGATCCATGATTACAGAGAGAAGGAAGAGCAAAGTTTTAAAATAGTTCTACTCCCCATTCCCTCTCTCCCCCAGTGTAGCAATGCTTCAATAGTTTAACACATTAGTGGAAAAAATAGCACCCAGGAAAGGCATCATCCGGAGGAACTGAGATACCATCACTTATCTAGAAATGCTCTGTGCATCAGGAGTGGGAAATAAGCCCAGTGCAAATCATGGAATGACAGAATGATTTGGGCTGGAAGGGACTTTAAAGATCTTCCAGTTGCAACCCCCTGCCATGGGCAGGAAAAGCTTCCCCTATTCCAGGTTACCCCAAGCTGGCCTTGGACACTTCCAGGGATGGAGCAGCCACAGCTTCTCTGTGCCAGGGCCTCCCCAGTTCCACAGGGAAGGATTCCTCCCCAATATCCCACCTAACCTTGCCCTCTGGCACTGAAAATTGATGGATAAATTCACACAGCCTGACTTGTCCTTGTGCATTAAATTGTGCTATGGAGATGCCCCTTGGCCCCATCCACACTGATCCCTTTTGGGCACGTCCTTGGCACAGTGGGGCTGGCGCTGGCACCATCCCAGGCAATTCCTAGCCATGGTGGACAAGCCAAGGAGCATTCCCAGTGTGGAATCTGCACAAGAAAACCCATCTTGAGGGCCTGAGAGAGGTTAATGCATGGCTGCAGGCTGGGTTGTAGCATTTAAGCCTTTGGGTCACAACGAGGGTTGATTTTGTGAGAGACAAGAAGGAGGTTTTCTTGTAAACACCCTCTGCAAGAAAAGGTATCATTAGATCACCTTTACACACATATTAGCAGGGATAGTGTTAGGCTGGGAATAGACATCTTTGAGCAGGAATGCTCGTGACTGAAACACAATTACCAGCCCCAGCTTTGCACAGCTGCTCGTGTGGGGCCTCTGTTGTGCGATGCCAGATGCGAAAATGTCCCTTTGTTCAACAGTTCCACACAGTTTGTTCAACAGACGGTGACAATTTCGTGTCGGGCTCATTCAGCTGAGCTCATCTATAAATTATGGAAATGGCCTGGGATTTCCCTGCCTGGAAGATAACCTGGTTATCTGTGCCACATGCCTGGAGCACAGGCCAGGGATGCAATGCACTCCCAGTGCTTTTGGAATCTCCAAGCAATTCTTGCTCTCAGGGGATTAAACAATCCTGCAACTCAGCTGTTTATATGGGAGAAAAATGTCATGGAGAAGCATTATTTGGAAGAGATTTTTTTTTTTCCCTCCCAATCTTTTTCCTGGTAAAAGATAAGAAATTACACGTGTGTAGTGTAGATTCATCTGGCTGAGCTCTGCAATCATTGCAGAAAATACCTGTGGTCTGTTTTCCACCTTCCCAACTGCCCAGAGTGGACATGGTGCATGCCTTGGGATGCCAAATTCAGTTTGGAAGTTCCTTGGGACAGAGACCCATCGTTCCTCATTATCCCAACAAAGGCCATACACATCTTGCTGATACATATATATATGTATGTATAAATAAATATATCTATAAAATCATCTTGCCTATTAAACCCAGGGTTGTCATGGTGATTTGAAAACTGCTGTAATGCAGTTAATCTTATGCACAGGCCCACTCTTATTTCAAATGAACCATAGGACAACTCGCCTTATCTGTAACAGCATCCAACCCGCCCCTGGGGCAGCAAAAACTCTCCATAAGGCTGTGCAGCTGCTTTTTTGGGGAGAGTGGGAGCATCTCCCTGCTTTGGACCTCACCTGGCTGCCAGAGGCTGTCAGCTCTTCCTGCAGCCCTGAGAATATTCCTGCTTATTTATAATTTACCGAACACAAACCTGGGCTTTTTTGTTGGGGTTTGGGGTTCTCCTGCAGGAAGAGCCTGTCAGTAATTCTTGGTGACACCTCAAAAGTCCAGTGTGGAGGTGGGAAGCTGCTGTTCTGTCCTTGTGCTCTATTCCTTAAATATTCATTGAGGAGACAACCAGAGGAGAGGGGAAAAAAAGAAAAGAGGGATTAATTTTGGCAGCCCTGTAGAGATGCTCTGCAGGGAGCAGTTCAGCTCCATTGGAAGTCAGTGGGATGGGATCAGGTCTTGGGAAGACACCGTGAAACAAAAAGGAGGTGGAATATTAATATTTAATTCTCAAGAGCTGGAAGTTCTGTGCCTTTCCTGAAAAGAGACCTCTCTGTACCCATCATTATTCTCTTCCAGCTCAGAGTACTCTGATTCCATCATTAAGATCAAAATTTGCAATTTTTTTTCCCCTTCTGTGTGGAAAATTAGTCAGTAGATAAAGACAAGATGCTTTTACATGTAAGATACATATCTCTATATTATATATCTATACATTATGTATGATATTGCAAGTACAAAGGAGATTTCACCATATAAAATGGAATTATTGCTTCCTAAAGTGTTTTTCAGCACTGGGAAGGACCAGTTTCAACATGTCACTGTTCCGTACAAAGTGGGGAACAAAGAGTGAAGCAGGGGGGACTTCTACTCTGACCAGGGACAGGACCCAGGGAGTGACTGGAGCTGTGCCAGGGGAGGTTTGGGATGGACATCAGGAAAAGGTTCTTCCCCAGAGGGTGTTTGAGCACTGGAACAGCTCCCCAGGGAATGGTGACATTCCCAAGGCTGCCAGAGCTCCGGGAGTGTTTGGACAAAGCTCTCAGGGATGCACAGGGTGGGCTTGTTGGGGTGTCCTGGGATGCTCAGGGTTGGATTGTTGGGGTGTCCTGTGCAGGGCCAGGAGCTGGACTGGATGATCTTTGTGGGTCCCTCCCAGCTCGCAGGACATCCCACGATTCTGATTCCATGGCAACACTTTGCAGCCCTGGGATGAGCATCAGTGAAAACCGAGCGGGATTTTAACCTTCTAAGTTGGACTTTTTAACTCAGAGAAGCCAAGGAAGTCCAAGGCAGAGTGAAAACGTGAATCCTTCAGTGTGTCCTCTCCTCATCATGAATCTCTGTGGTTTCCAGCAGGGCCATGCAGGGCTGCTCTGGAATGTGTGGCTGTGGGAAAGGTTGCGGAAAAAGATTATTTAAGAAACAGTATGCAATGATCTGATAAAAGATGACAACGTAATTAATATCCTCGAGGAGGCAGAGTTAAAGCTCTATGAGCCTTGCATTTCTCATTTCCTGACTTTTGAGTGCTTAACTGTGCATATTTAATGTTATATTAAAATAAAGGAGAGGCGCACGTTGTAGGCAAAGGGCCCCTTTCCTGCTACTTGAGGATGCTGAATTATTTCACGGAAGATGCATTGTTTTGATGGGATCTGCATGATGTGAATTGAAGTGACATCAGCTGCGAGCCACATCTATAATTCTAATTTATAATATATTCGTAAATTGGGCTGTGCATGACTCTCTCCAGTATCAGAGGACGTGCTGCTTTCTGACAGACAGCAGCTGAATGTGAAATCACACAATCCCAGAATGGTTTTGTGTGGGAAGGGAACCTTAAAGCTCATCTCATTCCATGGGCAGGGACACCTTCCACTATCCCAGATTGCTCCAACCTGGCCTTGGACACTTCCAGGGATGGGACAGCCACAGCTTCTCTGGGCAACCTTTACACAGAGGCAATTCCACAGGAGCTGGTGGGCTGGAGCTGAAATTCCTGAAAGAATTTTGGAAACAAGAGGAGGCTGAGGAGGCTGTTTTGCTTCTCTGCACTGGTTTGAAATGGGGAGGAAAACCTGGCCTGAGGAAGGGACCCAGAATATTCATAGTTTTGCTGCAGGGGATGGTGGAAGCTCCGTTATTGTAAGACTGAGCTGAAATGAAGTAAAGCTGCTTAGAAACAGATTTCCAAACATAAGGGTAGGTAGTGACTTCTTAAGAAGCACAGGGGAAGGGGCTCAGTGGGGATTATTCCCAGAGATGTCACCGAGACACACTACAAATGTTTCCTCTTGTAACTTCTGAGGAGAAAAACCTGAATTCTCAGCAGGCAGTGTCACTGCTCTGCTCTTTAATGTGCCTGCCTGGCTGTGCTGCCACCTCCCAGCTCGGGTGTCAAAGTCACAAATCTGCACAGCCCTGCAGATGGAAGATCACCTTAAGTAATAAATTCCCAAATTCATGCACAACACTTGGAGGTGGAGTGGAGGTGGAGTGTTGAGGTGGTGCTGGGTGATTGGCAGCTCTTGGTGTTCTTACCCTGGGCTTGCCATGAGACTTGGATGGCTGAAGTGGTGTCAGGGGAAGTTTAGGTTGGAAATCAGGAAAAGATTCTTCCCTCAGAGGGTGTTTGGGCACTGAAGAGGCTCCCCAGGGAATGGGCACAGCCCCAAGGCTGCCAGAGCTCCAGGAGCATTTGGACAAGGCTCTCAAGGACAGTTTGGGATTGCTGGTGTGTCTGTGCAGGGCCAGGAGTGGGACTGCATGATCCTTGTGGGTCCATTCCAACTCAGGGCATTCTGTGATTCCATGAAATCCTGCTCTCATCCTGGTGCTTTTTCCTCACATCTGGACCTTCTCTGTGTTCCAAGCACCCAGGAAGGCTCTATCCAAGTACCAACCCTGTGTTACCCAGCAGGACTGGCCTGGAGGCAGAAGTGCCTTGGTCTGGCCAAAATGTAAATTAGATCATTTTTTCAGGCATTTCAGGAGTTATAAGGTTACTGCATTTATTGTTTTGAAACTCGGACAAACCCTTATAAAACATATTTACATCTGTCTCCCAGGGGCACTCCCCACAATAAATATTCTTATCAGATCAATAAAATGTCTGGATAGGTGTGGAGGGGAGACCGGAATGTGCACAAATGAGGTTTAATGGACATTTCAGGCATTTTCACAGTCCCTGGCACTGCTGATGCAAACCTGGAATAATTTTGTGTATGGATGTGGACCCAAACCAAGCAGGAATCATATCAGGCTCAGGTCTGTTCTATGGGTAGGGAATTGCAAGCAGCTTTCTGCCATCACGAGGCCAATTTTCCTTCACCCAGTCTGTTATTCTGGAAGGCTGTAAACTCTGCAAACTGCATAAAAACACAGGGCCAGGTGTGCTGGGGCTGACCAAAGGTCCTCCCAGCCCCTTGCTCCCATGGCAGCCACCTGGGCTGGGCCTTACTCTCAGCCTAAACATGATGAGGTGAGGGAAAAGCATAGCTCGTTTTCCTTTTTGAGACAAAACTAGGCAGGTTTGGAGATAAGGTGACGGGAGTAGGAGATTTGAACAATTCCTTCTTTTTCCAAAGGTATTAGGAGGAAAAAGACAATCTTCCAGGGTACTGGAAGATTCTGATATCATTCCTTATTATCTTCACATAATAAAGATGCAGAGAGGAGATGTTGTCCTGGAGATTTAGAACAGACTTGGGAAGGAATTTGAGATCCTTCTTCTGGATCCCTTTGATCCAGCACTTTTCAGACACTGGAACAGATTTGATGACACACCTGGTTGACCAAGTGGGGATGGAGAGCTCTTGCTCTGGCCAGATTCCCAAAGACATCTGCTCCAGTGCCCACTGGCAAATCCCAACCTCTGGGGGTCTTACTCTGTGTTTTGGGACATGCACAGCTCAGAGCTTGTGCTGAAGAGCAGAAACTTCCATAAGCTGAGGATCTGGAGCCACTCCTCAGCAGGATTTGCAAGATCTTATGGCATTGAACAAGGAGAGAGTTGGATGCTACAGGGAAGCTTGGCCAGACTGGGGGAAAAGCATCCTGAACCCTGCTTGGATGTGGTTGTGGGAAAAGGAAAGTTTTAGGTTTATTTTGCTGCTACAAGGCTTTAAAAGTTGGTTGAGAGGCTAAACTCTGATAAGGTAAAAAAACCCGAACCCAGCAGGCAACATCCTTTCATTGGGATACAATAGGAACAAAATAATCCTTCCTTTTATAAAGCCATAATTAGTTTCTAATCACTGGTAGCATCCTGGATGTTGTCTTCTGCTCTATTTGTACTCCTGACAGAGAGAGGAGCAGCAAACACTGACTGCCAGGTACCCAAATAATAAAAATAATAAAAAGCTGCCAGGTGATGTAAACTTTGGAGAAGGAATTTCCGTGGAGGGGACGTGAGTCAGGACTCTCTGTGCCATCACTGCCAGCAGGCTGCTATGCAGGACACCACGGCTTGTGTTCCCTTCACATCCATTTTGCACCAAAATAGCTCCTCTGGCATCAAAGCCTGAGCTGCAGGAGGAGGAGGAGGAGGAGGAGGAGGAGGAGGTGGAGGATCAGATCCAGGTGCAGTCTCATGGCTGGGAANGGGAGGGGGGGTGGAGGGGTGGAGGGAGGAGGAGGAGGAGGAGGTGGAGGATCAGATCCAGGTGCAGTCTCATGGCTGGGAAAAGAGGAGATCCTGCCTTCTCCTCTCTCCTGCTCCCCCCTTCCACAATTCTTTTCCACACAGATTCATGTGCTGAGCCACTTCAGAGATCTAAACTGGCACAAAATACTGTGGGCTAGTTCTCCACTGATACAAATCCCTGGGCAGCAAGAGCTCCAGCACTCACCTGAGGAGGCTGGGAGAGCTCTGAGCAAGTCCCTTGCAGCAGCACTTGGGCCTTTGGCCAGGGGACATCAGCACCTCAGCTTGCTGTGCAGGTATATTGATTTTTTTTATGTAACTCAGTGAATTGTTGGAGTCAGCAGCCTTAGAGGTCACAGAGTCACAGGATGGTTTGGGTTGGAAGGGACCTCAAAGCTCATCTCACTCCACCCCCTGCCATGGGAAACCTCCCACTATCCCACATTGCTCCAAGCCTCTTCCAGCCTGGCCTTGGACATTTCCAGGGCCAGCCTCAGCTTCTCTGGCCTACCTGTGCCAGGGCCTCACCGCCCTCCCAGGGAACAATTCCTTCCCAAAATCCCATCCATCCCTGCCCTCTGGCAGTGAGAAGCCATTCCCTGTGTCCTGTCCCTCCATCCCTTGTCCCAAATCTCTCTCCAGCTTTCCTGGAGCCCCTTTAGACACTGAAAAGGGCTTTGAGATTTCCCTGGATCCTTCTCTTCTCCAGGTGAACACCTCCAGCTTGTTGAACGTGGTTGCTGGGCCAATCCTCAAGGTCTTACTTCCTGCCCAAATCCTATGGAAATTCACCTCAAACCCATTAAGATCATTCTTTGTGACATTGCTTTCAGTGGCAGCTTTGGATGGAGGAGATCTAAGTCTGAATTCAAGGAACAGAGCAGGGCACCCTGGAAGTGATTCCAGGTGAGTGGCCCAATGTCCTGGTACAAATAATGCTCAATTACATTTCCCATCACATTCTCTCTTACAAATGGGGATGTTTTATTGATGCAGAGCTAAATCAAGTATCTGCCATCACTACACTCTCTTCCTCCACTCCCAGCTGGCATTTCATGCAGCACATATTGCAGTTTTCTTTTTGAACAGAAGCCTTTTCATCTACTGGAAAGCAGAAAAATGCCATAGGTGACATAGTTTAGCAGCATTAATCACATTAAATCTGTCTGAACTGCTGCAGATGGGAAAAAACCAATAATAAAAAAAAAAAAGTCCTGTTTGCATGTCAGGGCTCCAGGAAAACTGTTTTTCCTTTTGGAGATGAGAATTGCATTTTCCTTTCGTTTAGTTTAAAGAGAACAGAAACTTGGGTCTGGAAAGGATTCCCTGGGTCAGCTAATGTGGTTCCTTGTTATTCTGGGCAACAATCTCATGGAATCCTTGCCATGAAAATGGATCAAGTACCATTTAACACCCAGTGAGGTTTTTCTCCCAGCTCTTCCTGTTGTGAGGGGAATAACCTCATTTATCCGAGAATGAAAGATTTTGGTTGCAATATTTTTTTTATTTAATTTCCACGTGTCTTCATGGCCAATTGAGCCACAGCTGTGGTTCAGATTCTCTCTCAAAGCCTGTCCACATCTGCTGATTGCTCATGGGCCTTGGACAGGGGACAGAAATGCTTTGGAGGACGGGGATAATGTGGAATGGCAATTCTGCGTTGCCAGATGGTGCCATTTTTTAGGGGAAAACTGTCAGTCATTGCCTGTTGGACTAGTTCCTTGTGCCAACCACTACAACAAAGCTGATAATGGATGCTTTGAGAGGTTGAAACCATGGAGGATTTAGGGATTTTCTTGCACTGGAGCTTGACTGAGCTTTTCATCAGTGCAGGAGTTGAGGCTGTGGGTTCCCTACACAGCACAAATATGGGCATGGAGCAATGAACAGGCACCAGGATCGGGTGAATTGTCCTGAAGTTTAATCATGGAATCATTGGAAAAAACCTCTAAGATCGTCCAGTCATAATGCTCTGCTGCCAAAAAGCACGAGGAGAGGATCCATGGCAGAATCCTGGGAGATCCTTGGATAGGTCCCACTGGCTTGCCAAAAAAAGCTTATTTTGACAGCCAGTTTGATCCCAAAATCTTGGAAAGGCAGCATCCTGCCACTCTGAGGTTGGCTGATGCAGGTTCTGGTTCAGCAGCACAGTGGAGATCAGCTCCTAAGGCTGAGAGATATTGAGGAGGTAGAAATCACCTAATTCTGAAAGATTTATCTGCAAATATCATCCAGTAGGAGAAGATGGATGGAAATGCCAGAGCCAAAGTGCAATCCAAATGACAAATGACTGAAGGCTGCTCACCCCAGCTCGTGTCATCAGCAGATAAATTAGTGGAATTATGTTTTCAGCTGCTTGATAATGTACAGGTGGAAGGAGGAAAAAAATAAAAAAGCACAGCAGTGCTAATTAATATGGAACAGATTAAGAGATGCCCCAAAGAGCCTCAGAAATTGTGCAGTGTAAAAGTTCTGTAATGTGAATAAACTGTGTAGGAAACGCTCTGGACAGTCCCATCAGCAGCCTGCTGTGGTCATGGGAGGAAATTATTAATGTCCATGTCTCTATCCAAGAGATTTCTTGGATGATTCTATCCCTGGATTCTGCTTGTCTCATTAAGAGGTGCATGGTGGGTGAAGCTTGAAGGGCAGAGCCTGGTTTTATCCATGGTATTAATTACTACACATACTCTTTACTTTTGGAAGCAGGTTGGCCATGTGCAAACTTCCCTTGAGAATGATTCCTGGCCTCCCATCTTTGAAACTGTGCTGGGAAAGGATGGGAAAGGGAGTAAGTGGGATAAAAACATGCTGTGGACTGCTCTAAACTCTTTCAATCCTGATGATGAAGTTCTTCTGCCTGTGTCCATCACTGAGGTTGGAAAAACCCTCCAAGATCCTTGAGGATCTTGGATCCAACCATTCCCTAGTGCTGCCAAGACCACCACTGATCCATGTCCCCAAGTGCCACATCCACATGGCTTTTAAATCCCTCCAAGGATGGGGACTCCACCACTGCCCTGGGCAGCACAACCCTTTCAGGGCCCTTTTTAGCCTTTTATTTTTTTTTAAGTTGAAGACTTTACTTTTCATGCCTGGATTTGTATCTTCCTTTTTCATCCATTTCTGAGCGCTCAACTCTTGACGATCAGTTGGTTGTTTTTCCACGGTTTTCCAATCTTCTTCATATTGATCTTGGAGCTGTTGGCACTTCCAAGTGGCTGGAACTTGCAGGAGATGGGTGAGGTGGTGGGGGCCTGGAATAAGGAATATTTGGCACTTGTCTTAATGGGAAAGGAGGACCTGGCAGTGTAGACATGAACTGGTCTAATTCCTAAAAATATGCTGGCACAAATAATCAAAGCCTACGCAGGCACCCAGAAAATCCTTGTAAGCAAGAAAAGGCAACCAGGTCTACATGGAACTGCTAGAAAGTCAGCAGGAAATTTGCTCGAAGTCTGAAGTTGGAGAATTTAACAAGAGTTTTGATATTTGTTCTGTGTCAAAAGAGAAGGTTGCATTGAATGGAGCTCACAGGGCTCTGGTTTAGGCAAGAGGACGTAACTCTTGTATTTGGAGTGGAAAACAGCAAGGCTGGGAGACATGGGAAAAGACTGGGAAAATATCCTTTGGGAAAGCTGGAAATGAAGCTGCTTCTACTGTGGGACAGTAGGATGACTGAGAGAGCTGGGGGTGTTCAGCCTGGAAAAGTCTTCAGGGACACCTCAGGGCCTCTTCCAGTGCCTGAAGGGGCTCCAAGAGGGTGATTGGACAATACTGAGTGCAGGACACAGTTTACACATGTAACAGAACGAATTATTTTGGAAAAATCTGATGAAATGAGTGTTAATTACCGTGGTGGGGGAGTTGGAACTAAATGATCCTTAAGTCCCTTCCCACCAGAACCACTCCATGATTCTATTTCCAGCATCTCTCCTCTGCAAATGCTTCAGAGTCTCAACCTACAGAATCCACTTATTCTATGTTTGCTTCAACTTCTTTAGGACAATCACAGTCTTTCATGAGAACTTGATTGTCTTGTTGCTACAAGTCGACCCCAGATCCAAATGAGAGAAATTTCTGATTCTTGTCTTATTTTATGGCTCTGGATGTGCAGAAGGGGTTAAACCTCTGTCCCCATCCTGCACAGACACACACACAGAGCCCAACACAACACTTTGCTCCATGTGTCTGCTTGGCAACTTGGGAGAGATTTGCTGGCATGTGGGAGAGACCTGCAGGAGTCAAGTGCAGCATTAATGTGAGTTCCCAGTGGCTTCGAGGGAAGCTCATTACTGACCTGGCTTCGGCGTCTTCATTTACAGTAATGCTTTAAATATTTAATCCACCTCTCCTCCTTTCCTGTCATGGGCCATTTTCCCTCAATTGATTCCTTGTTTGGGGCGGGGGGCAGGGATGGTTGGAATGCATTTATGTAAGTGGAATTCTATAAATTACCCTCATTAAGAGGCCTGGTAACAACAGGTCAGCATGGCATTCGTCGAAGTTTCACGTTGCATTTTTTGCCTCAGGTTCCCAAAGCACTTCAGGTTGGGTAAAGGTGAGGAGCAAAGCTTTGCTGGAAGTTTAAAAACCAGAGGGAAGGGAAATGGAAGGCTGGCATGAGAATCATGGAATGGTTTGGGTTGGAAGGGACCTGAAAGACCATTTTGTTCTCACCGTCTCACCATGGGCAGGAACAGCTTCCACTGTCCCAGGTGGCTCCAGCTTGGCCTTGGACACTTCCAGGGATCCAGGGGCAGCCACAGCTTTTCTGGGCAACCTGTGCCAGTTCCTTATCACTTTTCCCAGCAAAAAGGTGGGTGATCTTCGTGGCTGCATCTCATGGGACTCCTCACCAGGTCAGGCAATGCTGAGGCACCCACATGGTCAAGCAGTGCCATCATATCACACAATTCAGCCCTGCTGCAAGTACAGATGTTGCAACATCTGCTTTACAAGCAGGCACATAGAGGCACAGGCAGGGAAGGCCTCCACCTCTCATTCTGCAGCCTCATAAATCTTGAGTTGACTTTACAGGATCACAAATCACTTTTTCCCCAAAGACAATTTTTTTTTGGTGATATTTTTAGTGAGATCTGTAAGCCTCACTTTGTAGTCCCATGAAATCAGCATCAGGCAGGATGTGAAGACGGTCAGGAAAATCTTGAAAATCATATCACACCTCTGGGTTTGTAAAGGGGTCTTGGAGTGCAATTTGACCTTGTTCTTGATGACCACAAGATCACTTTATGAACCCTATAAAGAAAGAGCTGGGGGTGGGATTTGCCTTTCACCAAGCCAGGCTCAGAGAAAGGAATAAAACCCTTCAGTAGCTGGGGACAAATGCTTTTAATGGGCAGGAAAAATGAGGTTTCAGCAAACGCACTTTGGAAGAGAATCACAGAATCTTTTGGGTTGGAAGGGACTTTAAGGATCATCAGTTCCAACCCCCGCCATGGCTCCACTAGACCGAATTGCTCAACGCCCCATCCAGCCTGGAGATAACAACAAAAATATTAAAAATAAATCAAATCCCTTGCACATTTCCTCACTGCTAACTGATTTTTATTTCTCAATCAGCCAGGAAATGCTCAGGTGTGTCAGATATGCAGCATCTGTGTTTGCACTGCCCATCTTAAACCTGATGCCTTCAGTTAGCTGGAACAACAAATTAAAAGAAAACACCCCCAAGCCTGACCTGTTCCTTGATAGCTCAGCATGAAGTGCTATGCCACAAGTGCCACAAGAGTTTTTCTGCAAATACCACTGATCCAGCACGGAAGACAGAGAAAGCTGGGTTCACGCTCCGTGGAAAGAGGGTGTTTTCATTTCAAGGAAGATTTCTTTTCATCACAATACCTGCTAATACCACCCATTATTACACAGCTACTACGCTCAGCCTTTGAACCCAGAAAATGGTGTAGGGACTCGAGGACCAGGCTCTGTCCAACTCCATTTGTGCTGCCACAATTTAAGCAGGGATTTGAGGAGTGGGCTCTGAATACCCACAAATTGCAGAACAAACACTGCTGCTGTCATTATTGATGGTTTGTGTCCTTGATACAAGTGCTGCATCTCAAGGAGAGGAGTATTCATGGATGGGTCCAGTGCTGACTTTCTTGGAACCCTTAATTTTCAGTTTTGTTTGGTGAGTGCTACAGGCTTTGAATGAGGAAGCAGCATTTCATTTACTCCCCTCTTTTCTTCCCTGGAAGCTGTCAAAGGATGAGAGCTGTGATTGTAATTGAAAACATCCCAACAAAGCCTCAAAATTATTATAACCGAAATTTAAAAATCTTATTCTTTAACTACTGTTAGACTTCACCTTGAAAAGCCATGCCTGACCTTCAAAGAGGAATTTCATGGCTAGTAATAAGAAGGATTTGATAATTTAGCAGATGTTGACCATTCCTTTTCCTATATGGTCACAAAGAAAACTCAGCCTTCTAATTGAAAATGTAATTTGCTCTGACCTGGAATCACAGTGAGGAATTCTGGCACCTCAGCTGGATGCTCCCCATTTTAGGGATGTCTGACAGTTTCTCTTAGAAAGTCTTTTCCCTCAGTTGATTGATACTTCAGCAAACATTAATTTTGAGGGGGGGGGTGACATTTTCCCTGCCAATTTTCTGCCTCCTCAGACTGATATTTTTAAAGTTCCAGCCAAAAAGTTTGGGAGCAGGAAGCTGGAGGGAAAAAACATGTAGTTTTCAATACTAAAATATTTCTCCCAGCCTGTCTACGAGGAGCTTTGGTACCTCCCTGCTGCAGAGCAGGGATCTGAATTTCAGGAAGGAGGAGGGTTTTTTGCACATATCCTGCCTTTTTTTTTTTTTTTTTTTTAATCTCTCTGTGGAAATTTCCCTGGCTTTTCTTAATTTACAGACATTAAAAAAAAATCAAAAACCAAAAAGAACCCAAGACACATTTGGGAGAGATGTCACAGCATTTAAAAGCTGAAGCCCTCAAGAGATGCTGCTGGGGATGTGTTGTGCTGCTCTGGCTGTGCCTGCTCCAGCACCATGGTGTGTTTTCCAAAAAGACAGAGATGCTCCTTCCCATCCTGGCTGCTGTTTGCTTTTTAAAAACTTGGGAGCCAGGTTCTCCTGGGGGTTTAAGCCATTTTAAAGTGATGAGGGACAAGCTGCCCTGCTGGAAGGCAAAAAAAATCAGATTTTAAGGGGGAAAGAAAGAGAATGTTGGGACAAAGGGAGAGGGAACAAGAGAGGAAATGAGGGAGAAATGTTTTAGGGCTACTCAGAGACATTGGAGGGGGAGATAGGGCCAGGAGAGCCAGACTCTGGTGATGAAAGGGGAAATAATTCCTATTTCTTTGCCCAAGCACTGTTTATCACACCACAAGCCAGCAGGGTGACTATTTAAATCATGGAATCATTGCATCCCAGCATGGTTTGGGTTGGAAGGGACCTTAAAGACCACCAATTCCAACCCTTGCCACGAGCAGGGACACCTTCCATTATACACAGCTGCATCCCTTCCTCTCCTTTTCCCTGTTTTCAGCATCCCATACACAGCTCATGGTCCTGCAGCTCTTCATTTCCCAGGGAACACAGCTTGGAGCACAAGAGACCTGTCAAACTCCCCAGAACAAAGTGCCTGGTGGTGGATTCCATCATCCCAGCAATCCCAGGGAACATCCCCTTCTGCAGTGTCAGGTATTATAGAGAAGGAGCAAAACACACTCAGAGAGGGGAGGAAAGAAAAGGAAATCAAGCTGCTTTCATGTATCCTTTGTAATTATTTTTTTCCCCCTGTTGTTCAGAATTCTAGTTTAAAAAAAAATAGAAAAAAAAAAGAGGAAAAAGAGGGCTCTAACATTTACTGGCAGTAATCATTGCACCATCTGCTCCTGGAGCTGCTTCCAGAACACACGTTCTCAGCTGCTGAGCAGTCAGCTCCCCATCCCTTCCTCTCAGAGACAGGGATGCCAGCAGTTCCTAAACTGTAACAGCATGAACAAGCCTTTTCCTTTCTTTTTTTTCCTCATTTTTTTTCCTTTCAGTTGGTTTTTTTTTTTTGTTTTTTTTTTTTTTTTTTTTTTGAAAAAGCTGGAGAGTTTGGATCTTTCACCAGATTGTTTCTGACTGAGCTCTTCCTGATTTGAGTTTGAGGTTCTTCATCTGAGCATGTGCTGGTGGTAAAAATATGGAGAATTTTAATATTTTAATATTTTAGAGTGTCCCAAGGGGGGTTGCTTTGTAGCAGAGCTTTACTGGCACCTGGGCTGCTCTCAAGGATGGATTTATCCTGTGTGTTTTTCTGGGGAGAAGCTTTCCTGGTGGGATCCTCTCCTTCCTGGGCATGGACACCTCTGATTTCTGCTCTCATGATGCATAACTGAGCTCAGCTCCAGCTTCTTCCCCTTCTCTTCTGCGTGCAAAGTCAGCACTGAGCTGTTCAATACCCCTGCCTTCCTCAGACATCCCCAATCCATCAGGGAATCACAGGATATGAACCAGGAGGAGATTCCTCACCACCAGACAGGCTGAAAGGAGCTGGGACATCCAGAGTTTGCCCTCCCTGTGTTCCTGCATCGCTGCCCTTTGGCTGGTGGGGAGCAGAAGCTCTAAAGGAAATAGATGACCAATTTTGAGGGCAGAGGGTGACATTATTTAGCTATCTCATCCTGTCCTTGGATGCTTCTGTGTCACTGACTGCCCAGTCTGTGGCTCTTGAGCCCTCTGTTGTTGTTTCTCTCAGCGATAACAACCCACGGTCTCCGTTTGTACATTTAAATTCAGGATGAAAAGACATCCCTCAGTCCAAGCTCCTCTTCAGCCCTCCCACTGCAGAGCCAATGCTTCCCAAAGAAATGAGGCAGAGTGGATGCAGAGCCCATTAGGCCTGTCCCAGGAGGGACAGGGATCTATCTGCTTACAGATGTGCTCACAGAGAGAAATCTGCATTAGGAAAAGGAATTCCTGCTCAGATCTGTGCTAAACCACACGACTGGAAGTGCAGCTTTGCAGGGAGAAGGGACTCCCTGGGATGGCTTTGTGTGATTTTATCTGGGTTTCACTGCAGCAAGAGCAGATTTTACAAGCAGGAGAAATGGGATTTCTCCCTCAGCCTCGTGCACTTGCTCTCAAGCTGGATGGGTGTTTTCCCATCCAGAAATCATGGTTGGTTTTTTTTTTTTTTTTTTTTTTTTTTTTTTTTTTTTTTTTTTTTGTTTTTTTTTTGGATCAGCATTTGATCCAGCTGAGCTGTTGTTTTCACACCTGGAAATCAGGGTTGGGTTTTCTGGGGATCAGCATTTGATCCAGCTGAACTGTAAAGCACATCACAGAGCCTTGGAGCCTCAAAAGCACTTTGGGAACATCCCTTGTTCCTCAAGGCACTCACTGCCCGTGTGCATGAGCCTCTGGATTTTCACAGGTTGTGACAGTCCCACCAATTCTCTGCTGCCATTTAAGAAAATTCAAACTTCTGGGGTCAAATGGGTCGGACAGATGATTTATAAAAAATGTTTATCCTACTCTTAACAAAGGATTGTGACACAGGGTAGATCAGAAGATGGACAGAAGTAGTTGGGAAGACAAGAAATGGAAGATAAACTGAGGAAACTGGGAAACAAGAAAAACAGGAAGATGTTTGGACCTGAAAGAGCTCCCAAATATTGGTGCCCGTTTCAAATATTCCCTCTGCAAGGCAAGCCCATCCTGTTGCTGTTAATGGAGACAGGAGCTCCTCACAGTCCTATTGTTCCTCCCCAAATGATTCTTAGATGTAGGGCTGTGTGGTAAAGGGGAAGAGGAAGATTCCCTGCAGGATGGCTGATTTTTGGGAACAAAAGCCCTTTCACCCCCAGGGATGGGCAGGTGCTGGTGCTGTCACTGGGGGAGTGGCTGTGTCACACTGGGCTGTGCAGGACAAGTCAGCCATGGGACACAAAGCATTGCTTGCTGAAGAAAAATGAGGAACAGTCCATGCTTGGGAGGTTGGGAAAGAGCAAACTGAATGACCTCATTCCTTCCATGGATGCACAGATGCCACGAGTGGGGATTAAGGGCAGCAGATTTGAGACCATCCGTGGTGTCAGGCGTGGTGGGAGAGGCCATGCTGACTTGTGAACTTGGATCTGTCGCTTGGACCAGGGTGGGAAATCCTTTCATGTGTTGTTTTTTTCTGCACACTCCAAGTTCTCTGGGTGGTGGCACCCCCGTTGTCCCCCCTGGAGAAGGGACAGCATGGCAGGGCTGGCAGCTGCTGCTGCCTTGATCACAGCCAGCGCCTGGACCGAACGTCCTCATTCCTTCCAAAATCCCTCCCAGGACCCCCACAGAGATGGACACAGAGGAGGAGACAGCCAAAGGGAAGCAGTTGTTCTCCAAAGGAAGGAGTCAAAGGGTGTTGCTAACGCTGGGATGCTCAAAGCAACACGTCCTGGGGCAGCTGCTGTGCCAGGAGAGGCACCGAGCCACGCGCGGCTCCTCCAAATGCTCCGTTGGCTTCAGCGAAAGAAAAAGGCAGGGGACAGGGCAGAGACCCCAGTGGAAGTGGGGAGGTGTTTTGAGGGACCCCATCTCTTCTTTTACTTGCTGCAACATCCTATGAATGAACAATTTGGAGGTCTCATAACGCCCTTAATTAGGACAAACTTAAAAAAGGACCACTTGGCACCCTCGGCGGTGGGAGCCATGTGCTACCTGCAGCAGGCCAAGTCCAAAATGAAACTGATTTTTCTCTCTTACCTACATTCTGCATTCAGGCAGCTGCTCCTAACAGGTGCTTGCTCTCTTCCTAGCAGATGGTGACAAAAAAATGGGTTTGTTGGCAGGTTCTGCCACGGAGCAGCCTTCTTATCACACATATTGATGTGTATACAAACACACACGTGTTATCAGGTGCTGGGTTTCAGAAGGAATTCTGCTTCTGAGAGAAGGTCACTTGTGTGGGAGGTTTAGCCAGGATGGTCTGTGCCTGTCTCTTTTGTTCCCTGGGTCTAAAGGCATTTGGGGACTTTGCTGCCACATTAAAACCTCACAAATATTTGGCCATTAGTTCAGCTCTCCTGGTGTATCTGAAGGTGTTTTAGGAGGAACATTTGGTGTTAGGCTGTGTCCCTTCATATTTATCATAAGTCCTTAATCACCTAAATAGCAATTAACTCCAAAACAGGCAGGTTTTAGGTGGGGAATACCCTGATGATTTTCTCCTTGCTCTTGATTGTAGTAATATATTAGACATGCAGAAATCAGAGAATTGTAGGATGTGTTGGAATGGATCTTAAAGATCCTCTCATTTCGAGGATCTCCCTCTTCAAATAAAACAATGAGTTAAAAAGGTGCAGTGGAATAGAGACACAGCAGTGCCTTTAAACAAAGAAATCCAAATGCAGGGTTTTATCCTGGGAAATGCACCAGGGCTCTGAGTGCTGAAGTGTTGGAAGCTGCAGGGAAAGCACCCGGAGAGGATTTGTGCTGTATCCATCACCCAAAGTGAGGCAGCTGTCAAACAAATCCCTTTGGTTCTTGACTCTGCTTCCACCTCCCAGATCCTGCCTGGCAGGACTGTGAATTTGTCAAAATGGTGCAAAGCAATGCCAGGTTTGGGGAACTGGGGAACTTTTCCTCCTTCTATTCCTCGTGCAGGGAGCATCAGGCAGAGCCATCCTCGCCCTGCTTTGCTGCTCATTTCAAAGGAGCAGCCTGAGCCAAGAGAACCAGATGAGGGTGACATCTGGCCATGGAGCCTCTGCCAAGCCACTGCTGTTCTGTAGCTGGCAGGAAGATGATGTGCTGCAAATGCCAGGTTCTCTCTGAAATGTAAAGTGCATTCCCTGCATTTTCTTTGCTTCCTCTCCAGCCTCAATCAACCTGGCATTTTGTTTTACTAATGGCCAAATTCAAATCTCCTTTCCAGACACATAAATCCATTCCAGTGGTGGTGGGTGGTTTACACAACAAGTGGAATTTGACCCTGAGGTCCAAAAGGGTCTTGTATTTATTAAGCTTCCTGACAAATTAACTTGTTGACTGTAAGTCTCATTCAAATCTCAGCCCCTGTGGGGTGTGTTTGTGCTGAGGGTCACTAATCATAGATATCAGAACTGTTTGTACCTAAACTCTTCCAGGAGGGAGCAGGCAGAGCATGAGGCAGGTGGAAAAGCTAAAGAAGCTCTGGAGGTTTCTTTCACTGATACATTTCTGTAAGCCTAAGGTGCACCCCGTTAATTAAAAAAAATCACTAGAGCTGATCAAGAAGCTTGAGAAAGAATTTTGCTGCTCATAAAAGCTATTGACAGTTAAAAGAAATTTTTGGGGTGGGAACTAGATGTGCTTAAAGATCCTTTCTAACCCAAACCATTTTGTGATTCTGTGACTGTAGGTGCCCTGTACAGACAGTTACTCCCTGTTGTGTCCAGAAAGAGTAGAGATGGTCCTGGGAAAGGGAAAAATCAACACAGGGAAAAAAATCAACAAAGGGAAAAATCCCACAGGGAATCTAGGGGAAGCAGCTGAAGCTGTAGGGTTTACCCTGTTTCCTTATGAAGCATTTTTATTTTCACCCTTGTTGCTGAACTCTCAGCACTTTTGGCAGCTGTGGAGCGGTGCTGGGTTTGCAGCTGATGTTCCACCCAAGTGCATCTTTTCCTCCTCCTCCTCTGGTAAAATGGTTTTGCAGCAACAATTTTCACAATTGTATAAGAAAGGGGATTGTATTAAATCATTGACAGGCTAGGAGAGCTGGGAGTGTCCAACCTGGAGAAGGGAAGGATCCAGGGAGAGCTCAGAGCCCCTTCCAGAGCCTAAAGGGGCTCCAGGAGAGCTGGAGAGGGACTTAGGACAAGGGATGGAGGGACAGGACAAGGAGGAATTCATTACAATTTTATTTTTACTTCATCAAAAGCTACCCTCCATCTACATCATAGAAATAGCTGAAAATGTTTTGAATCAAAATAAAATTTTATCAGATTTGTCAAATAAGGGGGGACTTTTGGATTGAAAGATATATAGAGATACCATAACTAACTTGAAGCCACCAAGTTGATCAGAGGGATGGAGCAATCTCTCCAGTGAGGAAAGGCTGGGAAAATTGGGATTGTTCAGCCTGGAAAAGAGAAGCTTTGGGGTGACCTAATTGTGGCTTCCCAGTACCTGAAGGAAGGCTGGAAGAAAGATGGAGAAGGATTTGTACAAAGGCCTGGAGGTACAGGACACAGGGAACGGCTTCCCACTGCCAGAGGGCAGGGAAAGATGGGATATTGGGAGGAAATTCTTGGCTGTGAGGATGGGGAGGCCCTGGCACAGGTTGCCCAGAGAAGCTGTGGCTGCCCCTGGATCCCTGGAAGTGTCTGAGGCCAGGTTGGATGGGGCTTGGATCAACCTGGGATATTGGAAGGTTTCCCTGCCCATGGCAGGGGTTGGAACTGGATGGATTTAAAGGTCTCTTCCAACTCCAAACTATTCCATGGTTCCATGATCCTGCGGATCAAGTTCAATGCTGTGTAACTGCTCAACAGGAAATATCATCGTGAATATCAAACTGAATCTGGGTGTCTTTAGATTCTGTCCTTACCAATTATCCCACGCGCCCTCCTGGAAAACAATCAGTTAACTCATGGAATTATCAAGGCAATATTCTTTATTGTCTGCCAGAAGAGAAATTGCTTGATATTATCCCAGTCCTTGAGAGCAAAACTTATTTTCCCCGGGTAGATAAGGAAGAGCTAATTCAGGTTTTGCCGAGCACGTGCGCCGTTATCGTTAGGAAGGAGCTTAACCAACCTGAAAGCAAACGCTAAATGATCCAGATCTTGGTCTTATTAAGCTTGTGTGTGGTTTTCTTTTTTTTCTACCACTTAAAAGCCCGAGGATCTGGGTAAATGAGATTTTCTGGAAGGCAAAGCTTTCAAGTTTTACCTCCCTCTCTTCTGAAAGCAGGGAGGCGATGGCTCTGTTTACGCGGAGCTCCGGCGGAGCGAGCGCGTCCCTGCTGCAGCGTTTCGTGGAACATCCTTTGTTTATTCACACCGTGCCACTTTTAAACTTCAGATGTAAACAACAAAGGCTTCTTTGTATTTCACACTATCTCGTACTCACTACCTTCTGAAGTCCAAAGCCAAAACACTGCGGAATTTTACCCTCCTCGCGCTTTCTTCCTGCTTGTTGGATGGGTTCTTCCAGCCCTTTTCTATTTATAGTGGCTGGAAAAACTACTTATCTCCTGATTAAAACATGCTCTGTTCATTTTCTCTTGACTTTTCAGTCCTTGGGATGGGCTAAAATTGTATTGCCTGGTAGCCATTTCAAATATAATTTTAGTAGTAATTATGCATATATTCGATAACAGAAACAATTTGTCATCCTGAAGGATCCAAATTGCTTTAAAGTATTCAGCCTCTCTCCGATCTGCTATGTGGATTAAAAATCCAGCAAATATTCCACTGAAATCAGCTGGACAGAAAGGTCAAAAATTACCTAGGCTGGAAATGCAGCAGCTGCCTGACAACACATATTGGGAGGGGAGCAGAAGAATTTGGTCCCGTTTTAAACCAGAGTGGGATTTTTAGTTGGAAATTTCACAGTTGTGCTGATCCATGAGATCCAGCACTGGGATGTGCCCCCTGATTTATACCCCCAGGGGAAGGACCTCGATTTTCTGTTTCATTTGTGGTGTCTGGATCAGTCTCATGCTGGATCTATCTCCTCTGTTTGATGATGTTTGGAGAGGGCAGCCATGGGGGAATTTAAGATGTTTGGAGAAGGCATCTCCATGGTGAGGAAAAAAGGAACAATATCCAATAAATCCAGAAAAATGTGGTGTTAATTTTTCCCTTTCCCAGGACCATCCTTTATCATTCCTTCACCTTAGGCTGCATTAGAGCACAAGCAATATCTGATGGGCCATATATAAATGGTGGTCTTGGCAGTGCTGAGGATAGTTGGACTTCATGGTCTTAGAGGGCTTTTCCAGCCAAAAAGATTCTGTAAATTTTATGATTCTGTTTTGCTGGAACATTCAATGCATAACATAAATAATTTTGCTGTGAATTGTTGGGAATATTAGATGCATGTTGGATCCTTCTGAGGTATTTCCTTATATAAGAAATCACCAACACAGACTGAAAATAAAGGTGACAGCATCGAGTTCAGCAGGTGAGGCTCATGGTGGGTGTTCAGGGTGAGTTGTTTACCTCTCCAGAGAGTGGTCAGAAAAATACAAACCACCTCCCAGATTTCTGAGGAGGATGAAATGATTTAGGGTTAGAAACCAATGGCCATGGGAGGCTGAAGAGAAAACACCAGTGTGTTATTAGAGGCCAAATAAGTAGCAGGGATGACAGGTTTCCCAACAGTTTCCAGTCCAAGGATATTTAAGGTATTCCAATATAGCAAATTTTATGATTTTAGCAGTAAGTATTTGTGCATGGTCTCTTGTCTGGAAGTTTTTCCCTCCAGAAATAATTTCTGGATTTTTTCAGGATGAGTTTAGATAAAGATAAATTGTTTCTCTGGAAAACTCCTATTTCCTGAGAAACTGTCATGCTTATATATCATGGAAGAAATACTTGGTGTAAATCCAGTGAGAAAAATAAAATGATGGCAGTGTAACAGCAGAGCTGACCTGAGCCCTCTGGGTTCGATACAGCAAATGAACATTTTAACTTCTTTATTGCTGCTCCCCTGAATAAAAAATAATTGCAAAGCCTTACATTCATTGCCAAGGGCTCACACCCAAGGGAGCACCACAAGCTGCTCTGCACTTGGAACAAAACGTGATCCAGAGGTAACTGAGCTAATGGGGGTGGGAAAGTCTTGTCAACACAGTATTTACATGTGGAGGGTTTTATTCTGTCCACAGGCAGCTGGAGCTGATCTTAGAGTATTTTTGGACCTGAATCAGCTTCTCAGAGTCGTCCAGGGCCAAACTACTTGTGGTCTCCAGTGTGGAAGGTTCTGCTCTGATCCTCATGTCTCTGTGTGTGTGTGGGTTGTTTCCCCCATCCCAGCTTGGCCCTGGCCATTGTTATTTCAGGAATATGACAGCAATGGATGAGTGCTGAGGGGAGGAGACTCTGTTGTCTCCAGCCACGGAGGAGATTTGAGCTTTAGATCACTGGAAGTCAGGATGGGGCATGAGTTTTCTTAGGCATCATCAATTATCCATGCAGGATGTGCAGTAAGAGCCTGTTTGGCTGCATTAAAATTGGCCAGACAAACAGAATTTCCATCTCTCTCAATGGCTCCTTCAACACCTAATTAGCTCCCAGATGCTACTGGAGCAAGATGTCTTTTATCTTTGCTAATGTTATCTCCCTCTACCTCCTAAATGCCTGCCCGTGCCATTCCCCACTTTCCTCGCCTTCCCTCAGGAGAAAACAGGATGGGTGTTCAGGAAGCTCCATGCTGAAGGTCAAGCTTGTAAAGACTCTGGGTCAAGCTGATCCTGTTAAACCAGGCAGTATCTGGAGCAAAAAGGCTTTGAATCCAGAATTAGATGGGTATGATGGAGAGCAGGATACAACTTCCTTCCTATGCACGTTCACAGGATCAGCGTCCAACAGGAAAAAATAGCATTGCGGATTTTATTTCACTGTCAGTTGCATTTAAGATGATTTAAGACAAATTCAAAGCTCCTCTTTTCCCATTGTGGGAGAAGGTACCATGAAATCTGGCTGGATAAATGTGATATTTCAGCTGGCAGAGCTCACTGTTGTGGGCAATGCTCAGGTTTTACACTCAGAGGTAAAATAGGAGGAAATATCAGCCTAACTGCACTCCTGGTCCTCCCTAGACCCTCTGAGCACAACCACTTGGGGCTGTGTTAAAACCAGGCTATGATCCAACTGTGATTTACCTTGGCAGGACTGATGGATGCCCAAGCCCAGCAATTCCTTCCCCTCTGGCAGGGAGGATTGACCAATCAACCTGCTCCAAGCTAAGTGGTTAAGAGGGAAACATTTCAGAGAGACCAGATCTTCAAAGGGAGGGAACACACTTTATACACACCCCCAGCTTTCCCTAAGGCTCCTGGAGATGTGTCTCCAGCCAGGATCATTTTACTCAATTCTGGTGACGTGTTCTGTTGAGTGGGAGGTTTGTCAAAAGGGAAAAGCTTGGGCAAAGTCAATGTTGCAGTTTTATGGATGGAAATCAGGATTCTACAGCTTAGATATTGTACCATCTTCTATTTCCTTTTTAACTGTGTTTTGTCTGTGCTGCACTGGAAGGATCCATTCCTAGGAAAAATTCCTGCAGGTTCCTGCAGCAGCACTTCTCCTCTTTGGCCAGGGAATGGGTAATCCCTAGGGGATATATCCTGGGCTGCATCTAAATCCAGTAGGCCAAGGGAGCTGATTCCACTCTGGTGCACCACACCTGGGCCTCTGTGACCAACTCTGGGGATCCCAACATGAGAGGAACGTGGAGCTCCAGGAGAGAGTCCAGAGGAGGCCATGGAGATGCTCCAAGGGCTGGAGCCCCTCTGCTCTGGAGCCAGGCTGGGAGAGCTGGGGGTGTTCACCTGGGGAAGAGAAGGATCCAGGGAGAGCTCAGAGCCCCTTCCAGAGCCTAAAGGGGCTCCAGGAGAGCAGGAGAGGGACCTGGGACAAGGGATGGAGGGACAAGACACAGGGAATGGCTTCCCACTGCCAGAGGGCAGGGATGGATGGGATATTGGGAAGGAATTGTTCCCTGTGAGGGTGGTAAGGCCCTGGCAGAGGTTTCCCAGAGAAGCTGTGGCTGCCCCTGGATCCCTGGAAGTGTCCAAGGCCAGGTTGGACAGGGCTTGGATCAACCTGGGATAGTGGGAAGGTGTCCCTGTCCATGGTCTGGATGGTCTTTAAGGTCTCTCCCAACCTAAACCATTCCATGATTCTGTGACATTTTTCTTTGGATTTAATCCCACAGCAGCTGCTTTCCTCTCCTGGTGTAGAGTCTGTGGAGTTCACCATTTCTGCTCTCAGATCCATGTGCCCATTCTGTGAAAGATGAAGAATTTAAACCCCCAGGATTCCATCATTCCCAGTCTTGATCTTGCCTGATTTGCCAGAAGGCACTCTGCAAAGAGAGTTCTGAGACCAGACAGCTTCCCTGCAAGGGTATTAATAATACTCAGGAATTACACAGCTCTCCAAACCCTGTGTGAGCATTAGCTAATTATGCAGCACTCACAGCCCTGTGAAAAGCATTTGCTCATCAATCCCAGCACCACCCAACAAATGCATCAATACTGTGGAACCCACTGGGCAGAGGCAGCTGGAAACAGGGGAATGTGGATATCTGATCCCAGTCCATGCTCTAGCTGGGGTTGGACTTCAGCACTCACCAGCCGCTGCTCCCACATCTCCCTTGGCAGGGCCCTTCTTCCTGCCATAAACACATCATTTCCAAAAGCAGGTCACCTACAGGCTGGGAATGCAGATTTTACCAGATAATCAGGATTTCAGCCCATTCCAGCGCATGTATGGGGTTGCTGGCATCAATTAATTTGGAAAAGCCAACATCAGTAAGTGACACAGAGGAGACTGGACCCCGTGTGACAAACTGAGCTGTTCCAGCCAACTGAAGGCAGCACAAAGGAAACAATTTCAGATCATATGTCATCGATGACACAGCAGAGTGGGCTGAACTGCCAGAAAGGAGAGGGAAGGGAAGGAGAAAATAAATGAAGGAGAAAAAGAAAACACTGGTAATCGCTCATTCCTCTGTACCAAAGTTTGTTCCTCTGGATCAAGTGAGCCTGTAGGGCTGAATTTCTGCTCCCAAACTTGCCAGCAGCTAATCCATAAGCCTGGCAAAGTCACTTAAGTTGTTTTCCAGTTAAAAATATCACAGGAATCAAGTGTCTAGGATGCCCACAGCCTCCCATCCTAGAGAACTAATTCCTACAGGTCTTCTCCTCCACAGTGCAGCTTATTCAGCACAGTGCAGAATTCTTAGAACTTCTGGAAAAAGAGCTGAAATTCAGGATTGCTGCTGCTGGTGTGAAATTTTGAGTAGACACTGCAAAGAAGGGAGAGCCCAGCAGATTTTATTTGGTGAGATTGTTGTTAGAGTTTGACATCAGGGGTGATGGTACAGAAGCTGTCACACATGTCAGGATGCTCTGTGGTGTTTCCAACATCAGTGATGTTTCAGGGAGGTTTTAGAAACGCAGCAGCTTCGTGCAACTCACTGGGACATGAGACAAACTGGATGGATGTTACTATAAGCTGGTTTATAAAGTGTCTATTGAATCAAACAGAGGATGATGCCATTTTTATTAAAAGCCACAAAATGCTTGAAGCCAATTAATACTCGCCTGCTTTACTAATGCCTCTGCTCAGCAAATTAAATCGTTTCATTTAGCAAAACCAATTTTAAAGCCTTTTTGTCAAATTTATAATGACTTTAGCACGAGGAGACTCATGTCTTGGACACATAATACAGTTTGTTTTTTTTTTAAGACACCGGGTGCATAACGTGTGGAATAAGAGGAAAGTTGCTCTTTTGAGTGCAGGACTGGTTGCAAATAGGAAATAAGAGGTGCAAATAACTGTGCACTTTCTGCACAGTGAAGAGAGATTAACCTGTCTGGGGAAGCTGTGCACTTCAATATCCTGACAAAAAGGGGCTGAAAAAAGGGAGACAGGTAACAATGATGCACCAAAACCTGCTCTGAGGGCTCAGAGTTATTCCAGGTGAGCCAAAGTTAGACAGGGCTACAAATAAAAGTTGCAGAAGAATCTGACAATGCCAGAGAAAATAGCTGCTGAAATTCCGTGTCAATAAAAGTCAAGTGCAGGCACAATGAGAGGGTTTAAATTAGCCCGGGAAAAGAGGTTCTGGCACCATTGCAGATGGTGCTTTGGAAACATCTGCTCCGTGTTCAGCAGAGGTCAGGAAGGCAAGTGGAATGCAAAGAATTGCTGGGAGAGAGACGGGGAATGAGGGAGGAAATGTAAGTGCAGGGGCTGAATAAATCCTCCGTGGGGCTCTTGAGCACAGTGGAATTCCAGTCACCCTGGTGACTGCAGTGGGGAAGGAGAGCTGGGAGAGGTGCAGGAAAGGGTGAGGAGGCTGCCCTGGGACATGGATTGGGAGTGAAAGGCTGTGGGTCTGGCTGAAGACATGAATGAGCAGGATTAAGGTGTAAAATCCAGATTTCTATAGGGAGAGGGGAGAAGGAATTGTATCAGGAGGCCACCAAGATGATCAGAGGGATGGGGCACCTCTGCTGTGAGGAAATGCAGAGAGAACTGGGGTTGTTCAGCCTGGGAAGAGAAGGATTTGGGGTCACTTTTAGGCCTTCCAGTGCCTGAAGGAGCATACAGGAGATGTGGAGAGGGACTATTTACAAGGGCCTGGAGTGTCAGGAAAGGGATAATGGCTTCAAACTGAAAGAAAGTAGGTCTGGATTGGATGTTAGGAAGAAATTCTTCCCTGTGAGGGTGAGGAGACCCTGACACAAGTTGCCCAGAGAAGCTGTGGCTGCCCCTGGATCCCTGGAAGTGTCCAAGGCCAGGTTGGACAGGGCTTGGAGCAACCTGGGATAGAGGGAGGTGTCCCTACCCATGGCAGGGGTTGGAACTGGATGAGCATTAAGGTCCCTTCCAACCCCAAACTTTTTGGGATTCTGTGTTTTGCGACAGGGGATGTGATGACAACTCTGGTCATCAATGGTCAGGCAGAAATTTAAAGCAAACAACAGGAAATAAACTTTCACAGTCTGTAAAGAATTAGGAAGTTCATCAAACGCATCTTTTACATGCTGAAAGTACAGCTTGGATGAAAATCTTGTATTGCTGAGGTTCCCAGTGCTGACTTTGACACCTCCATCATCCTGGAGGTCTTTTCCAACTTTAATGATTCTGTCATTCCTTGTTCCTGCTCCAGTGCCTCTCCCAGTGTCCCCAGATGGCTTTGTCCCCTCTGCAGCTGGGTGAGATTTGGGTTCTGGTTTGGTTTGGCCCCTCCCTGGTGGAATCTGACAGGATTTTTGGGCTGGATTATAATCAGTTAAAGGGTCTCTTGTGATGTTGCAGTGCTGGGTTAACAATTGGAGTAATGATCTTTCAGGGCTTTGATCTGTCCTGTGACAAAAAGCCACAGAAATCCTCTGAAGGAATAAATTCTCTTTGAATTGCAGTGGAATATTGGAGGGCAAAATGATCCAATGGTTCCTTAAAAAATTCTTGCACTGAGTTAAAAATCTCAAGGTGGTATGAGGCATGGTAATGAGAGGTCCCATTGGGATGACTCAGGAATTTTGAGACAGAGAGGACTAAAAATTCTTCTAGAACAGGATTACCATCAAATTATATCAGCCTCAGTGGCAGGAAATCAATCCAGAGTGGGCTGATTTACACTTGCCAGAGCCAGCACATCCTCAACTTCCCCCAGCACATCTTGAAGTTCCCCTGAACTTTTCCCAGTGATGTTTTTATCTTCACATCAACGCTGTCAGTGCCAGGAAAATATTTTTTCCCTTTAAAACCCAAACATCCAAGGTGGGATTTGGCAGAGTGTCAGAACTCTGGGGTTCCCACTGCTCCTGACAACAGGACCAAAGTGCAGTATAAGGACTCATCTTGGGTTCTGCTTTATTCAGGTTTTAATGGGCTGGGAAGGGATAAATGGTATTTATGCCCTCTTGTGGTGCCTCATCGAACAGAACCGATGTCTTAACTGTCAAAATGAGGCCAATGATGGAAAACTCCCAGGTTAAAGATCTGTATCAAACACTGTTTTGCACAGGGGGAAAATATAAAAATCTCTCCCCTTCCACCAGCATCTTCATGATTCAGGGGAGGGGAAGAGGCCAATTTTGACTTTGCATTTGCAGCAGCAGGTAAATGAGCAATGCCCACAATGGCAGGGTTTGTGCCATCTTCCAGCAGTGAAGATCATTCCCAAAGTGTTTTCTCTGTGCTGGGAAGGTTAGAAAGTGAAATAGTGGTTTGTAAAAGGAGATGTGATGACACCTCTTTGTGTTTGGTGCTGTTGATGTGTCGTGGTACAAACCTTCATGTGTTTTATATTTACTCCCATGTCTGACAGGTGAATAACCCGATTCCCTTGAGACAAAGACTGTCCCAAAAATGTAAAAAAGCTGGTTGGTGATTTTACATGGGGAAATAAGGCCAAGCTCCTGTGAAATGGGGCTTGTGATGCCAATTCCTCATGTGGGAACACAAGGAATCAATGAGTCAGCACCTTCCTAAGCTTTGCTGAGAATTCCAGTGCGAGGTTGGGAACTCAGGGTTCTCCAGACTGGTCAATCATGGATTTTGTGTCCATCTTATCCCTTCATTCCTGACTGAACACAGCAGAATGTGTCCTTTAGCCAGAGAAATTGTGGCAATTAATCAGAGTAAAGCCCAGCAGCTGCTGTCAGGTCGTGGGCAGGGCTTGGCTGTGCTGGGACAGGACCTGGGAAACCCCAGTGTGGGAAATTTGAAGACTTTTTTGTCCCAAATAATCACCTGTTGTTGAAGTCTAGTATTTCCATTGTGTGCCATCCTTGCCTCTCCCCATGTGTGAGATGAAGAGGAAGGGAATTATTTCCTTTCCACTTCCAGGATGAGTAAACCCACAATACTGGGTTTAAATGAGAGTACTGGGTTTAACTGGGCTGAGCTTAGGAGGGACTCTTTAACAGGATGGAAAATATTGGAATGAGGATCTTCATCTCCAAAGAACTTCCATAACCAATGTTTTTTGGGATCAAGGCTGCCATCACTCAGTCTATCAAGATGAAGGAGGATGGATCCGATGACTGATGGCAGATTCACGATTTTGTGATTTCATGTGATGATTTCCCTTTATTTATATTTTATATATTTAATAGTACAATGAGGTGACAAACATTTTTGGGGGAATCCTAAATGCTGACCCTTCAATCAATTCCATCTACATCCAGTATTTATAACTACACTTTGCAACAGGACTCTGACATTAATTAAAGTGCTTATTAGGTTTTAGGATGGACTTCAGAGCACAAGTTATGTCCCCACTGAGAAGAGAATTGGCTCCAAAATGTTTGTGTTTACCAGTTTCCTTAGGAAAGGACAATGCAACGGGGAAAATGTCACAGCAATTCATCTTAAAAAGAAATTCCCTCTGTCAGAAACCTCTCAGGAGTTCCAAATTCAGTTAGGGGACATCAGAAAGTAATTAAAGTCTAATTTAAAATCCCCACCCACATTCCGTCTTCTCTTCCTGCCAAGTAATCATTGCTCCTGGATTTGGTATTGGCAAATCTTTCCAAAATAAGCCATAATTTGCCTTAAAACTGAAAACTTTCTGGTCAAGATGGAACTTTTCTCTTTGAAGAATGAGTTTGCGGTGACTCTGCAGAAAAAAAAAAAAAGCCCAAATGCTGTGATTTCTCAAGGACATCCTTGGAGCTGAAATTTAACCCAAAAATTCTTCTTGGACACGGACATTGGGGGTGGATTTTGAGGCCGAGGCACCTTCCAGGAGAGGTTCCTGGACACGGCAGCTCCCCAGGGTGGATCTGAGTGTGCTCTCCCTTTGTTTTCCACGTTCATTCATGGCTCCACATCACTGCCTGGGTTAATAAAGAGAATAAAAGTGTGGCCGTGGCAGATTAAACAAATGAGCCATTAAAAGGGGATGGTTCACTCCCTCTCTGTGCCCACAATGTCTCTGAGCAAAACACCACAAGAGCAGGGATGAAAAGCTTTCAGGGATGAGCAGCTTTCAGGGATGAGCTGGGAATGTGGTCTGAACACTGAGAGACACCTGTGGCTCCTCCATGGAGGAATCCTGATGTAATTCTGTTTTAGTTTGGAAACACAGGTGTCTGCTAAGGAAGGCAGGAGCCTGCCTTGGAATGGAGAATGTAAGCCCTCTCACTCTGAATTATTATAATTTTGAAATGAAGGGGCTTTCAGGCAAAGGTATGGGAATAGGAATAACAGTTCTTTAATAAGAAAATTCAAATAAAAATGTAGTAGTACAAAAAAAGCAAACAAACAAAAAAGAAAAAACCCTAACACTGACAGAGTCAGAACACAGCCTGACACCCTGTTGGTCAGGGTGTTGGTAGCAGCCCAGTTAAATCCGCCTGGAGTGACAGATGTGGTTCTGTTGGAGCAGAGATGATCCTGTAGGAGGGTCCAGTGGTGGTGAGATGGGTCTGTTTTTCCTCTGGGAATCCAGTGCAAACAGGCTGTGCTGCTGTTCTGACTCTCAGGTTTTATCCAGGCAGGAATGCTGGGCTCCTCCTCCTGGGTGGAGCATCTCCCAATGGGATGATGTAATTGTATCAGCCATGCAGTGAGCCTGGATGGCCCATTAACAGCACATATCCCCTGGAGGGAGGATCAGTGTGGAAGAGATGAAGAACCCTGCCCCACCTGGTTTTAACAGCTGCCCATTAACAGAAGACACCTGCCCCTTCCCCCCTGGAGTTATGAGGAATGGGTTATATAAGAGATAAAGAAAACACCTCTCCAACTGGTTTCAACAGATGGCCTGTGGGAAATATTAAAGGTAAAAAGGCTTTCAGAATACTGTGAAAGCAGGTCCCAGAAACAGAAAGAGCTGAAGAATTCAGAATAGCTGTAATTGCAAAGTTTTAAAGTAGGAAAAGTTAAAATAGTACAGCAAGCAAGGACATGAAACAATAGTCTGAGTCTTAGGTTTGGCCAGGATAGATCTTAAGGCTGCAGAAAAATATGCTTAGCGAGATAGTAAAAAGTTTTAAGCTTAATAATGGAATATTGTTTATTGTTAATAGAAAGCATACAGGCAAGCATTGTTTGAAATAGGTGTATGTGTGCTTTCAGTGATTGGCTAGAACAATTGTCTGTAAGCTTTAGCAATATGCTACTGGCTGGAAAACTTTTAAAATGCCCTGTAACAAAGAAATCTTTGGCTGCTGCTGGCAGACGTGACCTGTTGCCATCCTTCAATTGTCAAAAGCCCTCTTAAGAGACTGATGCTGGAATAAAAGTTCAAGGAACATCTAGCAGTACTCGTGTCCCCTTCGTGCCTGAAACCCCAACACAATGGCAAATAGGGTACACACTTTTGGTTACATCTTGCAACCAAAGACACATTCACAGCAGAATCAGAATCAGAATCAGAATCAGAATCAGAATCAGAATCAGAATCA
>VWZU01012299.1:235534-250833 GCA_013397095.1 Sterrhoptilus dennistouni
TATTTCCCTTGGTGCAGCTTAAGGCTGTGTCCTCTCTTTCTGTCATTGCTGCGTGGAGAAAGAGGCCAACCTGACTACAGCCACCTTTCAGGGAGTTGTAGAGAGTGATAAGGTCACCTCTGAGTCTCCTTTTCTCCAGGCTAAACAACCCCAGCTCCCTCAGTCGTTCCTTACAGGGTTTGTGCCCCTCACCAACCTCGTTGCCTCCTTTGGATGTGCTCAAGTGTCTCAACGTCCTTCTTGAACTGAGGGGCCAGAACTGGGCACAGCACTCAATGTCCTTCCTAAACTGAGGGGCCAGAACTGGGCACAGCACTCAATGTCCTTCCTAAACTGAGGGGCCAGAACTGGGCACAGCACTCAGTGTCCTTCCTAAACTGAGGGGCCAGAACTGGGCACAGCACTCAAGGTGTGGCCTCACCAGTGCTGAGTACAGGGGAAGAATGACCTCCCTGCTCCTGCTGGCCATGCTATTGCTGATCCAAGCCAGGTGCCATTGGTCCTCTTGGCCACCAGGGCACTCTGCTGGCTCATGTCACTTGTTGACCAGTCCCCCAGGTCCCTTTCTGCCTGGGCACTGTCCAGCCACACCATCCCCAGCCTGTGACATTGCAGGGGGTTATTGTGGCCACAATGCAGGACTCTGCACTTGGACTTATTAAACTTATCAGACCACTAACAGCTTTCCATGGTCTCTCCTGACAGGTGTTGACAAAGGAAGGCTTTGGCCCCATCACAACGGAGATCCGGGAGGCTCCTGAGTTTTATTACGCCGAGGAATATCACCAGCAGTACCTGAGCAAGAACCCCAATGGGTACTGTGGCCTGGGAGGGACAGGGGTTTCCTGCCCTGTTGGCATCAGGAAATAGCCTGTGCTTGCTCCACCACCTCCTCTTCAATGTAGGGAGCTTGGAAAAAATACAGCAGGAGCCCCGGTGGAATGTTCCCACAGCGTCTGTGGATAAAGATTTGGGAATCTGCTGGGGAGGCTTTCCATAATCATCAGTTTTCTGTTTGCTGACATCAAAAGTCAAAGCAGAGGCAGGAATTGCTGCCATCACAGCTTCTGTGCAGCTCCTGGGGTTTCCTTGTCATCTGGAGATGTGGAAAGAGATCCAAACTTCCCAAAGTTTGGCTCAAAATGCTGTTTAAAAGGGTGAATTAGGAGGTGGTTGCACCCGTAGCTGCTTTGCATTCCCAATGCCTTTGGACTTGTTAATATTCTTGGGTGTTCCCAGAGCTTTGACTTCTGGAGATGTGGTTGGGTTCTCTACCTGTCACAGCCCTGGAATTTGATGTCTTTGGGAATGATGAATTGATCAGATCAGTGATTCTCCTACCACAGCTCCACTTTCACAGCATTTAGCACCACCTGTAGTGCCTATTTTCTGAAATGATTTTAGCCAGAAAAAGTCAAAATTGTGATGTGATGCTTCTTTTTGACATTTCCAAGAAGTGAATAAACACAAAAGAGAAATCAGTTTTGTTTCCAGCTCTGCAATAAATTAACAGAACAAGAGAAAAACAAGGTTCTCTGTGATGTGTTCCAAGTAGATTTCTGGGTAGACCTAAAAATAATATATCAAATATTATAAAATGCTGCAGTTTGCTAATTAAACACCAGGGCTTTGAAATCTGTATCATCAGGCATGACAGTACAGAGGAGTAGAATTATCCCTATGATTAATTATTTGTACTTTAATAACTTGGGGAGTCCCCACCAAGAGCAGACTCATGGCAAACATAACTTGGGGCAGTCTCCAGTGAGTGTGCAGTCAAAATAGCAGGACAGCCAGAAAGGAGAAAAAAAAAAAAAAAAAAAAAAAAAAAAAAAAAAACCAAAAAAAAACAACAACCCAACAAATTTGGGTTTATTCACGGAGTTCTCAGAGGTCAGACTCACAGCTGCAGACAAAGAATGAAGAGATGCACAATTTATCCCATAAGGAAATGGGATCCTGTGGGTCCAGAGCTCAAGGAATGAGCCAGTTTTGAGGGACAAGGTGGTGGGACCCTGAGACACAAATCCACAGCACCTCCTTCTCCATGTCACTGCCCTCCACAGCTTGGTTTGATGTTTCCTGCTCACCAGCTCAGCGTCAAAGCTCAAAAAGGCCCAAACCAGCTCCCTGAACATCTCCTGTACCTACACAGCAGATCAGATCGTGCTCCAAGCTTGGACAGGCTGAAAATGTTCCCCAAAAATCAGTGTTTGGGACTGTAAATCCAGTGCTGCAGCCCTGCCCGCTGCTTCCAAAGATGGGCAGCAAATCCGTGCCACAAAAATCAGCTCCCCATCTTCTCTCACTCCTCAGCTGATGCTGAGCTCATCCCAGTCTCAACATCCAGAGGAAATCTGTCCTCTTGGCAGATTACACGTGGGTCAGGCTTACAGGAGCTGCCTCAGGCAGGATTGCCCTGTTAGGCTCTTTCTGGAGATGCCCCAAAATGTGCCCATGGCGTGCTCAGAATTCTCATTTCTGTGGTAACTGATCCTGTCCCTCATCTGTCCTGCCATGGAGTTTTTTCAGTGCTCACAGGCAAGTAAACCAGCACTTGTGTGTCATTTCCTTGGCATGAAGTGACAGAGAAGCAAAGAAGAGAGGGAGTCTTACCCTCATCCTCTGCATTGTCAACCTCTGTGAAATCCAGACTCTGGTGGGATAATTCCTGATGTGCTCCAAGGCAAAGCATTTCAGGTGCTGAATCGTCTGGGGGCTCATAAAATGTCTCCTGGTTCCTCCCTTTCCTCTCCTTCCCCTCCTACTCTGTGCTGTAGTTATTGTTTTGAAACAAGCTGGAAAGTCTTTGAGAAAAGCTCTTATTATAGATATCCTCAAGTCTGGGCCTGGCTGAGGTGTTTTTTTTTAAGTCCTGTCCTGATGGAAATGATGTGTTGGTCTAAAAATCAGCATAATGACTACATTGATACTACAATTGGCCCACACCAAAATATTTTGCTAGCACAGAATTATTTACTGGCATCTTTGATTTGGTTTTGATTTTGATTTGATACTCTTGGGCACTCTTTGAAAATTGTCCTTCGACAGAGCTGCCACTTTCTCCTACAAAGACAGAATCCCAGGATGGTTTGGGTGGAAAGGGACCTTAAAGATCATCCAGTGCCACCCCCTGCCATGGGCAGGGACACCTTCCACTGCCCCAGGTTGCTCCAAGTGTTGTCCAACCTGGCCTGGAACATTTCCAGGGATAGGGCAACTCTCCTGTTTAAGTACATTCAAGTGAATACCCCAGGCATGGTCTAAAATGGAGAGAAAATTACCAGGAAATGAGAGAATTAGGATAAAATTATAAACCTTGGAGATTAAGTTGAAAGCTGATACATGACCAGCTCCTGAGGTCTTCAAAGATGATACAAGACCCAGCAAGGTCTACAGCACCCAGCTCATGAAATCCACCATTGCTGTATCCTGTGAGGTTAGGAGACAGGAATTTCACTGCTGCCCTGCCCCTGGAGGAAATCACAAACCTTTTGGAAGCCCCTGAGCTGTCCCTCAGTGACCCTCCTGCCTTAGGAAGAAGGAGAATCTGAGTCCTGCACCAACAGGAAGGAGTTTGTGCTGTGATGTCACCCGGGGTTGTGTTGACATGGAATGCAGGACGTGTCCTGAGACATCTGCAGAAGCATCTCTGCTCTGAGAGCTGTGGGAGAGTGTTGGGTCAGGATGGATTGAGATGCTGCTCCTTATCCTCTCCTGTTTAGCTTCCCTGACCAGCAGTGTCCAGGCAGGTTTTGTTTCTCAGCATTCTCAGCACAGAAGAGCTGCAGGATATTCACATGTGGGTAAGTGGAACAGGTCTGGGTTTATTCCTTCTGCTGAGGGGATAAAGGTGTGGCCTGTGCCTCAGCCTGATGCACCTTCCACTCCCTAAACAAGGATTTTATCCCATCTGCCCATGGGATGTGGTCAAGGGTCCTTCACACCCTAAATTCCTGGACAGTGATTGGCAGAGTTTAGGATTGGGGAGGTGACAGGGATGTCACAGACTCTGGGAGAGATCAAATAACAGATCCAGGGAGGGCATTCTCACCCTTTAACTCTGCTGAGACCCCACCTGCAGAGCTGCCTCCAGCCCTGGGATCCAACAGCAGGAGGATGTGGAGTTTCTGGAACAAGTCCAGAAGAGGACACAGAGATGTTCCAAGGGCTGGAGCCCCTGGAGCCAAGCTGGGAGAGCTGGGGGTGTTCACCTGGAGAAGAGAAGCATCCAGGGAAATCTCAGAGCCCCTTCCAGAGTCTGAAAGGGCTCTAGGAGAGCTGGAGAAGAATTTGGGACAAGGGTTGGAGGGACAGGACATAGGAAATGGCTTCCCACTGCCCCAGGGCAGGGATAGATGGCATATTGGGAAGGAATTCCTGGCTGTGAGGGTGGTGAGGCCCTGGCAGAGGTTTCCCAGAGCAGCTATGGCTGTTCCCGTATCCCTGGAAGTGTCCAAGGCCAGGTTGGATGAGGCTTGGAGCAACCTGGTCTGGTGGAAGTTGGAGTTGGAAAAAATATTTTTAAATCCCTTCAAACCCCAACCATTCTGTGATTCCACGTTTCCCTGATTCCATGGATGTTTCTATTTCAGTGCCCAGGGATCTCCTGCCCCTCCCTTTCAGCAGTGACACTACTGAATGTGTCCAAAATGTCCTTTTTTTGTACCCAGGGTGTGGCCTCAGGCCATCCTACGAGTCCTTCCAGACGACTGGCAAGAGGATTGGGACAGGGACAGACATCCAGCCCGGGGAATTCCCGTGGCTTGTGAGCATCCAGAGCCAAGGGAAGCACATCTGTGGAGGCACCATCATCAGTGCTCTGTGGATTTTAACTGCAGCCCACTGCTTTGCAGACCACCTGTGAGTGCCCCAGGGGTGGGAGGGCAGCCCAGGCACGGTGGGGTGACATTCCTCCTGCTGGGTGAAGAATGTGCATCTCACAAAAACCACATTTTGTGTGACTGAGCCCTGAAAACAGAGATTGTCTCCTTTTGGGGGAAACAGGCCCGTTTTTGAGCACAGAGATGTGCAGAAATCTGCATGACCAGGAGGAGCAGATGGGGAATACTTTGAGGGGTGAGCAGCCTTGGATAAATGCCCCTAGTGCTGTTCTGATGGCCTCAAGCATCTCTTGTGTATCCACACCTGTTCCAGGACCTTGTAAAAGGTGATGTTTTCCCTTCTAGCTCATTGTATCCCCAAAATTACCTTTGCTGTCACACAGCAAACACCTTTACCTCACGGAGACTCTGAATTTAAAACACCAAGCTCTGGATAAATCAACTCCACACAATGTCCAGGGGCACAGTCCAGCCCCCTGTGAGTCCCCTCCAGACTGCTCAGTGACAAATGACCTGTGGCAGCACAGCCTGGAGCAGCTGGCTGGGGACAGAGATCCAAAAGGTCCAGACCATTCCATCTGTTTGGGTTATTTATAACCTGGCTGCATTCCTGTTCTACCTCTGCACCTCTCTGCCCTGGAAATCATCTTTGCCTAGGAGTGAGGGTAAATTCCTTGGATATTTATAGCTGAACTGCCTAAGCCACTCTCGGGTTGGTTTTCTCGCCTGAGATTCAGATTGTTTAAGGTCCTTGCCCTCTAAAAGCCCCGAGCTGCGTTGGTACAAAGAAGCAGAGTCCTCAAGGCCTTGTTTTCTGGTTTCTCGAGTTATTATTTGATATCACAAAGTTTTTCTCCGCTCCCAGCCGAGGTCCAGACAGAGCTGGGACACGAGGCGACTGCCCACCAATGGGATGTCACCTTACATTTATACAGATAATTACGTGTAGGTTATTTACTATTTCACACCAATGCCTAGTGCTTACACTAAGAGGGTCACTTCTGCTTTGACCCAATCCACTCTAACTACCTTATATCATCACCACCCCAGAAGATGGAGGACGAGGAAGAAGGAGAGGAACACGAGGTACCACCCAAATTCCACCATCTTGTTTCCCATTTACCTGTATTCTAAGAATCCTAAAACTACTGAATTTTGCATGTTCTACTGTGCTAAACTACTATGTTCACTTCCTGATGATTTGCAATTCCTCTCCTTGTGCTGGAAGTTTCTCCCATGGGCTAACATCAAACTCAGTGTCTTCCTGGGCTCTGTGCCAAGGTCTCCAACCCCCCTGGACCGGCTCTCTTTCCCGGGTCCCAGGTCATCCAAAGGGATGTCCTGGGCTCCAACAAGCCACCATCATTCCCTATACTGGGGAGGAGGCACCAACCCTTATAACGCAAATCCTTCATGTTTACCATGCCCTGTTTCAATTTTAAGGCCACCAGACCTGACTGTGGCAGTGTGGGGAGTCGACCCCGGTGTCCCTCTGGAAGAGCACAGCCCGGACAGCCTGATCCTGCACGAGGAATTCAACAGGAGCAGCCTGCAGAACGACATTGCCCTGATCCTGCTCAGCAACCCCATCGAGTTCAGTGACGAGAAGGTTCCCGTCTGCCTCCCCTTCATGTGTGACAAGGACACGTGGCAGCACTGCTGGGTTGCTGCCTTGGAGAACACAAGTGCAGGTGAGATGCTGGGGGAAAGATGCATTTGCTGATGGAAAGATGGGTTTTATCCATTTAAAGTGGCTGTCCTCTCTTAATGAGGACAAAGTTTCACTCCCCACCTCCCTGGTTAATGCATCCAGACCTCACTCCCAGCCTCTGCATGTCCACCAGTTCCCTCTTCAGGGCAAGAACCAGGCACCAACAGACCCCCAGAGCAAAACTTGGGACCTTTTTTGGCACCACATCCAACCTTTGCACCTCTTTTTGGTACCACATCCAAACTTTGCACTTCTTTTTGGCACCACATCCAACCTTTGCATCTCTTTTTGGCACCCAGATTAAGACAAGCTCCACCCTGGTGGTTAAATTAGCAGAGAATCATGGAATTATTAGAGCTGGAAGGGATCATCACATTCCAACCCCCTGCCAGGAGCAGGGACACCTTCCACTATCCCAGGTTGCTCAGAGCTCCATCCAGCTGGGTCTTGAACTCTTGTAATCTTGTGGGATCCTTGTGGGTAACTCCAGCTTGGGATATTCCATGAATCACCCAGTTAGGCTGGGTCTAAAATGGTCTGGACTAAAGGAAATTAAAGTCTGGGGCTGTCTTTGGCGTAATGCCTCCATGAGCTGGATTGACTTATTGGTTCTGGCCACTTCTTCCTTCACTCATTTAGGACTGCAGATTGCTTTTGCTAATTCATCTCATTTAAGCCCTAATAAAAGCAGTTCCAGCACTGATTGGGACCCAACTGTCTGTCCCGAACAAATGTCACTAAATAGCCAATGAGCTGTTTCATTATTGGAAAGAATTAATCAGGACTGGGAGGGCAGGGGTCCTTCCCAGGATGGACTAAGGGAATATCCCATTGAATCTTTGCTATTCTGCTCCAAAGTGTTGCTGTTTTCTCCATGAAACTCTGCATTTGCCTTCTTAGGCTTCATTTTCCTCCCTCAACAGCAACACAGCACTCTCACAGTTGTGAAACTCTCCCATTTCACCAAGGTAACGTGTTCCTAGAACAGAGGGGATGGTGCAGAGTCCCTCTGCAGGATTTACCCCGAACTCCTCATGGAAAATCCATGGAGCAGCTCCAGGGATCAGGCTCGTGCTGCTGTATGGGCTCAGCTGACATGGATTCTGCTTCCAAAAATTGCTGTTGATGGGCTCAGCCCTGGCACTCCCCACCCTCTGGCCAGTAGAGGTTTTGGAGGAAATCCAGCAGAAGCTGAGTGTGGTGAGAGGGGGCAGTGATGGTGTGAGGGGGCAGTGATGGGCAAAGCCAAAAGGTAAAGGATCAGGGAATGGTTTGGGTTGGAGGGACCTTAAATCTCATCCAGCGCCACCCCCTACCATGGGCAGGGACACCTTCCACTGTCCAAGATTGCTCCAAGCCCCATCCAACCTGGCTTTGGACACTTCCAGGGATCCAGGGGCAGCCACAGCTTCTCTGGGCAACCTGTGCCAGGGCCTCACCACCCTCACAGCCAGGAATTCCTTCCCAATATGCCATCTATCCCTGCCCTCTGGCAGTAGGAAGCCAATTCCCTGTGTCCTGTCCCTCCATCCCTTGTCCCACGTCCGTCTCCAGCTCTCCTGGAGCCCCTTTAGGCTCTGGAAGGGGCTCTAAAGTCTTCCCAGAGCTTTCTCTTCTCCAGATGAACACCCCCAGCTCCTCCAGCTCCTCCCCATAACAGAAGGGCTTCACCTTCCTGGAGATTCCTACACCAAAGCGTTTTCATCTGTGGGCACTTCCATCTGAAGCTGGAAAAGGGAAGTGACAACTTTCCATCTTTTAGATCTTGTCACTGAGTCAATTTCCTGAAGGTTCTGGGAGGATTTAGCACAGTGAAGTATGAAAGAAAGGAGTGAGTTTCAAACGATCTGAAGATCTCAGTTTTATCCTTTAGACTCAGGTTTTCTTTAGAGAGAACCATGGGGTGAAATAAGTGGGGTTTCCAAAGTAGCCCAGCACATTTTCAGTCTTTTTGTCACTTGCAGGTGCCAGTTGTGATTTTTGCATTCCCATCCCAAGGGAAGAATAAAGCAGATATTTCCTCTGTGTGCTGCCATCCCCAGATTCACTTTGTGAAGATCCAGCTGGTCCCCTGGGTGAGGTGTGGCCTTGCAGCCCTCCCCAGGGAGAACCATGTTTACATTGGATATTAGGGAAAAAAATTCTTCCCTGGAAGTCTTGTTGGGCATTGGAACAGCTGCCCAGGGCAGAGGTGGAGTCCTCACCCCCAGAGGAATTTAAAAGCCATGTGGATGTGGCACTTGGGGACATGGGGCAAAGGTGGCCCTGGCAGTGCTGGGGGATGGTTGGACTGGATGATCTCAATAGCTGCTTCCAATGTAAATTATTCCATGATTCTATAATTCTAAGTTTAGAATTCTGGGGGAAACTCAGTGGACTTTGATCTGCTGGGGCTTGCACAGGATCCCATGAAAAGCTCCTCAGACTGAATTCCTGAAAAAAACCCCACGAGTGAGAAACCCCAGATGTGCAGGGCTGCTCACCTCAGGTCATCACTGAGACCACCAGCAGGAAAATTCATCCCTTTGGGGTTTTCCCAGTAGTCTGGGATCCCTGGGATGGATGAATCCATCTGGCCAGGCTGGACAGGGCTTGGAACAATCTGGGACAGTGGAAGGTGTCCCTGCCCGTGGCAGGGGGTGGCACTGGATGATCTTTGAGGTCCCTTTCCACCCAAACCACTCTGGGATTCTGTGATAAACTCAGGAGCACAAACTCACCATTGCCAGCACTTGGGGATCCCCTGAATTCCCCCATGGCCCCAAACCCCCTCAGTTCTCCCCAGAGACCCCAGAAATCCAGCAGAGATCCTCCCCAAGGGAAGCCTCCAGCTGCTCTGCAGCTTTGTTGAGCCTTCTCTTTTCATTTGATGCAGCATCCCTTGTGCTGCAGAAGACACAGATGAAGCTGATCAGCAGGAAGAAATGCCTGGAGCAGATCCCAAACCTTGTGGAGGGTGTGATGTGTGCTGAGGCAGAGCAAGGAGGAGGCAAAGGAGGCTGCCAGGTAAAGGGACCAGCGTTCCTGGTCTCCTTCAGGGCCAGGTTACAGCCCGAAAAGAGACAGGAATGGTTATCCAGGAGGTTCAAGGCAAAAGAGTTGGGAGGGAATTTTAATCTGGGGGTGTTTAATTTAAATATTAGAAACGTTTCTCAGGTGACGTCTTGGCTCTGACCCAAACGTGGTTGGTTGGTCTGTGGGTGCCAGGATGAGTCACATCTTGTGACGTGTGTTGGTGACAGAGAATGAAGGGCTTTTCAAGCTAAATCACAGTTTGAGGAGTATTTGATATCAGGGAGCTGACACAAACACCCAAACGAGGCAAAACTCACTCAGAACTTGTGCCCTCACAACACATTCCACCCCCAGGATCTTTGTCCTGGTGTCAAACGAAGTCTGGAAGCCAAAAATCATCAAAAATCGCCTCGTCTTTCATAGCATCCAACTCCCAACCCCTCTCCTGGGAGACTGACAAGGACTGGGCTCTCCTACAGCCTCTTCTTCCAGACTGAGATTTCCCTCCTCCACTGGGGAATGGTTTTCTAGGAACCACAGAGTCTCAAATTTCACCCAGTTCCAACCCCTGCCATGGCCAGGAACATCTTCTGCTATCCCAGGTTGCTCCAAGCCTCATCCAGCTGTATTTTATACGTGTCTGTGGGTTTGGAGGGGTCTGGATGGGGAGACACATGGATGGACAGCTCCATCCTGTAGGAATTACTCACTGGAGGAACTAAACCAGCACCCAGGACAGAGAGAGATCCTCTGACCTTTAGGCAAAGGCAGGGGGCACCAGGATGCTGAAGGAAAATTTGCTCTGAAAAATGATTTTTTGATTAGCCAGAGAGCATCTGCCTCTGAAACCATCCAAGAAGTGACTCTCACCTCCATTAAATCAGGATCCATGTTTTCATGTCCAGAGCCAGGCTGAGGCAGGGAAGTTGCTGGATTCAAGGTTGTAAGTCCACATCTGGATCCAAATCTGTGAGAGGTGATGGAGGGAACAACTTTTCACACAAGGAGACATGACAGGACAAAGGGGAATGGTTTTAAACCAGAAGAAGAGAGATTTAGATGGGATATTTGGAAGGAATTCTTCCCTGTGAGGGTGGGGCGGCCCTGGCACAGGTGGAGCTGTGGCTGCCCCTTCCCTGGGAGTGTCCAAGGCCAGGGTGGACAGGGCTTGGAGCAACCTGAAATTCCTCCTGATGTCCAACCTGAACCTCCCCTGGTGCAGCTTGAGGCCACCCCATGAATAGAAAAGCCATAAATAAAAAAGGCTCAGACATTTCACCAGCTGCCCTCATACCAGACCAGCCTAATTTGTGGATAACTGACCATGTTCCTCTAATAACTCAAGGAGATTGAATAGCAGAGCTCCCAAGTATTTGTACTTTAAAAAAAAATATATAATCCTTTCCCTTAAAAAGAAAAATCTATCCTATCCCAATTCCCTGGCAGTTCTGCAGACAAATATATGGATTAGCTGGGAATTAACACTACCAGGAGCTGTAATTGACTTATAGTTCTATTTAGTCATAAACATTAACATTAATGGATGTTCAGGGGGTACAAGTGCTAAAGAACAGACACTGGAGATGGCCTGTGTATTATTTTTTTTGTGTATGTGCTACATTTCTTCCATGACCCCATGAACCACAATTGATGTCTCATTCCTTGCTTTCTTAAGCATCTTTTGTTAGGCTCTGGTGCAATGGTAACTTGAACAATAATTAGAGTATAAGGGGGCTCACAAAGCAAATGCCTCCTTCAGTGCCTTCCCTGCCCAGGCAAAATTCAGTAAATGGCCCAATTATCCTTCAGAGGGGCTGTGGGGGGAGCTCTGATGTGGTGATTAGGACAAAGTGTGTTCAGCTGGAGTCACAGGTCACCTACAGTTCAGCAGCACATGAAGGGGGGGCCAGGCCCTGCCCTGATTCCAGGGGAAGGAATCGTTGCGTGACCTCCAAGAGCAGTGGGGTGGTCCCAGCTCAGGTGAATCCTGGGCTGCAGGTATCCATCCCCTCCTGCAGCACAGGGGATTTTGGCCATAAATCACACAGTGGTTGGGGTTCGAAGGGGCTTTAAAGCTCGTCTGGTTCCAACCTTCCACTGTCCCAGGTTGCTCCAAGCCTTGTCCAGCCTGGCCTTGGACACTTCCAGCTTCTCTGGAAACCTGTGCCAGGGCCTCAGCACACTCACAGGGAAGAATTTCTTCCCAATATCCCATCTAACCCTGCTTTCTTTCAGGTTATAAAGCCATTCCCCCTTGTCCCATCTCTGAAAATGCCCTTTACAGCCTCTGGGATGCTCAGGGCTCTCATGCCATGGAGCTGGAGCAAAAGCAGCAGGTTTTTGTGTGAACCTGGATGAGGTTTTCCAGCCATTTCACAGATATCTTTTTTATAACCATCAGCATGTACAGAACCATCTTTCCATCATGAGGGACAAAAAGAAAAAGGTGATGGGAGTCACTGAGATTGTTTTAAGCATTTGTGTTAAAATGAAATCAAGCCCTGTATGTGTGTTTGTTGTTCCCCATGAACTGAAATCCAGCTGAAGGGGTTTAGCTCACAGGGGGGCCCTTGGTTCCAAGCAGGACAATTTCCTGTATTTAATTCTCTATTAGATATCCCAGGATATCCCCTGGTATCCCACTGCTCCTCCCTCAAACTGTGCCCCAGTGACTGCAATGGGAGCCTGACATTGCACTGGAAAAACTCTGGCATCCTTTCACAAGGTCTTGCATGCTTTTGTTGGTCCAAACATGGCCCCAAAACTGCAAAGAAAGACTCAGAATATAGAATTTTTTTAAAAGGAAAGAGGTCTGCAAATGAAAACTGTGTTTTTATCAGTAATTGTCATGGATTCAAGGAGGAGAGCATAAACCAGGATAGTGTGGTCAGCCCCTGAAGCTGCTCCAAATGCCTGAACAGAGGTGGTTAAAGGATGGTCTGGCTGAGGTCTGTAGGGATGGGGAGCATCCACAGGAGCTCTGGGGTGCTTCTGCCTACCAGCCAAATGTTCCCTGGGGCCAGGAGTCAAAACTCTCCACATTTCAGTCCAAAGTTATTACAAACTGCGTGAAAGTACTTTGTTATTGTACCTTACCTTAATTATAGAATCACAAAATCACTGAGGTTGGAAAAGCCCTCTGAGATCATAAACCCAGAACTGCCAAGGCCACCACAAAACCCTGTCCCCAGATGTCACATCCACCTGTTTTCTGAACATTTCCAGGGTTGGTGACTCCATCACTGCCCTGGGCAGCTGTGCCAGGGCTGGACAACCCTTTTAGTGAAGACATTTTTCCTCATATTCAATGTAAACCTCCTGTGGTGCAATCTGAAGCTGTTTCCTCTTTTCCTATTGAACAGACTGATCCATTCCCCATCCTTGCCATGGATTTCTCATGACTGAATTCCCCATTGCTACCACCATGAGGTGGTTCTTTTCCCCAAGGGACAGATTGCTTTAAGCAGGAAGGTGCCCTGGGGAGCTCCAGAACAAGGCAGTGGAGAAGTGGAGAAGAGTTTCTACATTTTAAGTCCCTTCAATTTTCTTCTGAGGGCTCCTTCAACGTGCAGCTCACAAGAATCAGAACACTTTTCCCATGATCCATGAGTTTTTATGGCTTTCATCACTTTATCATTTTATGGTGTGGGCACAGAAGTGAGCACATTCAGGCTCTGATGGCTTTGCTCTTTAATCTGTGAAAAACTAATTCCCCATGCAAGACCCTGGGGTGATGATGAGGATGATGTTGGGCGTCTCTTCTGCTTTCTTCCTCTGCAAGAAAGATTTTACTCCCTCAAAGTGAAGCTGCCTGGGAGTCCAGCATGGCTTTGTGTGCCTGGTGGGGAGCAGAACACCCCTGGATCCAGCTGAACACAAAATCCCAGCTTGCCCTGGGAGTGGGGAATGGCTGGGATGACTCAGAGGAGCCACTTCTCATTCAGTGACAGCTTTGAGGGGAAGCTGTGACTCACAGGCACATCCCAATCCTTTAGAGGAGTTGCCAACCCTGTGGAAGAGGGTGATTCAACCATCTAACATGTCCTGAGATTCCCAAAACTCTTTGGAAGTAGCTTCCTCACCGAGGGTTCATGGAGAAACTGGGCTGTCATGAAGTGGGAGGGATTTGGACAGAGAAAGAACTTTCAGGGAGAGTTTTGTTGGCATCCATGCAAGGAATTTTGATGTTCCAGGAGGAAAAATGCCAAGATGACCAAGCTGGCCAATGCCACAGTGTTATTCAAAGTGGTCAAAGTTAAAGGTGGCTGTGCAGAGGTGCAGCAGGTCCCATTATTCTCAGTGACTGGGGGTTAAAACAGCAGCTGCAGCTCATTATTGATAAAGAAAAAGTAATGGGTATATGGAGAAGCAATTCCAGCTGTACACTGGCCATAATAGGCTCTAATTTAGCTATTACCATGTCAGAAGAACTGCGTGTAGTCCTTCAAAAACATCAGCTTGAGGCTCTGAGGAGGTCAAAAGGGCAATGAGAGCATTAGGGATGATTAGGACAGGAATAAGTGGCAAAGCAAATGTGTTGTGCCAGGGCACTACCCCTGGGAGCCTCTCTGTGTGTGATTCCCATCCATTCCATCTGAGAAAGGAGTGGAAATTTTAGAAAAGGAAGGCAGTGGAACACGAGGGATGAGCAGGGACATGGAAGAGCCCCTGGGAATAGCAGAGCAGGGCTCTGAGGCTGGTAGGAGAGATGTCTGATGGGGATGTGACACATTTCCAGCCTCATGGGCAGCATGGAGAGGAGTCCAGAGCTGTCCTCGTGCCACTGCTGCTCCAAGCACATGAAGGAGAGGTGTCAGCTGGCCTCAACAGGCAGCAGGTCTCAAACAAAGAGGAGGAAGTGGGTTTTTTTCTTCCATCAGATAATTAAACTATGGGGAGTCACTGGCCAGGATGTTGTGGGTATTTATCCTCAGGGATAAATGGATGCAAAAAGCAATTTGGCAATTTCCTGGATGAAGATCTCTCTGAGGCCATTAACCACTGGGATGTAAATACAACTCTGTAAATACTTGTTCCTCCTTCTCCTCCCTCTCCTGAGCACTTGCTGCAGATGACAGCCAGAGACAGGAGACTGGGCCACAGGCTTTGAACAAGAGCATCTGCACTGTCTGTGCCACCGCAGTCACTGCTGGCCCTGCTGACATCACAGTGGGTGAATTTGGGTTGTCTTCTCCCCTTTTCCAGCCAGGGCATGGAGGGACAGAGGAGCTGAAGGTTCTCAAAGTGTGGGAGGAGCTGCCCTGTATTACCTGGTGCGTTTCTGATACCTGCACGTTAACGTGGCCACAACCTCCTTTCCTTCTGCTTTAAATGTTTTTAAATGTCTTTAAAAAAATGTCTCCATCATTTTCTGGAGACAACTGGGCAAAATGATGTTTGCCAAAGCCTTTGCCTCCAGCAGCCAGGGGCAGCTCTGATGGGCACCGTTGTTATCCCCAGAGTTGTTATTCCCCGTGCTGACTTTCTCCAATTTGCACAGAGCTCACCAACATGGAAATGAAAGCAGCAATGACTTTGCAGGGATTGTGCATCCACCTAATGAGGATCAGATGAGTTGTTCTCCCACCCCCAGAGCTTCTCCCACCTCGGAAGATTTATGTGGCTTAACGTGTTTGTTCTGATCAATGACTGTGCTGCAGACACGAATACAAATGTAAAAGAGAGATTACACTTTTGATCCAAAGCCCATTAAAGGCAGCAGAAAGGCT
>VWZU01012299.1:252450-284571 GCA_013397095.1 Sterrhoptilus dennistouni
TTCCCTTCCCTTCCCTTTTTTTCTGTTTTCCTGCTGGGAAAAGCTGGAGAGGAGTATCCCAAGCTCTGCAGACTCTGCCCCTTTTCCTCTCCCCTCTCCCGCCAGGATAATGCATCCGGCCCCATCCTTGCCCCGAGGGGATCCACAGTGAAATCCCCGGTTATCGGATCCTGCCTGGATGCTCATTCATCCCAACAGGATGCCCTCAATATTGGCTCCAAGGTCACCCCTGTAGTTTTCACAGGAATTCCTGCCTGAAACGGGGTCGGGAAACCTCTTTAGATGTTGAGTCTGAAGAGGGTCCAGTGGCGCTGCTTGAGATGCAAGGATGTGGCTATAATGACAACAAACGGTGTTGGTTTTGTGTTTGGACTCAACAATCTGAAAGGTCTTTTCCAGCCTAAATGATTTTGTAAATCTCTGGTCTTTGTTGGTCCCTTCCAGCTCAGGATATTCTGTGATTCTATGAACATTTCGTCTGCATTTATCTTAATTTTTACCTCCTGAATGAATACTGAACAGAAAAAAGAAAAAAGAAAAAAAGAAGATAAGAATATTAATGACCAGAACCCTCCAGCTACTGGAGTGGGAATTCAGCCATAAACTTCAGCGAGTGCTGATGAGCTGCACAGGGAACTTCAGCCCTTTCCTTGCTCGTTAATTAATGTGTGTTAGCTCAGGGTAGCTGCTGGCAGAAGGGGTTTCATCCATTAATGACAAAAGATGTTTCCCAAAGTAGTGTGCAAACAGGGAAGGACAACATTTCCCAGTAAAGTTTGCTGTCTTGGGAAATGGATTTGTATTGAATTTGTTTACCACAAAGTGCTGGTTAGAAAAGGTGGAAAAAAAGATTCAAACCCACTGTGGAAGGAGATTTATTTATGGCAGGGTGTGCACGGCACTGGAGATGTCCTGGGATCCCAGACAGGTTTGGCTTGGAAGGATCTTAAAAATCCTCTAGTACCTTCCTCTGTTCCAGGTTGCTCCAAGCCCTGTCCAACCTGGCCTTGGGCACTTCCAGAGATCCAGGGGCAGCCACAGCTTCACCTGTGCAGACTGACCAAATCCAAATTGCAGAACTTTTTATTAGGTGACAGAACAAGAACTTTTGGAATCCCGATGTTCTCACACTGGCTTGGGAGCTTTGCTCTAAATTAGCACCTACATGAAATATTTCATGGAATAATAGAATGCTTTGAGTGGGAAGGGACTTTAAATATCATCCTGCTCCACCCCTGTCGTGGGCAGGGACACCTTTCCACTATCCCAGGTTGCTCCAAGCCCTGTCCACCCTGGCCTTGGACACTTCCAGGGATCCAGGGGCAGCCACTGCTTCTCTGGGAAACCTGTGCCAGGCCTCACCACCCTCACAGCCAGGAATTCCTTCCCAATATCCCATCTAGCCCTGCCCTCTGGCAGTGAGAAGCCATTCCCTGTGTCCTGTCCTTCCATCCCTTGTCCCAAGTCCCTCTCCAGCTCTCCTGAAGCCCCTTTAGGCTCTGGAAGGGGCTCTGAGGTTTCCTTGGATCCTTCTCCAGGTGAGCACCCCCAGCTCTCACACAGCCATTCCTCAGAAAAGTGCTGCGCATGCCTTGGGTGGATTTTGTGCTGCTTTCTCTTCTCCCTGGGCTTGTGTCCAGACACTCCAGAGCTGGATGTTGCCCTTGGTGTTCCAGCTACAGCATCCAAGAGGAGAGAATATTCCTCTTTTTGAGGTGGCTGCAACCTGTGTTTGAAGCCTTGCCCACGCTGGGTGAGTGGTGGTTGTCCTTGCAGCAGCAGGAAAAGTTTTCAGGGAAGTGGCTGTGGCTTCAGGAAGGATTTGTCAGGATTATTGTTCATCTGGTGCCCCAGCTTCTGGCTGCCAGCCCCCAAAATTCACAGTGGCAGGTACCCAGCACCTCCACGCAGCAGCTCTGCAGAGCAGACAAGGATTGAGTGAGCAGTCATAGCAAATGTCCCTTTTCTCTCTGCGATGATGTCTCTTGCTGACAGGTTTCAGGTATCCTCCTGGGGCCACAGGAGCGTGTGGAAGAGGCTGGGAATGACAGGGCAGTGCACTGAGCCAGAGCTTGGGACTGATCTCCTCCTCTCCCCTTCTGTATCTATAAATCCTGCAGGATCTCAGGGCTGAGCTGCAAAATTTTGAACCCAAATTCCCTTTTTTTTTTTTCTTTCTTCCCCAAATCCTCACGGAACCTGAGACAGAGATTGATTTTCCCACTCAGGCTGTGTGAAGCAGCTGCTCTGAGGGACCTGAGGTGTGGATCCAGCTGTAACATTCCCTCTTCTGCCACAGGTGGACAGCGGAGGACCTCTGGTTTGCAGCTACTGGCACACCATGAAGTGGTTCCAGGTCGGCATCATCAGTGGAGGGAGGCCAAGCCACAGGATTTTGACACCTGTCTACAGCTACCAGGGCTGGATCGAGATGGAAACAGCCATAAGGGGAAAACCTTTCTTCACTGAGGGTGTGGACAATGGAGCACGTCTCAGGGTGGCTCGTTCCAGGGCTGGAACACGGGGGGTGTTTCTGGAGCATTGTCTCCTTTTATTCATATTTTTCGTAGCAGTTAAATGACTCTGAGAGAAGATTTTTTGAAAATAAAAGTCAGAATTGCCACTTCATTCTTTTTTTCTGAGGGCAACCTGCTCCATGTCACTGATGTGGACACAGGAGATGTCACCATGAGATGTCACACAAGGACTGAGGCAGAGGGTGGAGAAATGAAATGAAGGAGGCAGGATTTGGGCAAGAAGGGCTATAATCCTCTGGAAAACACAAATTTTCCACACTGCTGGGTCACACTGGATTCAGTTGTTTGCTATCCTCAGCTGCCAAGTGAAGATGTGGCACCTGAAGGTGCTGATCCCCTTGGAAAATTGAAACCCAGAAGAAGATATTAATTTACTCATTATCATTAGTTGTTGTAGGACATCTCTGGGCTATTGTGTATCTTACAGCTAATTATTAGCTGGACTAATTTATTTTAGTTTAATTTTAACTAATTTTATTTTTACTAAGAGCACCCACAGAGAGCTCATGTCAAACCTCTGGGACAGAACCACAGAGGCACTGGGAGAGGTTTCCCAGAGAAGCTGTGGCTGCCCCTGGATCCCTGGAAATGTCCAGGGCCAGGCTGGACAGGGCTTGGAGTTACCTGGGAATGATGGAAGGTGTCCCTGCCTATGGCAGTGGTTGGCATTGGATGAGCTTTAAGGTTCATTCCAACCCAAACCAGTTTAGGATTTTGTGATGAGAGAAGTTTTTTGGGGGGTATCCAGGAAATGCTGCCAACAAAACCCCCCTCAGTCTTATAGATAATCAAAATTAATCCCTTGCAAGTCAATAGTAAAGCAAAAGGAAAGAGATATTTTTTTTCTGCTCTGTTAGAGGTCCCCTGAGCTGGGACTGACCTGGTCCTTCCACTTTTGAGATTGTCCTTTATTCATCCCCAGCATTCCAAACATGTTCTGCTGTTTCACAAGGAGGTTTTCAGCTTTTCTTGGAAGTGGTGGGGAAGGAGAGAGGCAGCAAAGTCCCCTTCGTGTCCCACCTTTGCATAAAAGCACCTGCAATTTGCAGCAATGATAAAACCCAGTGAATGTGCAATGGGACAGAACCTCACAAATTGGTTTTAATTACCTTGATATTTTCTGGCTAGCTGGCAGGGAAGCCTTGTAAATGAGAATTAATTCATCTACCTTAAGCTAATGCAAACCCATCTTGGCATAAAAGTCAGGCTTTATTTTCTGTGTTATCTGAGCAGAAAATAATGCTTAATTATTATTAGTTCTGAGTAATGCTTATGAAAATTGCTCCACATTAATTTCACATGGCTGACTGGCTAATGGATGCATAAGGGTCTTGTAACCCTTTGCGAAAAGACTAATAAGAGCTAAAAACAAGGGGAATATATTACTTTAACAGCTATTAGTAGCAGACAGTGTCTGCTGGCATTAATACCTATATTTATTTTCCTTTCTATTAATAATATATCAACAGATTCTGGAAGCCCTGGACGTCAGGAAATATTTCCTAATGTTGCAATCTCTTCAGCTGCAGAATTGTTTCCCCCAGAGGAAATGAGAGAAGTCCTCCTGCTTAAATTATTTTAATGTAGGGGTTGTATAAAGCACTTTTGTCTCCAGCACATGGCAGGGAAAAAGCCTGGGCTTGCAGGGGCCTGCAAAATGACCCAGTAGGTCTTTTCCATCAGAAGCATTTGCAAATTGATCATGGTCTGTGCTAAATGAAGGCAGGGCACTGCTGCTCTGGGCTTTGGTTCATCCTGCTCTTTATTTATTCAATGGATTTGGGGATAAGTTTGTGCTTGGTGCCTCAATTTCCCTCTTCGTAAATTGAGAGCGTGCGAGAGGCTCGTTTTCCTGTGTGGAGCATCACTTCTGCAAGTTCAGATCATTCAGAAAGGAATAAACAGGAAAAACCTTTTCCTCTTTATTTAAAACATCATAAAACTCAGTAAAGTGAAACCATCTTGGTTACTACTTCCACAGTTCAATAATTAGGGTGAGAAAGGACACGTCTGTTTAACATTTCCAGGCTGCAGTTAGGTCTGATGAAAACATCTTGGTGCTGTGGTTTTTGGTTTTTTGTTTTCTTTTGAGATTTTTTGGTTGGGTTTGTTTGTTTGATTTTTGTTTGGTTTTGTTTTTGTTTGGTTTGGTTTTTTTTTTTTTCTGAGAGTATTTGGGTTTTCTGGGAACATTCTGATTGTGGATTTGATGGGGATATGTTGGAGTCACTCAAAATCAAAATGCAGCTGTTCAGTGGGACACGTTACATTTTTTTAGCTTTACAACATCAGTGTAAATGTTAATTATTGTTATTGTATTCTGTACTTGTAGAATCCCAAAATGGCTTGGGTTGGAAAGGACCTTAAAGATCACCTAATTCCAACCCCTGCCATGGGCAGGGAACACCTTCCACTATCCCAGGTTGCTCCAAACCCTGTCCAACCTGGCCTGGGACACTCCCAGGGGCAGCCACAGCTTCTCTTTTTTTTTGGTTTAGAACATCAAAGTGAAGAATTTCCAGACTGAAGGACCTCAACGTTTATGCTTCAGTCTGTAGCTGGCAAATTTCACTTTTTGTCTTAACTTACAGCTCATTTCTTTCCACTCCTCCCTTCATTCCGGGGACAGATTTTGTTTGCAATGCTACACCTTCAGCAGCAAATAAACAGGATATGGAAATGCTCGGAGACCTGGGAAAACATCTGTAAGAGGATTCAGGGGGAGGGAAAAAAAATAAAATAGGAGGATATGAGTGCTCAAGCAGAGAAAAGAGGTGGTCAGGAGCTGCTTGCACGTTTTGCTGAGGAGATAAGAAGAAAAGCTCCCGTGAGCACTGAAGGCAGCAATTTAAAAGCCAACACATCAAAGTAATTTTGGCTTAGTTCTGCAGAGATTAAGGGCTTTGTGTAGCCACGTGTCTCCCTGCCTGCCCAATCCCAGCTGGCATCCTCACACCAGCTGGAGCAGGGAGCTGGAAGAGTTGAAGATGATGATGTTTGTACAAATTGGGCAGTGTGGGCTGCTGGAGGTGAGAGGTGGGGAGAGCTCCGAGCACAATTGTGTGGCTCCACCCAAGAGGAGGAAGGTGGGAAGAGCAGCAATCCCTGGTCACAGGTAATTGCTGCTGGAGAAATCCAAGCTTTGCTCAGCCTCCTGGTGGAAGGTGTTCCTGCCCATGGGATGAGCCTTAAGATCCCTTCCAACCCCAAATATTCCATTTTTCTGTGATTCAAGGGGATGATCCCAGACCTGTCACCCAACTCCTTCTCTGTACATGTCACTTGAGGCATCTGGAGACAAAGCAGTTGTCCTTGTAGAGGACTCAGATTTTCCATTCTCTCCTTTCCCAGCCTGGATTTCTTTCTTCACGGGGTAAAACACAATAAAAAGCCCAGGTTTGTCTTCTCCTGTTCCCCTCATCACCCAGAGCACCTCTTTGTCCCCCTGAGGAGAAGGCAGAGGGCACACATGGCTCTGACTGTGACCACTGCCATCCATTTTGTCACTCCTTATGCACTACATGGAATGAAATGTGATTTTTATTGATAATAATGTAGGATTTGAGGTGGAGAACCGGGGGCTGCACGGGATCAGAACCTGTTCCCACAATTCCCAGCACTTTCCCATGTGGCTTTCATGGCATTTTTCAGAGTGAGGGCTCTGTTTATCCTTCTGTAAGCATGGGGATAATTAAAGAGCAGGGATGTCCCTTGGGATGCACCAATGGTGAGAGGGATTAATCACTGTTGTTAATTGGAGGTGGCTCTGGGACAGAAAACACCACTGACAGTATTGAACTTAATTTGTTGAAAAAACCTGGAGAAATGGTTCTAGTGTCAGGCTGGAGACACTCAGGGACACCTTCCACCATCCCAGGTGGCTCCAAGCCCTGTCCAAACTGACCTCATCCTGTTCTTTTTTTGGCCGTTCCTCCTCTGTCAGGAGGAGTCAGATCTTGGCCAGGACCTTCCTGCCCCATGCTGGGATGGAATTCACATTCTTTATACCAGCACATGTGGGGCTGTGCCTTAGACTTGTCCCCACATCTGTGTCAGTGATTTTGCTGATGCTTGAACAGCATCAAAACTTTCCCTGTTTCCCACCCCACCAGTGAGGAGGCTGGGAAGGCAAAAGGAACTGAGAGGGGACACAGGTGACCCCAAATGACCACAGGGATATTCCATGCCACATAATGTCATGCTCAGCAGTGAAATCTTGGAGAAAGAAGGAGAAAGGGGGTGTGCTTCGGCCTTTCCATAATGTTTTAAAATAAAAGAGGAGACATTTAGATGGGATATTGGGAAGGAATTTTTGGTTGTGAGGGTGCTGAGGCACTGGCACAGGTTGCCCAGAGAAGCTGTGACTGCTCCTGGATCCCTGGAAGTGTCCAAGGCCAGGTTGGGTTGGACTTGGAGCAACCTGGGATAGTGGAAGGTGTCCCTGCCCATGGCAGGAGTTGAGATTGGCTAAATTTTAAGGTCCCTTCCAACCCAATCCATTCTGTAATTCCATGATTTTTATGCCTCTTTGTTTGCACACAGCTTTGCTTCACTTATTAAACTGCCTTTACCTTGCCCTGTAGGATTTGTGTCTTTACACTGGACCCTGAACTTCCATTTTCTTGATATCTTATATCCCAAACTCATGCACCTCCAAAGACTCATTTAAAAATCTCTCTGCAGGTTGGTCCTTACATAAACTTGAGGTGACTTTATTTTATTTTCCTTGCTACCAGCACAGAGATGTTGACATTTCACGTCTCTGATTACCTAAATGGTGCCAAAACCTCTTTTCCACCCCAAGAACTAACTGGCCCTTGTCCTGCCTGACCCATATGGTCACACTCTCTGTATTAGGGTGGCTGATCCTGGCAAAGGACCCTGGCCTGTGTTTGGGTTGGTGTTTGGGTTGGTTTCAGCCATCTCTGCTCTGTGTTGGTACAGGAAACATCCTGTGCCCACTCATCCCTATTTGATTTCCCAGCTCAGAGCTCCCTCCTCCAAACCCCACTTCCTTCCCAGCTCTTCTACCAATGATTCCTGCTCTGCAGCCATCCCAAACATCCTCCTACAGCCTGGCAGGCTCGCTGGAGTCATGAAGCCATTATTGAAATCCTCCAATGGCTTCAAAAGATTCATTTTGGTGTTCTGTTTCTCCCCTCACTGTGTTTCAGGGGCACCCTGAGTCATTGCTGAAAAGGGTTTGGAACAACCTGCTGCCAGCTGATTGGGGAAAGGGGCTGCATCCCAAACTTCTGAATGCCACCCACGCCCCTGCTCGGCTGCCAGGGTTTCAAAGCAACCCACTGCACAATTACAGGCTAACAATACAAGGGAGGGGAGGGAACGGTGCCATCCCACTGTGATCTCATGGAGAAAGGCAGAGCTGTTCTGTAATAAAGGTAAATCGATTTCTGCTCTGCTGCATAATGAGCCTCTGATGGTTTCAGCGGGAGAAATCCCAATTAGGCACGGGTGGAAAAGGGGCATCCCATCTTGGGAGCATGTTGGAGAGGCTCGGAATTTTTTCCTGTTGTGCTTTGTGGTTAAACTGAAGCTTTTGCATTTTGAGAAAAGCAACCTGGAAATATCCAGGATTCACGATGTTGTGAAGCAGAATCCAAATCTTCTTACCCCTCCCTGTCCCCTGCTGAACATCCCCTTCCACCCCAGGTATGATCCAGGGCTGTTGGTGGGAGTCACTGTGGGAGCTGCTCTGCATCTTGTGAGTATTTGCAAGGATAGAAGGGTATGACAAAGAATGACAGAATAATTTAGATTGGAAAAGTCCTCCAAGGCCGTTGAGTCCATCCTGTGACTGATGCCCACCTTCTCACCCAACCCAGAGCGCTGAGTGCCACGGCCAGACTTTGGACATCTCCAGGGATGGAGACTCCAAACCTCCCTGAGAAGCCCCTTCTAATGCCAGACCACCCTTTCCATGGAGAAATCCCTCCTGGTGTCCAACCTAAACCTCCTCTGATGCAGCTTGAGGTCATTTCCTCTCATCCTGTTCCTGTTCCCTGGGAGCAGAGCTCAACCCCTTAGCTGTCCCCTCCTGTCAGGGAGTTGTGCAGAGCCACAAGGTCCTCCCTGGGCCTCCTTTTCTCCAGCATGAGCCCCTTTCCCAGCTCCCTCAGCTGCTCCTGGTGCTCCAGCCCCTTTCCCAGCTCCGTTCCCTTCCCTGGACACTCTCCAGCCCCTCAGGGGATGTAGATATTTGTACTACAATTTATGAAGAATTCTGAAAAATCCCAAAGCAAATGCAGGAGTGATGGGGAAGCAAACATACCTCCTGGCCCAACCTGCTGCAGAGCCCAGACAGGCTTGTAGGAATCCCAGATGTGACACTTGTGGGTGCATTATGTCAATGAACAGTGGTGCCAGCAATGGTGGGTTCCTCATGGAGCCAAGTGACCCAGTGATACAGGTTAGGACGTGGTCAGAGTGTGATGAACTGTTGCAGTGTGCCTTTTGGGTTTTCTAAAGTTCTGTATGATTTTTGTTCATAAGTTCCTGTAATGGTTCATTCCTACCCCCACCCCCCTTTCATTAATCACTGTTGTTAACCCACATAATAGGCTTGACTCCCCCCTTTGNNNNATATATGCCCTCCCTCAATAGCCCTGGCCCAGTCCATTGTATCCCTATTGTATCTTACCTATTGACACACCCCTGTGTTTGATGGCTCTGGCTGAGCCAAGTGGCTCAGCCAAGGCTTCGGGTATCTCCACACCCCTTTCACCCCAAAACAGCAATGTCAACCCCCCCTGTACCTAAATCACTCCTCCTCATTTCCATCAGTAACACCCCTGTACTTAAGAGGAAGTAAGAGCCAAAATATTCACTCACACACTCAGCACCCTGGACTTCTGCCCTGAATAAACACCTTCCTAAGTACCACCAAGTGTGAGCTGCTCCTTTCTTCCAAGCAAGGTCATGTCTCTGTCTGAAATCCAGACCCAAAAGAATAACTCATTTATATGGTATCTGAAGAGCAGAGTTAGCCAGGAAGACAAGCTCAGAAGGACCATAATGAACCACGTGTGAATGTATCAATCTCTGAGGGTCCAGCCTTTGCAGAGAAATGGCTAAAATTAATTTGAGCCAGACTGCTCTTCAGAGGTGTTTTGTAAAGCAAAAGGTTTGATAAGGAAAAATATCAAAATGACAAACAGAAAACAAAAGAAAAGCCATGCACAGGTGTCCGAGAAAACCTCTGCTAGAAACACTCCAAAACTCCTTTTTACTTCCTTTGTGCTCCTTCATAAACACTGAATGTTTTAAGAGGGACAACCTGGCCTCCTGCCAATAAGGAGAGATACAGGGTTTGAAGAAGGTTGACAATAGATCCATCCAATAGATGCTTCTCTCTTGGCACTGAGCCAGTCACTGCTGGAAGGATGTGGAAGTTTTTGGGTTCTTTACCTTAAGGGGTGAGTCTTAAACTTTTCCCTATATGGAAAACACCTGCTGGATGTGGGAAGTGCATTCCTACAGCCCAGTTTGGCCATCTCCAGGCTTTTAAAAGCTCTTCCTTCCCCATGTGGGTGCCCTCAATCCAACAGCCTCTTGGAAAACTGGATGGGTGGATAGTGTGGTGTCCTACACTGTTAAACCCAAGGGTTTCATCACCTGGGTCTGACTCCTGGCTAGGGATGCTTCCATGGCTCAGCTACCAGGAAAAGAGTATTTGTTCCTTATCATCTCTTACATTTTTCCCCTGGAAAGAGGGGGGAAAGTCTGGAGACATAAAACTGAGCCAAACAGCCCCAGTTTGGATCTGACTCAGGGCACTCCTTCCTTCAGCTGCCACTTTGGTGGAGAAATGAAATGTTATGAAAATGAGAAAAATTCTTTCATGGACTTTCTATATTTTGGGTCTTTATCAGCAAGGTAAGATAGAAAAGTTTGGGCAACTTGAGTTGGAAATGAGGAAACTGTGACCAGTCATAAACTGAACATGTTGGATTTTCATGGAATCATGGAATACCAGAATGGTTTGGGTTGGAAGGGACTTTAAAGCTCATCCCATTCCACCCCCTGCCATGAGTAGGGACACCTTCCACTATCCCAGGTTGCTCCAAGCTCTGTCCAACCTGGCCTTGGACACTTCCAGGAATCCACAACTTCTCTGGGGACCCTGTGCCAAGGCCTCATCACCCTCACAGGGAAAAAATTCCTTCCCAATATCCCATCTATTCCTGTCCTCTGGCAGTGGGAAACCATTCCCCTTTTTCCTGGCACTCCAGGCCACCTTCAAAAAAAAGAAACTCATCACATAATTTTGCCATCTGTGTAGCACAGAAATGAAATGTTAAATATTAAAACATTCTGTTATTAGCTTATTAAGATTTTAAATCTTTCGTCAAAATGCACAAGCAGTGAAGAGTGGGGCACACTTTAAATATAAATCACTTCTGGGGCACACTTTAAATATAAATCACTTCTTTGCTTTTTTAAGCACAAGTTGAATTCTTTCATAGGCTGAGCTTAGCTGTGGGTGTTAAGCATAAAAAATATGTGATGCTGATGATGCTACTGGAATTACAAAAATTGAGGTTTTAAAGCAGGAAAAAAAATAAATTCTTGCTTTTCTCCTTCCTCTTTGGTGGATTTTTCTAAATACTTTCCTCCCAATCAGGAAATGGAAAATAAACTGTGTTTTCTTGTGTGCTTTATCCAGCACGTTTCTAACACAAACAGTGCTGAAATGTTGCAGCAAACCAGAAATTAAATGGGGTTTCTTTCTGCAAATTCACAGAAAAAAAGGTGTTTTCTCGACTTTTTCCCTTTTAAAACTTATTTTTGGAAAGAATGTATATTCATGTTTATGTACTGACATATTTACATGCAGAGATTCAGGAGAGGTGGAATTAGTTTCCTTTTTCAGTCCTGACTGTAATTGAAAACCACAACCCCTAGATGGCAGAAAGTCCCTCTTTTGGGACGTTTGGATTTGTTTGAATCCCTGCAGAGCCTGCCACGATCTCAAGTTTCAGTATTTATGACGCTCAGCCTTATCCAAGATCTCCTACTGTGATGTGACATCAGTGAGTTTTAAACCTCACCAAAACTGCTTTGTGCTGATCAAACCCCAAATTTTATGCCAAAATGCATCTCCCTGTCCTCTTATCAGACAGATCCCAGGGCTTTTTGGTGGCCAGTCCTTTAGTGTGAATCTGAATGAGCTCAGAGCCTAAATATTGGATTATTTGGATGCATTGGTGCAGAGATGGAGAGGAGATGAATTACAGAATTATTTGCACAGTCCAGTTGATACAATTATCATGTTAGGGGGTAAATATTGGTTCCTAAAAGTTCAGAATCCAGGCTGAGGAGGTCTCATGGTTGTTTTTTGCTATCCATGGGATGAAACAAATGATTAATTCCTCCTACTTGGGACATCCACTTTGTTCAAGGATCACTGCTGTTGCACTCTTGTAGCCTCATGCCTTCCTTTGGTGAAATTTATGGGTTCCCATTCCCACCTGGGGTTGCACAGGCTGGGAAATGATGGCATGGATGGCAAACAGGGTGTTCACACGTTCCTGAAAAAAGGGTTGGGCCACTGGGAGGGAAACAAGGCTTTTATTTATCCACCCACCCGTGGTGTCACAACCAAAATACACCTTGTCCATCCTCTCTTCTGGGTAACAGACAGGGCTTTTACTGGCTCATTTCTACCTCTTTTTGTTTTTAATTCTCTTTTCCCACCTCTGTTCTCAGCCAAGGGTTTCTTGACCTTGGCCCAAAGTGTAAATTTTCAAGATTTATGCCCATCTCATACCCTCTGGCAGCATGTGCATTAAACCCATCTGCCTCCAGCCATGGGGAAATTTGAAGGATATGGGGTAAAATAAAGGAGTCTGTCAGTAAAATGGGGCACATGGATGCAGGAAGCCAAGGACCAAAACCTTGATTATAGTTCAGCACTGACCAAAGAACTGGGATAATCCTGGATATTAATTAGTGAGAAGTCTGTGATCGAGCAAGGATTGGAGAGGTGAATAAATTATGGGAAAAGCTCAGAATGAATAATATAAAGCAGGAACTTCATTATTGAATGACTTGAGGGATGAGTCCATCCAGTCTCTACCAGTGGTGAGTGTGGTCAGGGTGCATTTGTAAAGGCTGAATAATTTGTTATTCCTTGAAATAACAATAAACCCATAGCTTTGATGGCCAGAAAGGACCTAAAATCGTGTATCTGGGTTCCTCTGTAGGTCCAGCTCTGGGGTTTCATGCCCATCTCTCTCCTTCTTTGTATCTTCTCTCCATCTCTCTTCTTCCCCAGCCTGGGGAAACAGGATGAGGCTCACTTCAGCACAATCCCAGCTCCAGCACAGGGGCAGGAATTCCCTGGGATCTGTCCTTGGAAGGTGCATTTCCCAAGGTGGATGCCACACTCATCTCACCTGCCTTTATGTGACAAAGCTTTTTTTTTCATAACAGCTCAAGTCTTCAGCCTCTTCCATTGCTTATGGATCTCTGGCAAATATTCCCAGCCAGTGATTCACCTCCCCATAAATCAGAGACCTCCCTGTGGCCTGATGAGTCACTTCATTGACTGTCTGGTTGGGTTTCTGTGGGATAAACACCCACCTGGGATGTGAATTTTCTGTGCCACGAGTGTGTGATTCAGCTGCCCACACAGGACGTGGGCACCTGGTGACATTTGAGCTGCCCTGAGGTACCTGAGACACCTGTACCCTCTGAAAAATCAGGTTGCCAGTGCTGAATTCCCAGAAGGATTGGTTGTACAAGCCAGTTAGGATGTTTTCCTTGTTGCACTGATGTCTCCCAGCCAGGAAAGCTCCATCACCACCTGCAAGTTGCTGGGAGGGAGGGGAAGAAGCTGGGATGAGGTTACTGGGATAAGGTTTCAACCTGTCCCCAGTGAAAATCCCTGACATTGTGGTAATAAAATCCAGAAGTCATTAAGAAATTAAAATATGATCCTGAAGGAATCAAAGTGCCTTAAGCTGAAGGGAAAGAAGAGTGAGGTGAAGGGATAGAGGGAATCACTCATCAATAGAAGGAATCATCCATCAAATAGCAAATCCCAGTGCAGGAGCTGCACTTCCATGTGGAGCCAAGGGTACCCCGAGGGACAAAGAGGGATGGCCCTGGAGGGGCCAGAATTTGGGAAGCATTTCACTCTTTCTCTTCATCCTAGAGATGTAAAAATCTTTATAAATTGTGACAAGGAGGGAAAACTGTCATTTCAAACCCAGCATAATCCTCTGCCCTTCTCTCTGAGGGTTTTTGTGATGCTCGAACCAAAAGGACAATTTAATGCCCTCAGCAATCTTCAAACCTGGATCTTCAGAGCTCTGCAAAGTCATATACCCCCAAAACTGCTGAGTTCTTGGCTGGGGAGTTATCAAGCAGCAGTGGGGATCACCAGGGGCCAATTAAAAGGTAAAATAAACAAATAAAAATAAACAATCGGGACTTGCACCAAAATATTTCCGTGCAGCTGGCACCAAGAGCAGGTGGTTTGCTGCAAAGTTGGGTCCTTCAAGGAGGACTTCAGCTCCCAAAACCTGCAGGGATATAAGCAACCATTCCTGGATGCTGTTATTTCCTGGGAATAATGTCCCTGTATGTGAGAGCAGTGGCCACACTGCTGCATCTATCCAGGGGCAAAGTGGGATCCATCCAATGGTGGTGGGAAAAGATTTGTTGTCCTGTTGTCCCCTCTGCGAAGGGACACTCTGAGCCCTGTGGGGACACATTTCACCCCAAGGGAAAGGATTTTAGGAAGGAATGCGGTCAGGAGCAGCAGGATCAGGCCCTGCATCTCATCCATAACTCCATGGTTTGGAACTTTCATCCCAACAGGCTCCTGCCTGGGGATTTGGAGAATACTGCGGAGATGGGGAAAGGAAGGAATAGAGTTTTCACCTTTTATTCTTTTATCACAGCAACAATGCGTGCTGGGGGGGCAAAAAAAAAAATTAAAAAAAAGAAGAAGAAGTTGTTGTAAATGGCAGAATTAACAATAACACAACCCCCCATCCCCATCCCTCCCCCTTCTCCCTGTGCCGTCCATTCAGGAGACCGACAATAAACAAGGTCATTTGATTCATTCAGCTCGGGGTGTAAACAAAGCCTTACAATAAAACCCCCCTCAAACAGGGCCCCCCTTTTTCTCCAAGAATAGATGTCCCCCCCCGTCCATGCTGGGGCCCCCCCTCTGCTCAGCTTCTCCTCTCCCATCATCCCTGGACCAGCCCTGCTGCCACTTCCTCAGTCCCCATCCCGGCTCCGTGAGGCCCCGCTTCCTACCCGGTGTGGGAACCTTGGCTTCCCCAGGCAACATCTGCATGGACGGCCTCACTTTCTCATGCTGGCCTCATCCCTGGATCCTGATCCAGGGACACAGAGAGAGAGAGAGAGAGAAAAGAGAGGGGGAAAAAAAAAATCATAACAATCCAAACCCGACTGAACACTAAAGGGATTCGCATCTCCTTCCCAGGTCCGTAGGGAGTGGATCCCAAAAGCTGATGGTCAGCTTCCTTTTCTCACAGGCTTTGCTGGGATCCCTGTAGGAAAAATAGGTCTCTGTGTGTGTGTGTGTGTGCACAAGTAAGGGGTTGTGCAAGATGTCCTGTGGTGGGATAAAGCCTAGGATGGAGTCCAGGGGGTGACAAAGGCTCTAGCAGGAGCAGGGAAGGTGATGGGAGAATCATGGAATGGTTTGGGTGGGAAGGGACATTTAAAGGTCAAATGAGCAGGATCTCACCCACCAGATTTGGTTTCTCAAAGCCCTGTCCAAGCTGGCCTTGAATGTTTCCAGGGATGGGACAATCACCACCACTCCAGGGTTGGGAAGTTCCGAGACTTTCTCCAGCTCATACCTTGCTTAAAGGCATTCCTATGGAGCATTCAGTGGGTGCCAACGACCCACACACTTGGGGATTTATTTCCTGCCTGGAATGTCCACCCTGTCACCTGCACGGGCTGTGATGACACTTGTGGGTCCTGCCTGAACGCTGTTGCCCAAATATGGGGATATTTCGTGTCACAGGGTTCACCAGAACTTTCCCTAAACTTTGGGATTCCTTCCAACCTGGGTTAGTGCAAAGTGTCTCTGCCCATGGCAGGGGTTGGGATGAGCTTTAAGGTCCCTTCCAACCCAAACCATACCCTGATTCCATGTTTTTATGCTTTGGTCAAGACAGATGGACATGAGCAAAACTCCTAACAGTTTTGCTCCCTGTGTTCCAGAAAACATGGATCCACTGCTGGATTTCAGCACTGGGAAATCTGGCTCAGCTTTTGCCTCTTGAGTTCACCATAAACTTTCTCTGTGTGACCTCAAACAGCCCAAATCCTCAGAGTCGCTTCAGTTTCCTGCTCAAAAGTGCTGAAATAACACTGGGGGCAAAACACCTTCCTTTGCCTCAGTTTCTTCCTTGTTTTTCCTCAGTGTTCAGTTATTTAAATTGCAAATTTTCAGCATCAGGGGTTGTCTCACGATGTTTCCACATCAGTTAATACAAGAGGAGACTGCTCATCTTTGATAACTGATCTGATACCACAACAGTGCCTTGAGCACAGCAATAATAATAAAAATAATAAAAAGGGATGAGTTATCCCTTCTCAGGGGAGAAGGTTTGTTTTCAGAGATGCTCAAGAGATGAGTAATAACAAATAATTCTAATACAAAGCCTGTTCCTTTGTAATTTAATATTTGCAACACCACAAATCTGGCTGTATCTGTACTTTTTGCTTTGTCTACTGGATGCCTTCCACAATTACTTGCCGGGATAAGAAGTTTGTTTTCCTGAAAATAAAAAACTGTGAGAGACTGAGCTGCAAGAGGGAGGAAGATCATGGCCAAACCATCATTTGGTACAGCAAGAAAACCCAACCAATGGTAATGAACTTTTCTGCTTCAATTTTCCCTTGCAGAACATAAATTGTGTCTTCCAGGCAATGAAAATGCCTCAGTTTCTCCCTCTCCCACACCCCTGCTCAAACACACTGTAAAAATTTCTTGTTTCATTTGCTAAAATGTTGGCAGGGGCACTGCAGTGTTCCCTGCAGGTGCCACCCAGAGGAACATCCAGCTGGGATCAGCAGGCACCCTGCACTGCTCTGTCCCCTCTTTCCAGGAGCAGATCCATGACTGGGTGTTCATTTCTGGTAAAATGGGGGTGGCTTGTCTGGCAGGGATGTGGTGGATCCCCATCCCTGGAGATGTTAAAAAAACCCCAAACTTATGGATGTGGCTCTTGGATGTGGTGGCCTTGGCACTGCTGGAGGAATGGTTGGACTTGATGGTCTTGGAGGGATTTTCCCACCCCAGTCATTCCAGCATTCTGAGTTTGCTTTACATGACATTCAAGCATATTTAAGCTTCAGAAATCACCAATTTTTGAAGTCCAGCATGGCAAACTTCCATCCTGTCAGACCTCAGGACACTCATGGATTAGCAGACCCTTGGATTAGTATCCTTGTACAGACACCTGGGGTGCACCTGCAGAAAAGCCATGGGATGGACCTGGGATGTGTCACTGGGATTTTCCTGGTAAAAAATAAAATCTCTGAGCTGGGAGATGATGAAAAGGACAAAAAACCCGGAATCCTCTAGGTCAGAAAAGTCCTTCAAGTGCATTGAGTCCAACCATTCTCCAGCAGAGCCAAGGGCACCACTGACCCATGTCCCCAAGTGCCACATCCACATGATTTAAATCCCTCCAGGGATGGTGATTCCAACACTTTCCTGGATTATTCCTAATAACCAGTCTAAACCTCCCCTTGGTGCAACTTGAGGCTGTTTTCTCTTATCCTATCATTTGTTCCTTGGGACAAAGCACCAACCCTCACCTGGCTCCACCCTCCTGTCAGGGAGTTGTGGAGAACCTGCCATGTTTTTTTCTCCAGTGGGTTTTCCTGAACTGGATTAGGATCACCGTAAATCTGATTTTTGGATTTTCAGCCCAGTTTTTCCCTGGGTTTGGCACCTGCCCTTGGGGAATTTTGTGGCTCCTCAGCAGGGCAATGAAAAGGGAGGGAAATTCTCATTTTGAAGCTGTTAGAGAGGATGCACTGCAAGGGAGAAGGAAAACTTCAGCTCGGTCCCTGGGAATTCTTCTCCTGCCAAGAAATCTGCATTGTTGGAAAGAGTCTCCCAGAGGAAGTGATTGAAATATCATTGTGTGAATCAGATCTGTAACAAGGCTGGGTTGCAAGAAGCTTTGCTGAACCTTGGGAATAGTTTAAATTACCTAAAAGGACTTTGTTTTGCATGCAGCAACAGCCTCCAGCAGCCCATGTAAAGGGAAGGCTGCTGGTTTTGGAGGTCCACCAAGGCTGGGATGTCCTCCAGCCTCACCTGTCCCCAGCTGTGCTGCACAAGGTGCTCTGGGATGGATTTTCTGCTGTTTAAGGAGGGCTGAGATACCTCAAATGGTAAATTCCTGTGTGACAAGTTCTGCCTGGGGTGTGTTCTGGTGGTGACTCAGAGCAGTTGTGGCCAGACTGGCACCACTGGGACAATGATGGGGACATGGGGACAAGGGGACATGGGAGGGTGAGGTTGACTGGTGAGTTTGGGGTCCTGCTCTGGGGATAGTGGCTGGTGCAAAGATGGGAAATGATGTTTGGAAGGAGATTAAAGATCCAAGGAGGTGAATTTTGTGCTGGGATGCAGAGGTTGGATTGAGTCAGAGAAAGAGAATCATCATATAATTCCATCCCCTGCCATGGGCTGGGACAACTCCCACTATCCCAGGTTGCTCCAAATCCTGTCCAGCCTGGCCTTGGACATTGCCAGGGATCCAGGGGCAGCCACAGCCTCACTGGGAAACCTCTGCCAGGGCTTCACCACTCTCACAGGGAACAATTCCTTCCCAATGTCCCACCTATCCCTGCCCTCTGGGAGTGAGAAGCCATTCCCTGTGTCCTGTCCCTCCACCCCTTGTCCCAAGTCCCTCTCCAGCTCTTCTGGAGCCCCTTTAGGCTCTGGAAGGGGCTCTGAGCTCTCCCTGGATCCTTCTCTTTTCCAGGTGAACACCCCCAGCTCTCCCAGCCTGGCTCCAGAGCGGAGGGGCTCCAGCCCTTGGAACATTTCCGTGGCCTCCTGTGAACTCTTTCCACCAGCTCCACGTGCTCCACATCCCCACACACTGTTCCAGGACAGAGCTGCAGTGTGTTAAGAGTCCCTCTGGTTAACAGCTCCCACCTCACTGGCTCCTGCAATCCCTTGTTGTTCCAACCTTGGCCATGCACTCCACACACACCCCTCGCGTCCTTTTTGCTCAGATCTGTCTCAGAAGATCTGTCTGTCATCCCCAGCCTGAAGTTCAAATTCATCATTCTTTGCCTTCGGAGCCCTGCACGACTCTGCCCCTTTCCTGCTCATTCTTCCTCTTCCTTCCTTCCATACAAGTGGAAAATGCCCTCCCTGAGCTCAGGGCTGCTGACAAGGTCTTTTCTGAGGGAAAGAGGCCTCAAGTCTAGGAAACAACCACCAGCCTCTGCAGGCCCCTCATGTGCAATTTGGACAGTGATGTTGGCATGAGTGAGAGCTGAGCAATAAGAAAAAACAAAACAAACAAAACAAAACAAAAAGAAGTTTATTTGTCCCATTGTTCGTGGGAGTCGTTAAACACACACTGTGGAACAGAGTGAATCCCTGGGCAAATGCAGTCACTGACAGGTGTTGGATGCCATTGTTACCAGGGCTGGTACAAATCTGTGCCAGGTTTGGAGTGTTAAATATAGGGAATGGGATGAGCTGTCTGTGTTTTCCTCAGTGGGAGTGAGTTGGAGCAGGCGGTGAGGATGTTTGGCAAGACAAAGCAACTAGAGAAAATAATAGATATTCATTAAAAGGCACCTAAAAAACAGCAGTTCTGACAGTTTGCGCACAATGGTTTGGGTTGGAAGGGCCCTAAAGATCCTCTTGTTCCAACCCCTCCTTCCTTTGGGCAGACAAGAAGGTTTGTAATGTATTGTGATATATTGTAATATATTCAGTATTTTCCTCACGCAAGTGTCAACTGTTTCAGCAGTTTCAGGAAAGGTGAGTTCAGATTTTCAGCTCCTTGGGGCAAACTGCCTTTTTCTGTCTGTGTACATAACAAGGTGAGCTGTAAAGTCCCTTCCCAACCCAAACCACTCAAGGATTTCATTAATGGAGGAGTTTGTGCTGCTGTCTCTGGTTGGGAAAAAGGCTTGGGAGGGAAGCCAGGCTGTGTTTGACAGGGAAAAGTTGGGTTTTTCTGGTCTTGTCCAGTGAGATGTTGAAAACTAAAGGGTCTGGAATAATTTAGGCCTTTACATGCTGTGCAATTTAATCCTCTGGTTAAAGGTTTTATAGACATAAACCAGTGCTCAAAATTCTCTGTTTTTTTCCCCAGAAATGAGCCTTGGGAGGCTGAGGACCTGCATTCTCCTGCTGGTGTCTTGCTGTGGATGTCTCACCAGGAATGATGATGGGATGGTCCATTTAAAATGGAAATTTGGGGCCTTCCAGCCTTGGATTCCTGAGGAAACCTCCTGACCTGAGGTAGCACCTTTCTACCTGTCAGGTCTGGAAGGGGACCCACCCCAAAAGCTTGGAGAAGCTTTGCCACTGACCTTGTGAGCCCACGAACTTGACCGTGGCCAAGAAGACAAATTCACCTTCATTCAGATCAACTGAGTGCTGTGTTTACAAAAAGTTTTTTAAAAAAAAGAAAAAAAAAAATTGGCAGGCTGTGTCTGCCCAAAGTCTGAATGAATAGAAACTCCAAAGGAAGCACCTGCTGCTAAAGGAAATCCAGGACAAGTTTTATTATCCTTTTTCACAGGTCTATTCAGGACTACATTAGGGGTTTCCTCTTTCCTTTTCTGGTACTTCACACTCATTCACAACAAAAAAACATATTGTGCTTATGAATTATATTCTAGAGAATATGGCTGCAGCTTATAAAGGCCCTGGCCAAAAGAACTTTATTTTTAACCTCGCTCCCTTGCGGATTTAATTTCTCAAATGAAAACTTTGCAATTGTTTGGGGTTATTTTTCTCTCTTTTTCTTGGACTGGGCACAAGGGCAAATCCTGCCTGCTCTGTGTTAACAAAAAATGCCTCTCAAGGAACAAGGAGCAAAGGAGGTGAGTGAGGCTCTCCATGGAGCTCAGCTATGAAGGAAAAAAAAAATGTAAAAAATTATTGTAATCTCTCCTAAACCAGGGTTACCCACCTATAAATGATGCAGTGACCACTTTGTTGCACACAGAAGCTGAAGGAAGATTTTCCATTTCTAATGGAAAAGGAGAGGGAAAGTCCCTTTGGCTGCTGGAAGAGCAACTTTTGGGGTTGACCCTGAGACCATTTGAGGCAGTGATGAGGGAACAGGAGGCACTGGGGAGTTTGCTGGTCAAACACAGCTGCTCAGCCCAACATCCCCCAGGTACAGAGCACATAAAAGCTGGAGGGTTTGCAAACAACCCAAGTGCAACACATGAGCCACTCGTGCCCCAGAATGTTTGCTTTAGAGTCATTTTGCACCTGTGAAATAAGGATATGACCCAATCCTTAGTGGCCTGGGAAGGTTTTGCTCCAGGGTGGGAGGTAGCACTGGGTGCTCTCTAACAAATATGCTGTGCCCTGTGAGGGCAAGGACTTTCCTGTGCATGCACACAGGATTCTCCTTCTGATCTGTCCTCAAAAGTCTCATTTTTGGGCTTTAAAAGCCCTTTCCCACCCTCTGAGGAGATCACAGGGGTGTGAGTTGTCACTGCAGCCACCTTCCCCTGCCCCTGTGGGTGCTGGTTCTCCTTCTCACAGGTTATATTTTGATTTGCAGAGCCTTTCAAGAGCAGAAATGGCCTGCTCTGCTTTTTGAGCAGCACCCAGCACGAGCGTTTCTCCTCCAGCCTGAGGCTCTTTGCTGTTGCTGCAGCGGAAATTGTGAATTATGACAATTAACAGTGGCATAAATCAGAGACTGTGACCAAACGAGGTCACAGATGGCTCAAGGGCACCAGCAAATTACCCCAGACAGGAATTCCTTCATCCACACCACTGGATTGTTCGAGCATTGCTTGACATGGGTTTGGCCCAGCCACAGGGAGCCCAGGAATGGCTCAGGCATCAGCATGGACCAGTGGCCAGCTGGGAATCTTGTGTGGGACCCCTGTCCCATGGGTTAGAAGGCAATTTCCACAGGGACAGGGCTAGGAGAAAGTCCTGGCACTGGTTGGTAGAGATATAACCCTTTTTTAATGCCTGTGAGCCCATTTTAATGAGTGTGTTTGCATGGCAGTGACATTTCCTCACGAGGAAAAGGTGCTCTGGTTCCCAGATCCCCAGTGCAGCTCTCCCTGCTCTTCACATTTTCTTCCCCTGCAAGGTTTTAGCCAAGGGTGCTTTCAAGTGCTGCCCCAGGGTCAAGATGTTGGTCCTTGTGATTTCCAAGTGGTGCCAGACACGGTGTCACTGTGACCTGAGGTAGCACAGCTCCTTCCCTCGCAGTCTCAGACACACACAAAGACTTTGCTGCACAGCAGGGGCTCCTCTGACCAGATGGGATTGATTTTTCTCTTCCTCTCTTTGGCTTTTAGGATGTTTTTTTCTAAGTGTTCTTGACTGATCTTAATAGGTGACGCAAATACTTCTGGATGTCACCGAAGTGATATGGGTTGAAGACACAGATAATTTCTAGACTGGAATAGACTACAATACCCTGAGCTGCAATAGACCCACCAGAATCATTAAATCCAGCTACTGGCCCTGAACAGGGCATCCCAAAATCCCTCCCTACCTGAGAGCATTGTCCAAACACTCCTGGAGCTCTGTCAGCCTTGGGAATGTGCCCATTCCCTGGGGAGCCTGTTCAGTGCCTGACCACCCTCTGGGGGAAAAAAAATCTTTTCCTATTATCCATCATAAACCTTCCCAGGACTGATGGTTTGACCATCACCTGTCCTTGTTTCATGGATGGGGGTGGTGCAGAAAAGAATTAGGGTGATCAAGGGAAAAACTGGTGCCTGTTCACTGACTGAGACCTGAGCCAGAGTCAGACCTGTGAGAGTGACAGAACAATAACCCAGGAGACTCCTGGCTGCAAAGAAATATGCCCTGGCATCAGGGCCCAGCTCCCCAGGCTTTGTGGTGAAGTGATGAAGGTGTTTCAGCATCCTCATGGAAACAACAACCTGCTGAACAAGGGCCTCCTCCAGCTGTGCTGTCAAAGGGAACCACGGTCCTTCCTTCCCTTGGGAGGCAGGCACAGGCACCAGAGCTCAAGGGAGGTGAAGTTTTGTGCACCTTGAGCTCAGGGGAGCTCCTGAGATGGCTGGGAGCACCAGGACTTGACTCTGTGTTGCTGATGGCCTTGTCCCCAAGTCACTAGCACAGCCTGAGGTAGGCTGTTGTAACAAAGCATGGCAGAAAGAACTCAAATACCTTTAAAAGCAATAAAATCTGCACTAAATCATAAATGCCACCTTTAGCCAGGTATTGTGTGTGGGACACAATCTTCCTGTGCCCAGTTTGCACAGGATGATGCCCACCCTCCTTCCCATCTCCTGCCTGGGTGGGAATGCTGGCTTCAAAGGAAGCTTCAAAGGAAGGTCCTTTGTGAGCAAGCAGCACAATCAAGGGCCAGTGGGACTGGCTTGTGCCTCCAAGGAGTGCTTCAAAATTTTCCTCATTACAGATCATATCCTCTCCTCCCCTCCACAAAGACTCCTGCCAGCCAGAGGAGAGGTTGTCCTTTCTTTGAGAGAAAAAAATAGGGTTAGGCTGTGTCTCCCTCCTGTTTCTGCTGCCTGGGGGGTACCCAAAGGCTCTTAGGACACAGCAGCTGAGTATTATTTTCCTATAAGATGTAGAAAAGGAATTCCAGTCTGTGAGGGAGAGTTGGGAGCTGCTCCACTAAACCTCACTGGAGTTCGTGGAGAGACTGGAAAAAGGCCAAAGCCCTTTTAAAAGAAATATAGAAACCATAGAATTCCAGAAGGTTTTCAGTTGGAAAGGACCTGAAAGCTCATTCAGTTCCACCCTCCTGCCATGGGCAGGGACACCTTCCACTATCCCAGGTTGCTCCAAGCCCCATCCAACCTGGCCTTGGACACTTCCAGGGGCAGCCCCAGCTTCTCTGGGCAGCCCAGGAGCTCAGCAACAGTGAAGGAGATCCTCTTCTTTTATTCTGTAGTTACTTTCAGATGGAGAAAAAGTTCACCCAACATTTACTTGGTGGGAAATTAATATTTTCTGATATTTCTTCTGCAGCCTTAGCAGAGAAACTCAGAGCATCACTGTGGTGGAGGCTGTAGGGAGTCAGGGAGGAAAAAAGGCAGCTCCAGCATCCATTACCAAGGTCACTGAAGGGGGAAGAGGTTCCCACTATTTTTCCTTTTGCTTCTGGGATTTAATTCAGATCGAGGAGGTGACTCTGGGGACAAGCTAGAGGAGTCCGGCAGCTGTGGCATTGAAATGCAGGGATCATGAATGGCAGGAGGAAGGGAAACCCAGTAAACAGTTTTCAGATCTCAGAGTGTTGCCTCTGAACTACAAAGACCCACGAGAAAGTGGTGTCAAACACCCAGCTCCCACTCTGACCCCTGCCTGAGGGGAAGTGAATCAATGTTGGGAAAACACGGGAAAGCAGGATGAGATTATCTACTGTATAAAAGAAGCTGGGAAGAGATGGCTTGGGATATTTGTGTATTGAGGCTCTGTCCACGTCCTTTATGGGGGGGTGCTATTGTACCTATTGTGGCAGATCGTTATCAGCCCTGTTTATCACGTTGGGTGCAGGGGGAATGTCAGATTGCTGAATGTCAGGTTGTTGACTGTTTTCATAACAGGAAGCTGCCTGCTGTCTTGCTGTGTTAAGGAACTCCCCTATGCACAATATTTTCCAAAAAAAAAAAAAAAAAGAAAAAAAAAGAATCCAAACACTCTGCTGTGGTTGGGCAACAGCACGGATTCGAGTTTCCATTGTTCCTTGTAAGGCAAAATCCTGTGTAGATAAATCCACTCGATACACATTTGCCTGTTATTTCTTTTGTGTACAGATACAGGAAATACGGCCGTTGTTTTGTCAAGATGAAATATTTCCCAACGCCAGAAGTAAATCCCCATACTTTCATCAGTGCTTGGGAGCCTGGAGCTCTGCCATGTTTGGGTGCAGGTGGGACGTGGGAGAGAGAGGGGGACAGGAGCAGGTTTGTCACCACCATGGAGCATCCTAGTGCCTTCGTGCCTGGGAGATGAAGGAGGCATCCAGCTCCCCCCTGGGAGTGGGAGGCTCATTCAGATTCTTTACTGGAAAGCTCTGTCTGCCTCCTCTCACTGGGAAAGAAAAAAAGGTGATCCTAAGTCTTGGGTTTTATGGTTTGTTTCCTGGCCCAGGATTCCAAGGCTAATAGTTCTGGTGGGCTCGAGGGAGAGTTTTTCCCTCTCTGACCTCTGAAGGATTTGAGTCTGAGTCTGGGCTCGGTGCGAGAATGATGTGGAGTCTCAAGGTCTTGGTTTTCTTGGTTTCTTACATTGTTTATTATTTCTTATCTTACAAGTTTCTGTGTCTGGCCAAGATGTTCACAGCAGCTTGGACACAATGGGACTCCCCACCTGATGGGAGGTTACTCTGCTTTTATTCAGATAACTACATGGTTATTATTTACCATTTCATACCAATGCCTATCACCTATACTAACCTATACTAACAGAGTCATTTCTACTATGACCCAATCCACTGAATCTACTTTGTGCCAATGTCAATGCAGAAAATGGATGCCAAGGGAGAAGAAGAAGAACTCAGGGATCCACCCTAATTCCATCATCTTGTCCCTTTGCACTTATATTCTGAAAATCCAAAACTACACAATCTTCCACATGGTGATAAACTACACTACTATCTGTCACACATTTGTGACTTGCAATTCTTCTCTGTGTTGGATGATTTTCTCATGGACCAAAATCAAAGACTGTGTCTTCCTGACCTCTGTGCCAGGCAAAACCCCCCTGCACAGACCCCAGACCCTCTTTCTTGAGTCCCAGGCCTCTCTACTGAGGTCTGTGACTTTCCCTGGGTGCCCAGAGGGATGCCCTGGACTCTGACACCTAAGTACCCTGGCTTCCCTGAAAATCAAACCCACAAGGGTGGGGTCTGGGAGCTGTGTGTCACCTGTGTAAGCTGGCTGGGGATGTGAAACAGAGGACACCCTTTGCAGGGGTGACACAGCTGGACAGGGTAGGCACAAGATATTGAAATTTGAGTGAGAAGAGGTCTTAAGCATGTTAGAGTCCTGAACAGAATTTGGGTGCACAGAGGTCCTAAGCAGCTGAGAATGCTGAATAGAATCCTACTCTTTAGAGGTACCTTGACTGTTTGTTGGAGCCAGCCACTAACAAAGCTCCTACACAGGTGCTCTCCAAGTGACAGTGGCTCTGAAAGGCCCAAAGAGTGGTGGGCAAATGTTTTGTGTGCTGTAAAGGACCCCTGATCACAGCCTGGCTCATCCTAAGGTCCATTACACTTTGGCGCAATTCACAGGTGTTGGTCTGAAGCACCCCTGGGATGAGGAATTTGAACCTAAGCCTTCCCCAATCCTCCTGACTGCTTTTATCAACGGACAGGTGAGGATGAAGGTTTTCTACCACATTCAAATATTCCAGAGTGGGCACCTAAACTTTGGACATTGGGTCTTTGATTCCCTAAGGGTTTTTCTTGGATGCCAAGGTGTTGAAACAGGATCAGTGTGCCTTCAAAAATTAGTCAGAGCACAGCCTGGATGCTGTTTCTGACTCCAGGACTTCAGAAATCAGTCCACAAGGTGTGTGTTCCCATGAGACCCCACAAAGCAGCTTCTCTCACACATGTGATCCCTCAGGTTGCTCCATGGGCTGTAGGATGACAGGACAGTCGGCGAGAAAGAGGGACTGAACTGACAAAGGGATTTCTTAAAAGTTCCAATAAAAAATCTTGGTACCAATAGAAAATGCAGGGTGTTTTCTGTCTGCATGGGTCACCAAACATATTTCAGCCTGGATAAAATCACTGTGGCACAGCCATAATTATTATATCAGGTAAATCTAAGCCTTTTCCCAAAGCAAAATACACCTTTTAAAGGTGTATCTACATCTTCTCTCTTTCCAGTGTTTAGGTAACCTCAGGAGCCTGCCAGGCCAGTGTGGAGATCTTGTCAGAAAAGGTGAGAAGTCAATGAAAATGGTGAGGTTTTGGAAGAAGATTCAACCTGAAAGGTCAGGCCTGTGTCCTCAACTTTAGCTGTGCCATCCAGGGATGGGGAAAGTCATGATCCTGGCAGATAAAGCTGAGCTAGGCTTTTCAGAATTTCAGAAACTCTGTGAGATATTGAGGTGATGGTTTTGGGGACCTCAGTCATAGAATCCTAGAATCGTTTGGATTAGAAGGGACATTAAGACTCATTCCATTCCACCCCCCTACCATGGGCAGGTACCTTCCAGTATCCCTGGCTGATCCAAACCCTGTCCAACCTAGCCTTGGACACTTCCAGGAGTGGGGCAGCCACAGCTTTCCTGGGCAAGGAGAAATTTTGGATGAGCTACTGAGGAATTCAGAGCCAGTGGATGCATCCATACTGCTGGGATGCAGCACTGGAGGTCAACTGGCTGCGCTGTTAAATTGGTTGAGGGGCAGAATGGAGCAGGGAAAAAATATAATTCAAAAGAAGGTTTAAGAAGATGGAAAAAGTCACAACAATCAGAATTCAAGCAAAAATAATTTTGTTTGGGGGGTAGGGCATGGCCTACAGGGCCCTTCCATTCCATATTTTTATTATTTTATGCTCATGTAAAAACAGACCCATCCATGGCAGGGGCTTGAAATGAGATGATTTTTAAGGTCCCTTTCAACCCAAACCATTCTGTCATTCTGTTATTCCATGATTCCGTGACTCTATGATTCTCTGCTTCTATGGTTCTGTGAGTCTGTGACTACACAGTTCTGTGATTCCATGATTCCATGGTTCTATGGTTCTATGATTTTGTGATTTCATAATTCCACAATCCTATGATTCTATGATTCCACGGTATCATGGTTCTATAATTCTATCACTCCATGATATCATGGTTCTATGATTCTATGTGATGTCATGGCTCTGATTCTATGATTCCATGATTCTGTGATGTCATGGGTCTATGATTCTATGATGTCATAACTCTATGATTTTGTGATTCTATGATTCCATGTTTTCATGGTTCTATGATTCTGTGATGTCATGGCTCTGATTCTATGATTCCATGATTCTGTGATGTCATGGTTCTATGATTCCCTGGTTCTTTGATTCCATGGGTTCTATGATGTCACTGCTCTATGATTCCATGATTTCATTTCCATGGGATTCCATGACATCATGGTTCCATGATTCTATGATGTCATGGTTCTGTGATTCTATGATGTCACGGCTCTATAATTCCATGATTCCATTATATCATGGTTCTATGATTCTATGACCTCATGGCTCTATGATTCCACGGTTCCATGAGTCTATGATGTCATGGTTCTATAGTTCTGTGATTCTGTGATGTCTATAATTCCATGATTCCATGATGTCATGGTTCCATGACTCTGTGATGTAATGGCTCTGTGATTCTATGATGTCATGGTTCTATGATTCTATGACCTCATGGCTCTATGATTCCATGACTCTGTGATGTCATGGTTCTATGGTTCTGTGATTCTATGACCTCATGGCTCTATCATTCCACGATTCCATGACTCTGTGACGTCATGGTTCTATGATGCTATGACCTCATGACTCTATGATTCCATGACTCTGTGATGTCATGGTTCTATGGTTCTGCAATTCTGTGATGTCATGGCTCTATCATTCCATGATTCCATGATGTCATGATTCTGTGATTCTATGATGTCATGGCTCTATAATCCCATGATTCTATGATTCCACAATTCTGCGGTATCAGTGTTCCATGATTCTATGATGTCATGGCTCTATTGTTCCATGGTTCCATGATTCCATGATTCCACGATTCTGTGATATCAATGTTCCACGATTTGATGATTTCACATCTCTGTGATTCTGTGATGTCATGGTTCTATGATTCCATGATTCTGTGATATCACGGTTCCACGATTCTGTGATATCAATGTTCCACGATTTGATGATTTCACATCTCTGTGATTCTGTGATGTCATGGTTCTATGATTCCATGATTCTGTGATATCACGGTTCCACGATTCTGTGATGTCCTGGCTGTATGATTCCACGATCCCATGGCTCTTTCTATCACCCTACTGTTTTACGACTCCGTGATCCCACGGTTCTGTGATTCTACGATCCCACGTTCCTCTGACTCTGTGATTCCGTGATTCCTTGGATCTGGCCTGGAATTACATCCTGAAAAGAGAAACTCGATAAACTCGCATTTCCCAGCAGCAGAGGGCGTCCATCGCACGCGTGTCCCCAAATCCCAGCCCCGAGCTCCCGACGGCGGCCAAAAAGCTCTTTCTTTTTCTCCCGGAGCGCGGCCGATGCTTTCCCCGCCAATTGTGCCGCTGCCCCAGGTTTCCTTCCCCGCTCCGTGCTCGGTGCCATACGGGACCTGCGGAGCCGATTGTTCGCCCCGTGGCCCCTGCAGACAGGATACGAGCCCAATGCCAGGTGTGGAATTATTTTCCTGCGTGGTGCTCCAGCATGGGAATTGTTGATAAGGCTAACAATGCGGCAGAGGAAAAGTGGGAGAGGAGCAGGACAATTAGGCAGCCTTTGAAAGCCCTGGGGACATGGAAGAAAACCCCTCCCCCTATTCATGTGTCTTCAAGTCCAAGTTCTTGAGGATGGAAATTCAGGGAGTTTTTACTGGGTGAATCCCTCTTACAGCCTGAAACCCTTCAGTCCTGTGATATCAGTCACCTCTCCGGCTTAGTGGAGATAATTTTGACTTATCCCAGGATGGATCAATTTCCCAGGGAATATTTCCCTATCCCTGCTGTGTTTTGCTGGTGCTGGGGGCTGAGTCAGGGTTGGGGGCACAGCCTGCTCTCGGTGAAAAGCAAGTGGGGGACAGTGGCTGTAACAAAGAGGTGGGGATTGTGGTGCAGGAGGAGTTTTGTGGGAAAACAGGGTCAGGACCTGTATCCAGACTCCCTTTGGGATGCTGAGAAAGTCATTAATCCTTGTCACTCCTGAACGAGTGTAGAAATAATCAGATTTTTAAGTTTGAAACCTTATAGAGTGATGCATATGGCATATGCACCATATGGCACCAGAGAATGTTTCCCCATCCTGCACGGCAGCATCCTGTGGGACTTCCAAGAGAGGGTTAAGGACTGACTTGCAGAAAAAGGGGCTGATGCCTTTTCTCCTGAACTCCTGAGCTCTCCAGGACTCAGGGTGGGTCTTTAGTTGGGTTTCCATGTTTGCAGAGCCTTTGCCAAACCAGTGCCACCAACCTTTGCCACAACACCGAGCTCTTGCACCCTCTGTCCCAGCCAGCTGAGACCCCTCTCAGAGCTCACTGCCACGATAACACCTCCCTGTTGTCCAGCTCACAAACCCCAGCCCTTCTGATTAGGAGCTGTTTTGTCAGCACTTGGCACGGTCCCAGCAAAAGTGACACCAATTATTCGTGTCAGCTCCCCTCTGGAAGCAGGAGATGTATGAAATCTCACCCCCAGGACAATCCATCACGGCTCGCAGTGGGATTTGGGACCTGTCATTCTGAGGGGGTATTGACTGGACGTGGCTTCTTCCAGGCCACAGAGGTTATGGGGAGATTTATATCATCCCCAGCAAGACTGAAACTGAAAAATGAGCCTCAGAGTCTCTCAGCTTGGGTAAATGGTTCAACCAAAAGTTAATTCAGGCTGCTACTTGTTTATGTAATTAATTTTAATAACTGAAACATGTTTTAATGGCAAATGTTTGCTTTAAATTAAGCAGGGACCATGTCTTATTTCTGTTCTAACATCAGCTTAGGTTAAAGTCTTACCACCAGGGTATGTGGAGACTTCTTGCTTTGCTCAAGGATCACTTGATTTTCCAGATAGTCCTTTCTTAATTATTTTTTCCTGACTGCCAGCAGCTGGGTTTTTGGGGTGATATGAGGCTCTGGGATGGGAAATGGTGGGAAAGCCATTGAAATACAGGAATTGGGGTGTGCTTGGAGTGGTTTTGGGAAAGTCACATCACATCCATGATCCCCTAATGCCTCCTTGCAGTTTAATGAAAATAATGGTGAACATCTTGAATTATTGGTGGCTCTGCTCATCCCACAGCTCAGTTCAGCTCTGTACTGAGCTTTATTCCTCACATTTTGGTGTCTGCAGCTCCACTTTCCTGCTAAAACATCACCATGGGTGAGTCTGGGAAACCTGAACCATCCCTTTTCCTCTTTCTTCATCACCTCATCCTGAGACAGGATGAGGATTTGCAGGTCACATCCCACTGGTGCAGGAATGATGAGAACAAACCATATGATGAGGGCTAAATCTATAAAATCACACAAGAAACTGGTCTTCCATACCTGGAACTGTCCAAGGCCAGGTTGGACAAGGCTTGGAGCAACCTGGGATAGTGGAAGGTGTCCCTTCCCATCGTGGGTGGAATGAGATGAGCTTTAAGGTTCTTTCCAACCCACACAATTCCAGGATTTTTTTTTTATTCTACCTCTGTTAGAAACTTGCCATCATCACCACGAGACAACCACAGATAAGTCACCTCCTGACCTCCCCAGCACCCAACTCCCACCCACCAAAGTCCCAGGCAGGTGGAATTAAGGAGCCTGGGTGCCCCTGGGCAGGAAAACACCCATTGCAAGTGCCCTTGGTATTTATTTATTTATTGAATTAACACCCACACCCTCAGTCCCACATTGAAGCTATCAACCAACAAAAGCACTCAGAGAGAAGGATAAAAGTGCTTTTTCCCACTATTCAGAATAATTATTCTGATTGTTTTTTTATTGTCCTTTTACAAACCACCAGGAATAGGTGCTCTGCTCATGGAGGAGACCAAGAACATAAAAAAAAAAAAGCCTCTGAAGTCTTCATTGTCCTCAGTGCCACGGCTACACTCAACCTGAAAATTTGGAGCCCAAAGGGCAAGTCCAGCCTGGTGCAGTGCTTGTAGGATTTCTCAGTGTGTGCAGAGAACCAAGGGAGCCAGAAAATCTGTTTTTCTCAACCATACAGCTCCAAAATTCACCCCAAATCTCAGTGCTGGTCAGAGCTGGAGTGATCCAGGCACTCTCCATCCTGGAGCTTTGGGAGGAGCACTCCACACCCATCTCCTCTGCACTGACCTTCACCAAGGGCAGCTCTCCCTGGGGTGTGCCTGCACTGGGCTGCTCCTCTCTGACAGTTCATTCACCCCATTTCTTGCCACCCATCACCTTTGCTCTCTTCCCTTGTCATCCTGGGCTGACTCATGGCCAGGTTGTGCCATGCCCAGTACAATCCCCAGATCCAAAGTGGAGTGTGAGTACAGCCTTATGTTTGAGGGCAGGAGACAAGGGCCAAGATTTGGGATTTGGGCTTCTGAAAGGCCATTGTCACCTATCTGGGGACCAACATGTGGCTGAGGAGAGGAGAGGAGAGGAGAGGAAGAGAAAGAGACGAGAAGAGAC
>VWZU01012299.1:284831-298919 GCA_013397095.1 Sterrhoptilus dennistouni
AAGAGAAGAGAAGAGAAGAGAAGAGAAGAGAAGAGAAGAGAAGAGAAGAGAAGAGAAGAGAAGAGAAGAGAAGAGAAGAGAAGAGAAGAGAAGAGAAGAGAAGAGAAGAGAAGAGAAGAGAAGAGAAGAGAAGAGAAGAGAAGAGAAGAGAAGAGAAGAGAAGAGAAGAGAAGAGAAGAGAAGAGAAGAGAAGAGAAGAGAAGAGAAGAGAAGAGAAGAGAAGAGAAGAGAAGAGAAGAGAAGAGAAGAGAAGAGAAGAGAAGAGAAGAGAAGAGAAGAGAAGAGAAGAGAAGAGAAGAGAAGAGAAGAGAAGAGAAGAGAAGAGAAGAGAAGAGAAGAGAAGAGAAGAGAAGAGAAGAGAAGAGAAGAGAAGAGAAGAGAAGAGAAGAGAAGAGAAGAGAAGAGAAGAGAAGAGAAGAGAAGAGAAGAGAAGAGAAGAGAAGAGAAGAGAAGAGAAGAGAAGAGAAGAGAAGAGAAGAGAAGAGAAGAGAAGAGAAGAGAAGAGAAGAGAAGAGAAGAGAAGAGAAGAGAAGAGAAGAGAAGAGAAGAGAAGAGAAGAGAAGAGAAGAGAAGAGAAGAGAAGAGAAGAGAAGAGAAGAGAAGAGAAGAGAAGAGAAGAGAAGAGAAGAGAACTTCCAAGGGAAAACATTAAATGGTGTTGAGGACACCACTAACTGAGTTATCCGCAGTTCTGTTTGTCCATGGCAAGTGAGGATGTTGGCTGCGTTGGATATGCAGCTCCTGTCTTTCCCCAGCTCCCAGTGATGATTCTGGACCCAAATCCCAGTCATTTTCTCCCAAACGCAGAACACCTACCCTACTGCAGGGATTCCCACTCAGAATGCAGCTAATGCCCACTGCTTTGCTGGCTGACTTCAGGGAATGACACCAAAGTCAGGGCTTTAGGAATACTTCTAGTCCAGTTGGGTTTCCCTGAGTTATTCATTATTTTCAGAGGAAAAGAAATCCTTTGACCTGTGAAAATGTTCTGAGGACTCTCAGCAAAGCTGTTCATTCATGGTCAAATGGGATATTTTAAGCAAGGGGGGGAAGTGTTTTTCTTTTCTTTAAGTACACCACAAGCTCTTCCTCTGTGTCAGGAGTGCAGAATTAAATCCTAATTAAAGGCTGTAAAAACGCAGTGAATCTGAGAAGCCAGGAACAGGTACATATTATCATCCCTTTCATAGATCATACGAGCTCTGTGGTGACATAATAAATAATCCACCTCAAGTTTTTAAAGGTAAAAACCAGCAAATCATTAATAATGTCTCTGGCACCATATATCAAACTGAAGCCTTCCTCTTACAGCTGATCCCCAGCTATTCCCAGCTGCCTTTTTTGCATTGCTCCTTCCTCTCTTTGCCCGGTTCGTTCTTCGCATCTTTTCTGCTGCAGAATTCTTCTGCTTTGTCCACCTGTGTTTATTTCTGCAGTTCACTGAAGAACTGCAGGTATGAAGAAGGCAAGAGAACACATATCACACTTTTTAAACCCAACCTCAGCAGGTTTAAAAACTTGCCTGGACAAGAAGAGACAGGCAGAAACTGTTTTGCAGGGTAGAGAGAGGAACTGGATGATGGTGTGGTAGTTTCAATTATTTCTGGCACACCCGATCTATGTAATTATCTACTTATTTACTGATCTATTTATTTAGTGGTATAGCACTTCCCTCCATGTCAATTTTGCTGTCTTGTCACCCTCTCTTTTTGGAGATTTTAATTTTTTTCTGTAACCCACTTAACCCATTTCAGTGTCTCAGTCTGTCTCTCTGTGATTCCATTTCTGAAGGTTTGGGATAAAATCTATCATTACTTGTTCACAGTGGGTGTACTCAGTGTACTTTCAAGAATCATGGAATGGTTTGGTTTGAAAGAGCCTTCAAGAGCACCCAGTTCCACCCCCTGCCATGGGCAGGGACACCTTCCACTATCCCAGGTTGCTCCAAGCCCCATCCAACCTGGCCTTGGACACTTCCAGGGATCCAGGGGGATCCACAGATTCTCTGGGCACCCTGTGCCAGGGCCTCACCACTCTCACAGGAAATATTTTCTTCCCAATATCCCATTTAACTCTGCTCTCTGTCAGCTTTAAGTCATTCTCCCTTGTCCTGTCACTGCATGATCTTGTAAAAGTCCCACTCCAACCTCCTTAAATTGCTCGGCTTCTTGGGATTGTCATCATTAATAGATCTCCATCTGACCACTATATACAATCACAGGGATTATTGCAGTGGTGCCTCAGTCCAGTTGCCTGATTTCTCCTCTGTCCCATGGTGCGGGGTTTTATCTTTCCTCTCTTTAGGCATTGAAGGAAGACTCCACAGAGATCTCACAGAGGAGGAAGGGACTGCAGACATAGAGACAGGGTGGTCTTTTGCTAAGTTCCCCCACTTAGAAGATGCGGATCCAATTGCAACACCTTTTTCCTGAAAAACGTAAAAGTAGCAAAAGTAGCAGAGAACTCACTCTGGTGGCCAAACTTCATAGCTTATGTTGGGATTGGTGTGTGTTTTTTTTTTTTTTTTTTTTTTTTTTTTTTTTTTTTTTTTTTTTTTTTTTTTTTTTTTTTTTTTTTTTTTTTTTTTTTTTTTTTGGTTTTGTTTTGTTTTGTTTTTGTTTTTGTTTTCTTTTGTTTTGTTTTGTTTTGTTTGTTTTTTGTTTTTGTTTTGTTTTCCTCACCCACATCTGGGAGTTACTGCACCTGTAATACCATTCCTGAAAAAATACAACTCTCTACCAGTGTTCTGGGATGGACTACTGGGATGCACTACTGGGATGCACTACTCAGTAAAGGTGAAATTTCTCCCTCTGTGTGTATCTGACTCACTTTGTGAGTACCTGCCCAGAGAAGCTGTGCCTGCCCCATTCCTGGAAGTGTCCAAGGGCAGGTTGGATGGGGCTTAGAGCAACCTGGGACAGTTAAAGATGTCCCTGCCCATGGCAGGGGGTGGAACTGGATGATCTTTAAGGTCCCTTTGAACTCCAAACCATTAAAGGATTCAATGACTTTATCCTTTCTGTCCTTGATGCTCAGGGCAGGGTTCACGTCACTTTACAGACAGCTCCAGTTCATAGGCATGGGAAGTCAGGGCACCTGTATGTGAAATTCCTGTTAAACACCAGTCCCAGGGAGCAGGGGTGGCTCTCTTGTCCTTACACAAACAGCAAGTGACACTGGAGGTGCTCTCTGGTTCCTGAGATGCCACACTCAGAGGACAAACCCATCCTTGTCACAAATATTTGGACAAATATTCAGGAGAGTCTGCTGTGCATCACGTCCATGACAAAACAACTGCCACTTGAATCCAAATTTGTTCATCCCTGGTAAATTGAATTGCAGATTTTGGTGCTGAGGTGAGTCTAGAGTGGAAGGGAGGTGGGAGGGCTGCACATATTTACGGATGCAAGGAAGTGATGGAATGCTGGCACAGGTGCCCAAGGAAGTGGACTGCAGGGATTTGTGTAGACCTGAGGTTAGACATGCCCTTACAGCTGGTAAGGATGATGATTGCTTGGTTCTTTCCCTGCTGTGTCCACCTGTGATGGGTAACTCCAGAAGGGTCACAGGGTCTCCAGGAAGGCGTGGTGAGGTTTCAGTTCATCACCCATCAACATTCACCCAGCATTCCCCAAACTGGGAGGAAATTCCTTAGTCTCTAGGTGAGACTGCCACTGTCTTTGTAGTGGCCTTTCTCTCCTCCTCTTCTTTGCCACAGGAAAGTTGTAGAATCACAGAATATCCTGAGCTGGAAAGGACCCACAAGGATCATGCAGTCCAACTCCTGGCCTTGCATGGAAACCCCACCCTGTGCATCCCTGGGAGTGCTGTCCAAACTCTCCTGGAGCTCTGGCAGCCTTGGGAATATCACCATTCCCTGAGGAGCTGTTCCAGTGCCTGACACCCTCTGGGGAAGAACCTTTCCCTGATATCCAACCTAACCCTTCCCTGGCTGCTGCCCATGGTCACCAAAGAGCAGAGCACAATGCCCACATTGCTTCTGCTTCATCAGAGATGAAGAAAATTAGTGAGTCTGACTCTTCAAAAAATTGGTGTTCTGGATTCCCTGAGCTTAACAAAGGCCCTGTGCTATTCATCTCTCCTGGGATTTCAGTGATGCAAACTTCAGAGCAGTTAATTCCCAAAAGGAATAGTTTGCTGTGACCTACCCCCAAATGCACTGGTGGCTCTTTATTCCCATCAGTCCAATCCTCACCACATTTCTCCATTTCAGGACATGTTTGGAGCTGCCTGATTCTCAGCAGTGATGATCAGTGAGGAGCTTAGTCACCCCTAAACCCTTCTGGGATTCACCAGCTGAGCCTTCCTACCAGGTTTGGGGATTGATCCAGAGGGTGCATGCAGAAGGTACCAGCTTGTTCCTTGCACAAAGTTGTGCAGCAGGAGGAAGGAACCTCTTGCCTTTTGAGCAGTTACAGCCTCTCTCCTCACTGCCAGGGTGCCCTTGTTAAAATAGCTCCATATGGAGCTTGAACCTTTATTTTCTGTGTTATAGGAAAGGGCATTAATCCATAGGTACTCTGCGCTGGTTCTCTGTCATCAAACTATCCAATGGTGTATGGCAAGGGCTGGATATCCCAGCAGGTAGGGCATTGTCATGGAAGATCATATTCTCTCCATGGATGAGTTATGCCAAGAAAAACACCTTCCAGTTGGGACATCTTGAGACCACTCAAAAGTTCAGTTCCCTGCTTACACCCCTGACTGAAAGACACTGGTGGGACTAGAGAAAACACTTCTGTGCCTGATTTTGCTGACTGCATGGCATACTCTGCTCTGAAAACACTGACCAGATCCTGAGATGAGATATTGGGAAGAAATTCTTCCCTCTGAGGACATTGAGAAGCTCAGGGTCCCCAGAGAAGCTGTGGTTGCCCCTGGATCCCTGGAAGTGTCCAAGGTCAGGTTGGATGGAGCTTGGAGCAGTCTGGGATAGTGGAAGATGTCCCTCCTCATGGTTCCTTCACACCCAAACCATTCCATGATCCTATGATGAGCCAGGCCCATGAATATGTTGGCTGGAGAAATACCAGCCTGTCAGTAACGTGTAGGGCAGCGGTGTTGTTTCAAACCCTTCTCCAGATTTGTATCTCCAATGCCAGAGCAAAATGGATCTTCCTCTCTCTGTGGATCATCCCCACAAATCAATAGGACTCTTTTATGACACCCAGCTCGTGGAGTTGTCTCTTGAGATCCTGAGGATCAGGAAACTGTAAATGTCTTCCCAACTTAGCACCAACTGCAGATATAATTACCATAAATCTGAATTCCAATTCATGATTATTAATGAAATTAGTACAAATCCACCCTTTCATTCTCCCCAAACTGGTCTGCTCCAATGTGGCAGAAACCAAGAGCAGGACTGTTAGAACCACTTGTGATTTGGAAAAGAGACTCAGACTCCTCTACTTCCTCATGTTTCCAGAACCCTGTTTGGGGATGGATACTCTGTTCCTCTCCTTTTCTTCCATGGCTGTGGATTGTTGGTTCTCTCAGCTCCCCTTGGTGCCTTCCCTGCCTCCTTGGCCCAAGAGGGACATTGGATTCCTGCCACATTGCTGGAAAAAGGCCAGTGTCTGTTAGGATCACCAGACAGGAAGAGATAGGGAGGAGTGACAGGAAAGTGAGAGAAGGGAGGGGGACAGGGCGCTCATTTTTTTCCCATCTTCTGCCCTTCCTCTCCAGCAGAGCCCTCCCACACACGATGTGAATCCAAGGCGCGGCCAGAGGTGCTCAATCCTCTTTCCTTGCTCAGGGATGTCACAGGAAGGTGAACCCTGATGAGATTAGATGTGGTCCCTTGCTGGGACTGGCTGACAGCTCCAGAAGACATCTGATGTAACCAAATCCTTGCAGTTCAACGTGGGCAGTGGCGAGAAAACGAACATCTCTCACGTGTGAGAGGTGCATTTTCCTTCTCAGTTCTCCTTCCTTCCTAGCACACATTGCTGTGGTGAGCTGATATTGCCTGAGTCCTCACTAGTTTGGTCCCATTCCTTAAGGTCCATTATTTATGAAGTGCATCCCTAGGGCTGAAGACTAAGTCACTGCATTACTGCTCAGAAAGCTAAATTCCTACAAGATTAACTTCCAAAATTTTACTCTTGATGTGAATTTGTCTTCTTGGGATGGAATTTTCAGCTGTGCAATGTTGTGCAAGGTCTGAATGACCTATTTCTCACCTCTGGGACAAGCATTATGGCTCTCCCCTTAGTGTCCTTCTATTCCTTACCCATGGCAGGGGGTCAGATGTGGATGATTTTTAAGGATCATTCTATGATCCTATGGTTCTATTTTTACTCTCCGAATTTCTTGGGAAGCCAAGTGAAATGCAGCATGTTAGAACTGAAGGGTGTTTGCCTGCAAGGTTAAATTCAGGACAAGGTAAGAGACTGGGAAGAGATCAGTGCTTCTGCCATAAAATATAATTTGGGTTATCAGAAATACAGAGGTATTTTTATTAACAGGAAACCCTCCATTCTTCAAATCATTGCAGATTTTAATGTGAAATCTCTGTTCTCTCTCTGCTCCATCATGTGGCTGGGTTTAACAGCCCAAACCAACTAACAGGTCTGATGCCACCATAAAGATCAAGGAAAGACTTAAAACTCCCCAAATACACCTCAGCTGGTGCATGAGGTCAGCCAGGGCTGTGCAACCCACAAGATGAGAGAGGAGAAGGGTTATGTCCTTCCTCAACACAACTTGATGTATTATCCTGCCTAGAGCAGAGTATTATCCTTCCTCTGGATCCCTGGAAGTGTCCAAGGCCAGGTTAGATGGGACTTGGAGCAACCTGAGATAGGGGAAGGTGTCCCTGCCCATGTCAGGGGGTGGCACTGGGTGAGCTTTAAGGTTCCTCCCAACCCAAAGCATTCCGTGACTGTGAATTCCTGCAGGGATTGCAGCACTGGGCTGTGCCTGCCCTCCCTGGGGTTGATGAATCAGGTGTCTGATGCAAGGAGGGATGGCCAGGGAGGGACTGCAGCCAGGACTGACAGAGGGAGAGCCAAACCTGGCTGCATTCCTTGCCTTCTCCTGACTCCTTAAGGAAGGGTGAGTCCTGCTGCTCGGGGAGATTCTCAAGAGCAGGAGTAAAGTTCCTGCTCTGGATAACTTGGAAAGAAACTGATACTTGAAAAAGAAATACAGAAATTTGAATATTTAGCAACCCACAAATCATTCTTCAAATGTTTTAGTGCTCAACAAAGAGAGAGTTTTTTGCAGATACTTACCCATGCTACTCATGAAACTCAGCATGGAATTAGCCTTGAGGGCTGAGGGTGCTGTGATGGAGAGGATGTTTTGGGATAGCAACAGGAAAGATGGTGTTCGTTGGATGAGCCTGAGTCCTACAGCCTTTTCTGCAGAGGGATCAGGAGTATCAGAACAGGAGCCAAAGTGTCCACAGCCCTAAGGCTGGACTGCCCCTGGGAGCAGGGAGAGCTCCCAGGTCGGGCCCAGTGCAGGGGGAGGATTTCTGTGCTGGAATAGACTAATTAGGCACCACAGGGAAGCATTTTCATCCGCTTAGGAAGTGTTGTCCTGACCTTGCTCCTACGCCCACTCCCTCTCTGTCACAGGCCTGAAAGAGCCTGGCTCAGCTCTTTTAAAACTGGAAAATGAGCCCCAGCACCATCCTTTATGCAAGAGCTGAAAGGTTAATACATGTCACGTCTGTCGGCCAGGAGTCTCTGATAGGCAAAGCCCTTTTTACTGAGGGAAAATAAACCCCAGCAGCCTGTCACAGCCTGACCTTTCGACCCTCACACTCCAGCCCCACTTTCACACCACAGGGCTGAGAATAAACACATCCTTTTCCAATGGCTTGATTCTCTCAGCTGCAGCAAAATGCGATTCCTTGCAAATGGTGCAGGTGGCTCTTAGGTAGGGGTTTTCCTGTGGGCTGCAGGGATAAGCAAGCATCAAGCTCCTGGAATTAGAAAGGTCAGCAGGGATGCTTCCTGTTGGAGCTGCACAAACCCTGGTGCTCAGATCAGAGGGCGGGGAGTTAAAATTAGAAGTGGCCATGGGGTTATGGAGGTCGCTCCTTGAGCCTGACAAGGTCATGGGGTCTGTGGTGTAGGGGCATGAGAAAATAAACATGTCCAGGCTTCATATTTTCTAGGGGATCCCAGAAAATACCTCTTATTCTCCCTTTGGAATGAGGTTTGGTATATCAGGAATTCCTCTCTAAATAATTCCTCTCTTTCCCTGGCATGCAGAGGATGTGTACACACCTAGCTGACCACACCAAAAAAGTAAGGACTGGAATAATTAGGGAATGCCCAGTTGGGTCACCTCCTAGAAAGTCTCTGAAGAATGGACACCGCTCAGGAGATGTCTTGGTGTTTGGCAGTTTTCTGGGATATAAAAAACTGGGTCATTCAGAAGTGCAGGATGAGCCTCTCCCTCTGCTGAGTTTCTCCTGCAACTCTGGGAAGATTTTACACCAAAAGTGGGGCAGCTCCAACAGAAGAGATGACAAGAGATCCCAAACAGTCTGTGTTTGTTTCAAGCCTTCTTTAGATACCTTTTCTCAACTGTTTGGCTCAAGGTATCCCACATGGAGCAGGGCAAACTGCAGGGACTGTGTGTGGCCAAGGATGTAATGCCTGCTCAGAGTTTAAACCAGTTTTGTGTATTCTTTATCCCATGTCCTAATCACTCCTCCTGCATCCTTGAGGAAGTGCCTTTGTGGAGGAGCAGGGGGACAGATAGATGCACCCCCAGGAAAGGAGTGTCACACTTTTGGAGAAAAAAACACTCCAATTTGGCACCTCCCAAATGCCTGGAGCTTGATGTGTGCATGGATTTGAGTGTTTCCATGCAGGAGGAGCTCTGATTCCTGCACTTTGCCAAGGAGCCACCGAGCCCTGCAGTGCAAGTTCTTCACCTTCCAATTAAAAAAAAAGAGGGAGCTTGCAGGGCACATCCACAGCCAGCTTGGAAACTCTCCCTGCCCTCCAGAGCAAAACCTACTGGAGGAGCCTGAGGTTCAGAAATAACCACAAACCACCCTTTCCTGTCATGCAGCTGGGATTTCAAGTGGTTGGAGCTAAATATGGCACTATGTCAACAAGGAGCCACCAGGAGAGGGGGATTATTGCTCTCCATTAGTGAGAGGAGTCTGCTCACACACATCTACAAAGACCTCAGCTTTGGAAAGCGCATTTCCTTCATTTCTGTGGTCTGTGCTTGAATTTCCACCACTCTCCTCCTCATCTTTCACTGGATATTTCCCATGTCAAAACCAAGCAGGCAAATAAAACTGAGGGCACATCGAGAAGCAATTTGTCTGGCTGGTAAAGAAACAAAAGAACAACCACCCCAAAGGCAGGCAGAGGAGCACAGGAAAAGTACAGCTGTGCAAGCCTCACGTCGCCTCCGCTCCCTCCTCCTCCTCCTCCTCAACCCTGCTGAAAGACAGCAGCTGTAATCCCTTCCAGGTGGTGACAGGAGTGATCTTCCCAGCCCCTATGAACGTGACAGCCCTGGAGCTGGCTGGGAACACGGGTTCCCGTGCTGTCAGAGGCAGAGGGGAAGCTGCAAGACCCAACAGGCGCCTGAGTCAGAGCAGCCAAGGGGAAATGCAAACGTTGGAAGCCGTGCAGGCACGAGGGACGTGACTGTGAGGGATGCTTTTCAGCTGGTTGCTTCCTTCACTGATGCTCTGGGCAATCCTGTGTGACACCAGTGGAGGAAGGAGGCAACTCCTTCAGCAACATCTGTCTCTGGATCCCCACTGGCTGCTCCCCAGCCCTTCTGAGTGGGGATTTTGGTGAGCAGAGTTCATTCTGCCCTGACTGCAACTGGCATATGTGTGAGTCACTGCCCAGACATGGTGATAAACACAGCAGATATGAGTGGGACAGGTCTCCTGGGCAGGAATTTTGGTGATTTCAGTTTTCGTGGTTTGACGACTGCATTTTTTGTGTTCCTTTTAGTTTCTTTCTCCTTGCCTGCATTGCAGGTGAGGAACTGACTGATCCAACACGAGCAGGGCGTGGCGTTGACTGTGTAAGCAGCTTTAAAGTGATCAAAGTCAGCAGCTGCAGGAGAAATGCTGGGAAATGTTTGCCCTTTCCCTAACCTGTTAAGTTTCAGCAGTGCCTTTTAGCAATAGCACAGAATGGCAATCATAGAATCCCAGAATGGTTTGGGTTGGAAGAGACCTCAAAGGTCATGCAGTTCAACCCCCTTCCATGGGCAGGGACACCTTTCACTATCCCAGGTTGCTCCAAGCCCTGTCCAACCTGGTCTTGGAAACTTCCAGGGATAGGACAGCCACAGCTTCTCTGTTCAATCTGTGCCAGGGCCTCACCACCCTCACCCTTAGGAAGAATTTTTTCCTAAAATCCAACCTAAACTCTTTCAGTTTGAAGCCATTCCCCTTCTGACCTTGGAGCCAAAAGAACCCCACTTTTAAAACTTCCATGGGATGACTGGTTGGGCTGTTGCCTGACAGCCTGAAAGGCATCAACATAAGATGCTTTAGAGTAGCTACAGCAAGATCAGCTCTTCCCATATGAGACATTTTGGAAGGGGCTGCCCAGGGTGATGTCCCCACTCCTGGAGGTGCCCAAGGAAGGCCTGGATGTGACACTCAGTGCTCTGGTCTAGGTGACAAGGTGGAGATCAGTCACAGGTTGGACTTGATTGTCTTGGAGGTCTTTTACAACCTAATAATTCTAGGATTCTGTGATTTTCATCTGAGGAAGTTGTCTGGGCTCCCTGTACACTCTGCAGGTAGAAAAGTTCCTGCTGTCAGTGTAGTCCCTCTCCCCCTGAGGGAGCAGATGAATCACAGTCTTTGCCCCTCTCTCCCTGCTGGTTATGATGGGAGTCTGGAGGGTGGCTCAGGGGGAAACATTTCACCAGGAGTGCTGAGAGTTCCCTCAACATGCACCACTTCCAGTCTAAGCCTCATGTCAAGATCAGAGCTGTGACTACCAGGCTCAGTTATTTTTGGAATCCTGCATGAACTGATGTGTCACAAAGCTGATTATGAAATCAAAAGGGTTCTATACATGATGTAGAACCTGGGGACATGGTTTGGGGGTGGGTTTGGCAGTGCTGGGTGAACAGTTGGACTTGATGGTCTTTATATATAAAAATTGAAAGAGAAGAGATTTAGGTTGGATATTGGGAAGAAATCCTTCCCTGGTAGGGTGGGGAGGCCCTGGCACAGGGTGCCCAGAGAAGCTGTGACTGCCCCTGGATCCCTGGAAGTGTCCAAGGTTGGACAGGGCTTGGAGCAACCTGGGAGAGTGGAAAGTGTCCCTGCCCATGGCAGGGGCTTGGAACCAAATGATGTTTGAGGTCCTTCCAACCCAAACCATTCTGTAATTCCATGAGGCTCACAGATAAGGTTGTCCTTCTTTTGAGGAAGGTTATTTTAACTTCTCCATCTTGAGGATAGTGCTGTTGTCCCTGGATGATCTCCCTGGAGGCACTGTCAGCCTTTGTGGGAATAGCTAGCTGAGATCCAGCTCTCCACTGACATCTGCCAAACTCCCCTGTTCCTCAGACACCCAAAATTAGGTGTTCGCTTCTGGAGCTGAACCCAGGTCTTCATTTGAGTGAAATTAATCTTGTCTCTGGCTGTAAGTATAAGAAATGGATTCTAGGAATGAAAACCACAAGAACTATTTAATTTGGAATACTGATTATTTAAACATAATGTCTGCATACATCTTCAGAAACCCAACACAACGCTTCACACATACTTTTTCTCCATACAATTTAAGGCATTTTGTTTTCAACCTCTCTGTTTTATTCTCCCTGAAAATTTTTGATAAAAAGAACTGTGTCCCTAAGAGCTTTATGTGAGTATGCAGCTGAGGTATGGTCAAACTTCTCCTGGCGTTAGTTGGGCATTTATTCAGAAATGTTTGTATTTCCCAAGAGGAAGAAAAAAAAAAGTTACAATCTGGTAAAAAAACAGTTCCTAAATGAAGTTTACAGTTCTATTGTGGTTTGTAAAGTCCAAGCTCTCCAATAAATGCTTCAGCCTCTTCCAGCTGTTTGCTGCAGCATAAATGCCCAAAGCTTTTCCATGTTAAAGGGAAAATTAGTTTAAATTTTGTCTGTAAGGATGGGGCACTGAGTCATTGCAAATCCCGTTAGCTCCAGAACAGGGCCTCGTGCAAAATTGTCTGAGGGATCCCAGATGGTTGTAAAGTGCTTCAATACCATCATTGGCATAGTAAAGGACATCACAAGGGATTGGATCTATCCCTAATTTGGTCGATATTGCATTCAACCACTTCTCAGAGACCTGACAGGATAAATTAACTCATCTTACTTATCTACCCACTATAGGGATGAGCACAGTACAAAGAGATGGGGTTTGGAAGAGGAGTTACTGGAAAGACCTTTCTCCATGTTGAGGCTTCCAGTGAAAGGAGGAAAGAGCTCAATATCTACTAAAGAGGAAAAAAAAAAGGAAAATGGGGAAAATCTTTGATACCTCAGACCCTTTTTTCTGGGTACAGAGGAGGTGGGGTAAGTGAGGGAAAGATGAATATACAGGGTATGGGGAAGGTAGGATAGGGAGAAGCTGAATGTACATCTCTGTAGACTCTGACCAGACTTTGGCAATGAATCCCAATTCTGTCGTGTTTTGTGGATTGGCAATCTCTCCAGGAAAACGGCGTGCAACAGGTGAAAGGCATCCCAAAGTCACACAGAGACGATGCCCAGCAGAGCCACAGATCACTCCAACAGCAAACAGCGTGGCTTAAATTGTGGGAACTAGAAGGTATCCCAAAAAAACCAGCCTTCCCTTTCCCTAAACCACTCATCTATTGAGACCACAGGATATTAATGAGCTACTAGCCCTCCAGAAATGAGGGCAGGTAATTGCAACATTACTCACAGGATTCAAGATCGAGTTTACCACATTTAACTCAGAAGAAAAGCCGATTACGAGGGCTCAACTCACCGGAGATATTGAAATATGTAATGAAAATATACTTTTAAAAAAGAAAGAAAGGAAGGAAGAAAGAGAGAAATGTCAGTTTTCAGTCAGCAGTTCTAGAAGTCCAGGTCATCCTGGTCAATCTCATCTGAGTTTTCTTTCTTTTTAGAAGCCTGAACTTCCTCAGTGTTTTCAGCCTCCTTTGGATCTGCACCTTCAGCATCTGGCTTCTCCTCATCTCCCACAGGATCAGAACCTGAGGATTCTTTGTCCTCTTCTTCCTCCTCACTGTCAGGATACATCTGGGAGGGTTTGGAGCTCTCATCACTTCGAACTTCCTCATTGTGGGGGTCGCCAGTGGGGTTTTCATCACCTTTGCATTCCTCTTCAACTACTCCTTCCTCTTCAACTATTCCTTCCTCTTCGACTACTCCTTCATCTACTTTTTCCTCTTCATCATCAGACCCTTTCTGGGATTGCTGTGAGAAGTTTCCGACAGAAGAATAACAAGAAAAGGCTGTGGATTTTTTCAGAGTCTCTAACCTTTTGCTGTTTTTCTTGCCTTTGGTCTTTGAGGCTTTCTCAGAAACTTTGTTGTTGCCTTGGTCTTGTGTTTCATGTGCCTTGTCAGGGTCATCAGCATTGGGTTCCTCAACATTCTCATCAGGTTCCTCACCTCCTTCACTGTTTTTCTCCTCAGCTTCATCTCCTGACTCTGGTTTTGCATCTTCTTCTGCCTCAGCTTCATCTTGCTCAGCTTCTTCATTTCCTTCCGCAGCATCTCCTTCAGGATTTTTGTCAGTCCCAGAGCCCTCGGCATCTCCTCTGCATTCTGATGTCTCTGCCTCATCATCAGCCTCAACTTCCTCATCCTCTGGCTCCTCTATTTCTTCAGCTTCATTTTCACCTTCATCTTCGGACTTTTCTTGAGCTTCTTGCTCTTCATTTTCAGCTTCTTCTTGTTCTTCCTCTTCCCCTTTTCTTTCCTCCTCCTCTTCTCCTTGCTCTTCCTCCTCTTCTGCTTCCTCTTCTTTCACATCTTCCTCTTCTTTTGCTTCTTCCTCCTTCCCTTCCTCCTCCTCTTCATTTGCTTCTTCCTCTCCCTCCTTTACTTCTTCCTCCTCCTCTTTGGTTTCTTCCTCTTC
>VWZU01012299.1:299960-354325 GCA_013397095.1 Sterrhoptilus dennistouni
CTTCTTCCTCCTCCTCCTCCCCTTTTGCTTCCTCCTCCTCCTCTTTGGCTTCTTCATCCTCCTCTTTGGCTTCTTCATCCTCCTCTTTGCTTTCTTCCTCTTCCTCCTCTTTTGCTTCCTCTTCCTCTTTGGCCTCTTCCTCCTCCTCTTTGGCCTCTTCCTCCTCCTCTTTGGCTTCTTCCTCCTCCTCTTTGGTCTCCTCCTCTTCTTTTGCTTCTTCCTCCTCCTCCTCTTTTGCTTCTTCCTCCTCCTCTTTGGCTTCTTCCTCTTCCTCCTTCCCTTCCTCCTCCTTTGTTTCTTCCTCCTCCTTCACTCCCTCTTCTTCTGCTTCCTTTGTTTCCTCCTCATTTAGTTCCTCTTCCTCTTTCATTTCCTCTGCTTCTTCCTCTTTTGCTTCCTCTTCTTCTTCTTTAGTTTCACCCTCCTTCTCATCTTGCATTTCCGCCTCCTCTTCAGCCTTAGCCATTTCTTCTTCCTCTTCCTCTTTCTCTTCCTCCTCTTTTGCTTCCGCTTCTTCTCCTTCTTTTGTTTCTTCCCCTCCTTCTTCTGCTTCTTCTTCTTTTGTTTCTCCAGTTTTGGCCTCATCCTCCACCTCAGCATTTTGACCCTCTTCTACTTCATGTTCTTCTCCATCTCCATTCAGCGTTGCCCCATCATCTTCATTTAATTCTGGCTCTTTTCCACCATCATCCTCTGCTTCTGTTTCACCTGTCTGAGGTTGCCCCTCATCCATCTGCTCCTTTTCTGCCCCTTCCTCCACAGAGCCATTGGGAAGTGTTTTGGTGTCCTGTGCTGCTTCTGCCACAATGGCTTCCTCATTGTCATCTTTCTTCATCCTCAGGATTTTCTGCAAATCAAAGGCTTTCATGACTGGGGCATTGGCGGCCACCACAGGGACTCTGGCAGGTCTGGAAGCCAGTTTTTTCCTGACACAGGAGTCACATGGACAATATTCCTCCTCACTGGATTGTTTGCCAATGCTGTCCTCCAAAGCTGCACTAAGGTTAAAGTCATTATCTGCATCTAATGATAAGTCTGATGTCTCCTCCAACCTCATTTGGGCACCATTCTTGTCCCCAAAGAGGGACTTCTTATGCATAGTTTGCAGTCGCCATCTCCTCTGCTCAGTTTGGAGTTTGGACTCGTGTGTGGGTGGCTCCTCTGGAGGCCTTGGAATCCTCCTTCCAGCCCTGCTTTTGATCTTCCTCAACTCCTTCTCTATGCTTTTTTGTATCCTTTTGCTCACTTCCTCCTTCAGCTCCAGTATCATTGCATCCATCTGCTGGTTGTCCTGCAGGTTCCACCTGACTTTAAACTCATTCATGGCATTGACATAGTGAGCCATGAACTCCTTCTCAATTTTCTTGAGTAATCTCAGGACCCAGGTTGGGTCTGGATCCACAGACTTTTGCTGGACCAGAGATGTGCTCACACTGGTGGATGTATCAACTTCAAGCTTGGGGTCATTGGGTGACTCTTCTTGGGGCTGCTCTTCCAACTCCTCTTTCAGCTCTGTCCTGACATCAGCATCACCAATATTGGCATCATCAGTGGTCTCTGGCTGATCAGCTTCTTCTTCAGGGTTTTCTTGTGGGACTTCATCATTCACAGCTTCAGCTTCTTCCTGTTCTCCAGGTTCAGCTAATTTGTTTTCTTCTTCATTTTCATTTTCTCCCCCTTCCTCCTGACCCTGCTCACAGTTACTGCCCTGATCCTCCTTGTTCTCCTCTTCCTCCTGGATTACAGACTCCTCTTTAGCAGACTCTGCTTTTTCCTCATCTTTTGCCTCTGAGCACGCTGTGGAAGGGCGGGATGGCTGCTCTTCCTCTTTACTTTCCTCCTCAGCCTCAGTCAATTCTGTGCCAGTCTCTGTGTTGTTTTCCATTTGCTCGGCTGATTTGCATTCCACGGATTTCTGTGCCACCAACGTGGCACCAGCTGTGCACTCTTCTCCTGAGCCACCAGAGCCACTGCAAACATCAACCCCAGAGGAGGACCTGGGAGTGAAGGCGTGATCCATGGATTTTGGGGCTTTAAACCCAGACACTGGCTTTGCCAGCTTGCTTTCCTCTTGGCCTGAACTTGGGCCACTCCTTTCAGTGGTGCACCCAAACCACAGGGCTTGAAAAATATTTAGCAGCTCCGTGTACCTTGACTTATTCAAATGTTTTGAGTTTTCTGATGGATCCTCTGACTCCTCATCAAGGAGCTGGAGGCTGGCAAGACAAGAAATCAAAATGTTGGCAGAGTTACTCAGTTTTCTCCCCATTGTGGGGGACACTTCAGGCAAACTGTTGGATCGGTCGAATTTGGTCTCGTGCTTTGAACTGAGCAAGGCCTTCATGATCTGGACAGATGTCTGGACAGATGTTGGCAGGTCTCTCTTGTTGTTATTTTGGTTGGATGTAACTGACTGGTTGCATTCTGCCTGCTCAGCTTCAGCAGCTTCAGGTGCGACCTCAGAGATTTCTTCCTGGTTCACGCATTCTTCGGCTTCTTCAATAATGGCTGTGTCTTCTGCGTTCTCTTCTTCCACTTCATCCTTTGCTTCCTCCTTTGCTTCATCCTTTGCTTCGTCCTCTTCAGCTGCCTCCTCCTCCTCCTCATTCTTTTCCTCAGCTTTTTCCTCCTCTGGGGCTTCCTCGGCATTTGTACAGTGTGATACCTCAGTGGTCGACTCTGCACGTTCCTCTTCTCCATCATCCTCCATTTCATATTTCACAAGCAATGTGTCCGAAGGGATTTTCCTGAGCCATTCTTGCACCACTTCTTCTGGAGACGTATTTGGTAGAGCTGATGGCATTAAATCACCTCCTTCCTCCTGAACACCTGCGTCTTCTACCTCATCTTCTGGATTTTTGTTGCAAGGATCATCAGCCTCTTTATTATTCTGACTGTTTTCTTTGGTTGCAGCTGATTTAGAGCCGTAGGAAGTTGCTTTCGAGGAATCCACCATTTCTTTCTGCTCTTTTCCTGCGGTCAGCACGGACTCGGTGCCGATGCTGCTGATGGAGGAATTCTTCAACATGGTGGAACGCATGTTTTTTCTCTTTGGCTTCCCTTTTGGTGGGGCAGGGCAGTGCAGACTGCACACTGACATAGTCTCCGACACCGATGCCCGGCTGGAGTTTGACACCTTCACATGAAGATTCTTCGAATTGGTCCGCCTTGATTTTGAAGACAGAGACATGTTTGATTGTGAGCACCTATCACCAGTTTCCTGGGATATCTCTGTCACGCATCTATCTTTTATTTCTGACTTTGAAGAGACTCTTGAGGAGCTACTTGTAGGTTTTCCATTCCTAATCCCATCCTCAGTTAGGTGGTCAACTTTTGAACATACACTCCCACTCATGCTTCCCTGTTTTGAAGAAGAGGGTTCTGAACTAATCTTGGCATGACCCTCTCCAGATTTTCCATTGGGACTTGAAATGCTTGAGCAGAGGGATGATGGCTTGCTGCTTTCTTCTTTATGGCTTCTCTTCTTTGAGCTTTTTGAGCATTCACTGTAGCCATTGGCAGTACTTTTTGAGCTTTTCTCCTCAGCAGGACCTGCAGTTGCCTCTGCCTCACTGGTAGATGAAATGTTTGAGTGAAGAGATCCTGTCTTACGAGACATGGCGTCTCCAACAGATTTTTTCTTGGTTTCACATGAGCTTTTGGAGTAAATTGATGCCCTGCTGCCTGATCTCACATCATCTGCATGTAGGGAACTCTTCTTTTTATTCGGAGTGGATTCAAGTGAAGACACAGATATTTCAGACCGTGCGTCCAGATGAACGTGGCTGCGTTTGCTCTTTTTGGACCCTCTGGAAGAGCAAGAGACACTGCATGGAATGTTCTCATCACTGCCACTTTTCTTGCTGTTCCTGTCACTAGCCTTGGAATGGTGGGTTCCTTGAGTAGAGCACTGCTCTCCTTCACTGCTCTCACCCCTGTTTGATTGGCTTGGCTTTGTTTGTGCTGACGCTGAGCTGACTTCATTGACTTCACTTTCTTCCTGCTCTGCTTCCACCTCTTCAGCCTCTTTCTTGGGGCAGGACTCACTGGAGAAAGAGGACACCACTGGGTTGTCATCAGAGGGGTCACTCTGCTCAGTCTTTTCTTTTGGTGTGGTGCAGTTACTGGACTTGCTGTGCACACTGTTGGCAGGGGTGGAGCACTGGCTGTTGCCTCCCTGATTTTCCTTCTGAAGGCTTGTGGAGGACACGCTCCTGCCCACGCTACTCGTTTCCTCACATACGTTCTTCTTGCTCTGCCTGGACTGCAGAGATGACCTGGACATGACACTCCCAACTCTGCTGCTTTCAACCTCTTCCATGTCATCCTTCAAGCACTTCACAGAGGAAGCCTCGAAGCAATTTGCATCCTCATTTTGTGAGATGGTTTTGGTGATCTCCTGGTCTTCAGGGCTGTCTTGGGTATTCAGGTTGTTTTCACAGCTTGAATGTGACATCAAGCCCAAGGACGAAGGCCTCTGGCTGTTTCCTGTGCTTGTCTGAGTGTGTTCCTGCTGCTCTTCTCCATTGGAAGCACCGGTAGATAAATCACTTCGGCACATACACTTTTTAACGGATCGATACGCCACTCTGTTCTTTATAGTCTCTGAGTAGGATGAGGACTCCCGCACGATGTGCTCAGAGAATTCCTCACTGGAGGTGGTGTGGATGCTATCCACGGAGGTCATTTTTTTGTGGACTACTCTCCTCCGGGAAGATGTGCTGGAGCATGACGACCGTGTGTGCCAGGTGCTCCGCACGCTGGGCTCTTCCCTCTGGGACATGTGCATGGGATTCTTCCAAATGTCATAGTCCTGGTGTTTCTTCCCACAGCTGTGGCAGTGGGCCTCGTCACATTCCGACTCCTCGAGTTTGGACATGTAGGAATCGATATCACAGGGATATAAGGAATCATCTGCCTCTGAGCTGGCTTCTGGGTTCATTTTCTGTAGGGGATCTACTCCACTGTCCTCCTCCATCCCTGACTCTTCACAAGGCAGCTGGTTCATCAGGTTGGATTTTTTGATCTGGGTGGACCACTGCAAAGTCTCATCGTTGAGCAAACGGAAGCGAACCTTCATCTCCACAGACAAGCTCCCATCCTTGTTCACATGGACCCGCTTCTCGATGTCATCGTTGACCAAGGACTGGACCAGGTCCCCAGCTTTGGGGTGAGAGCAGCCATTGGAGAAGGGTGCCCCATTGTCTGGAGAGGCAGCGAGGCCGTTGGGGTATGACTTCTCTGATGACAAGGAAAACCTCATGGACCTGTTGCTGGATGCTGACCGTGGGTGGATAACGCTTTTTTTGGCTTTCAGTCCGAAGTTCACTGGAGGGAAGAAAAGAAGGATGGAGAAAGATGTTAACTCACATAAAGAGGACAGAAAATACGTAAGTCAAACCCTCAAACTAGTGAATCCTGATGTTATTCCATTAAAGCTAAGCCTATGCCAATATACGTAATTTGAAAATTTGTCTTTGACTAAGTGATGTCCATTTATCATAGAATAGTTAAGGTTGGAAGGGACCCCTGGAGATAATCTAGTCCAACTTCCTTGTTAAATGTTAAGTTTTGAATTAATAATCTGAAATAAAATCTTCTGCCCCTTAACTTTATCTTTATTTTTAAAAATAAATTGAAACACAAACACTTTGTTTTATTAAGTGCATGTCAGGAGTAAAAATTAAGATAAATAATATATATATACATAGAGAGAAATTTAGTCTCTGAGTTTGGGCATTTTATCACATTGCAAATATTCCTTTATTTAACTGTGCAAGTTTTCATTCTTCTTATTTAACCAGGGATATGCAGTGGAGGGCATTTTAGGAAGGAAGTGCTGAACAGGAGCACATCAAAATCACATGAAATAGCTCTTCCTTAACCTTCTTAATGATTGAACTGATGGATTTGCTCAGCCTCTTGATGGGCGAAGCTCCAATTTATTTCCATATTTCCCTCCAATTTTTTATGTCTTGGATAGTGAACGTAGGATGCCTGTGTCCTTAAATTTCTGCAACTTTTTGGCAACACACAAATGAATCTTTCCAAGCTCCTGGTATTGACAATTCAGAGAAACAGACACACCTCCAGGGCACACTTAATTTCATCCTACAATAAATCCTTAATACAGGTGAGATTAATTGCCCTTCGGAATTGGGAAGTTTCTTTTCCCAGGCTCCTGAGGGTGGCTGGTTTAATTACCTGTGACCTTAGATAACTCATGATGGGGTGCCAAAGAACTATAATCCTGAATAATCCACAACATACTCCTTCCTGAACATAATATTTCCATAAAAATGTAGTTTGTTCCCAAAAAGCCAGCTGTAACCCGCAGGAGAAACTGAGTCTCCTGTTGGCAGATCCAGGGCATCCTCTGGTCCTGGTGCAGGAAAATGCAAGAAGGAAGGCATGATAGGACAGACAACAAGGGGATAGAGGATTCGTGGGAAATCTCTAGGGTCTGGGGGGACAGACACAGGAAAGGAGGGAGTTCTGGAAGGAAAAGGAGACCCAGAGATATGAAAGAGGAAGGGAAGTCAGCCAGACATGGGGAGCATGTAAAAGAAAGACTGGGGGGCGTAGGGAGGAAATCCTAGAAGGAAACCAGAGAAAAAGAAGGGGAGGATGGAAAGGCCTGGGAGGGAGAGGGAAGTGCATTTTCCACATGAAATCTCTACGTTGGGGCAGCACAATAGGGACCCATAATCCCCACGCTGTGGGACACGAGCCTGGCTACGACTGCGCCACACGGCCCCAAGGTTTTTCTTACTTTCATTGTTCTCGTTGACATTGTTGCCATTGTTGGAGCGGAGAGGTAGGTTGGGCAGCTTCTCCACCGAGTGTTTCCTCAGATTCTCCATGGATACAGGTTTGAAGGGCTCCCGACCTACACACACCAGCACGCTGGGGCAGTGGAGCAGGGCTTGCATGCTGTCGATCTGCAAAGGGAACAGAAAATCCTGTGAGGAAAAACTGAGGGAGATGGGGTTGTTTAGCCTGGAGAAAAGGAGAATCAGAGGTGGCCTTATCACTCTTTACAACTTCCTAAAATGTGGCTGTAGTCAGGTGAGGGTTGGTCTCTTTCTCCAGGCAGCAACCCACAGAACGAGAGGTCACAGTCTCAAGCTGAGCCAAGGGAAATACAGGTTGGATATTAGGAAAAAGTTTTTCATGGAAAGAGTGATAAAGGACTGGAAGGGCCTGCCCAGGGAGGTGGTGGAGTCACCATCCCTGGATGTGTTTAAAAAAAGACTGGAAATGGCATTCAGTGCCATGGTTTAGTTGACCTGTTAGGACATAGGTTGGACTCAATGATCTTGAAGGTCTCTTCCAATCTAGTGATTCTGTGAATTCTGTGAATTCTGTGAAGTGGAGCACCATGAGCCCAGACAGAAGAATTTGGTTCTTCCAGGCCTGGAATCAACTGACAAGGAGTTGTCACCTAAATAGGATTTGAATAATGGTCTTGGGCATGCAATGCTGTTTTTGGGGTTTTCCTCTGCAGGGACAGGAGTTGGACTTGATGGCCCTTGTAGGTCCTTTCCAGCTCAGGATGTTCTGTGATTCAATGAAAATAAACGTGGTTCTAGAGAACTTGGGGGTCTACCAGAGCCTGTTGGAGAATACCTCCATTGAAAGAGAAGCTCTGCAATGTTTTGATCAGATTTCCTAAGACAGGGAAGGGCTGGGAAAGATTGCCTAAGGGAGAATAGATCTCATTTATTATGTAGCATACAAGATTTCTCATATTCTTGAAAAAATTTGGGCATATTCCATGTGGTAGTGAGGAAGAGGGTGGAACTGGAGGTGTTTGAGTTTGCCTTACAGAGAATTATAACCTTTAGATTCTTCTAATTCCTTTATGGGGCAGCTTTTATTACCTGAAAAATGCTACATTTCATTTTGTCCCTTAGTTGATCCTTTTCTTGCTCTGGAAGAGGGACAAGAATTGAGATTTTCCCTAATATTCCCTCAAATACTACTTCAGGTATAACTCCAAGTATTGTCTCAGTGCTGGACAATGAGGAACACTTTTCCCAGTGTAGAAAGTTCATGTGAAGGAATCTCTGTTCCTCCATGAGAACTAGGGTTGGAACCTTCATCCTTACTACATGATCTGTTCCTGGATCACACACCAAGTCCTTCATGAGTCACTTCTCATGGAACTGTATAATCCTAGAATAGTTTGAGTTGGAAGGGACTTTTTAAGTGCCATCCAGCCCAACCCCCTACAATGAGCAGGGACATCTTCAGCTGAATCAGGTTTCTCAGATCCCCATCCAGCTATTGCCCAAATACATTTGTCTCTCACAAAAAGCAGGAATCAGTCCTGTGGGGAGCACTGGGCAAACAGGTCCTGGACCCAGCTTCCCATCTTGTTTCTGCAACCTCTCATTTGAAAGACTGAAGTCCAGCTCTCAGGTAAAATACTTGATGTCTTTCAAAAGAAGGAGAAGTCTCTCTTGCTGTCTGAGAGGATTTTAAAGTGACCAGTTTCTGGCAGCTTTATGCACCTCCACAATGTGGGATGTCCCTTCCTCCTCATCCTGCTACATCAGGAGAACATCTCTGGAGCACAGGGATGACCTCAAAAAGAGGTCAATGAGTTATCAAGCCAGCACTGGTGTTGGGCTCAGCAAGAGGCACCCTGGCCTCACCCTGTCCCTTAATCATCATCCCCTCAAGGAGAACCAAGATAAGGAATCTCAGAGGAGCAGCAATGACAGTCCTGCAGTTGTCACACGTGCCTGAAATAACAGCAGGTGAAGGAAAGACCTTGGCCTCTAAATATTGTTACAGACAAGGGATGAAGAACCAGGGCCCCTTCAGGGCCCAAGCCCTCAGTTTGTGAAATGCTCCTGGGGTTTTCCAAGGTGTCCCACCACGACTGGGGGAGGCACTGAGGGATTGGTGCTGGATCTGGTGCAAATAAGAGGGTAAATGTGTGGAGGGTGAAAGAGCAAGAGATGAATGGAAGCACATTCTAGATCCAGTTAATCACTGCTGAAAACATTTCTTACAATAAAACATATGGCATCTACTTTTTTTGTGGGAATACAGTAAAAATGCCTTTGTCTTCCCATTATTTTTTATTTTCTGTTTGTGTTATTTCAACACAGACATTTTTGGCCCATCCAGTTTGCTATGAAACCCAAAATAAGGGAACTTTTCTCACTGAAACTTTCATTAAATTCTGCAAAGCAACAAAACTGCCAATTCATGTGATGGGTACCATGAAACAGAAAAATAGCTCACAAATCTCAGTTTGCCTCTGTTCCCTCCACTTCTGGTCCATCTATTTCTAGAGAAAACATCTTTATATAGTCCTAATGAAAACGTCTTCCTAGCTCACTTTAAATTTCATAGAAAGCCTGGAATTTAATAAATCAAATATTTTGAGTATTTTTTTTTTGCTATATGTATATTTAATTTCCTTACTTTTCTGTCCTTATTTTTCCTGTTCTTTTTCTTTTTATTGCTTTCGTGAGATCTTTTCCCCTGATCTGATACAAGTAGAAAAAAATGTGAGGACGGAAAGAAGAAAGAGAAAAGGGAAAAGATGGAGAGAAAAAAAAAGAAAAACATAAAATGTGTTCTGTCCCTCAAGTGAAAGAATCTGTCTTTCAAGCCTCACTAAGTTCAGGAACTGTTCCTATTTGTAAGGGACATTTTTTTCAGTGAAAGCTATTTTTTGCCCGCATTTTCTCACGTGGTTCTGTGTCTGGGTGTAGAGATTTCAATCGCACTCATCACTGCTGTGCTGTGTGTGCAGAAAATAGATGGTGCCAATGACAGAGAGTCAGGGATCCATGGAGCTGAGCCAGCTGAGTTAGGGAATTTAAACATTCTTTTATATGGAATACACTTTGTGTTATGTCATTTAAAATAGTATTTGTAGTATGGGGTATTTCTGACATCAGCAGCACTTTAGCTGTGTTTGTGTCCATAATGTAAATTTTCTTCCTAATGTCTTGCAAGATTCATCTCTTTGAATTAATAATTCCAGAGATTCATCTTTTGCGATGCTTCATTGTTAAAAGCATTTTGGTGGTTTTAAATGCAACTGAATGTTTTCTGAGGGTTAAACAAACCTCGTTTCTCACATTGATATAATGCAGCATCCACTGTTCCAGGGCAGTGCAGGGTTGGGATAACATCTGCTCCATACAGTGTCTTCCCACACTGCTGCAGGAATCCCATCCTCTCAACACACTGCCTGGGCTTTCCAGAGAACATCTGTTTTCAGGGCCATCAATATGACATCTTTTATTAATGCTGAATTATCACTGGAGAGCACATCCCCTCTTGTGTGTTTAGCAACTTGCAGCTCGCTCGATGTGTCCTGGGTGAGGCCCATGTGGTTCTTCTCAGATTTCCTTCATTTTGAGGAATATGTAAAAATTATTTATAATCTAAAGGGATCAGATCCTCACCCTGTAGGCATTTCAGTGCCCACTGTTGCTCCTGGAAGTGCTGAGTGAAATACTGGCTGCATTTCAAGCAGTGGTAAAGTCTCCCCTGCCTTCTCTGGAGCCTGCATGACATTGTCTACAGCTGGGGAAAGAGTGAAACTGGGAGCCTTTCTTTCCATCAGCATGGAATGGAATGGTTTGGGCTGTAAGGGAGTTTAAAGCTCATCCAGTTCCACTCCCTGCCATGAGCAGGGACGTCTTCCACTATCCCAGGCTGCTCCAAGCTCCATCCAACCTGGCCTTGGACACTTCCAGGGATCCAGGGGCAGCCACAGTTTCACTGGGAAACATGTGCCAGGGCCTCACCATCCTCACAGCCAGAAATTCCTTCCCAATATCCCATCTAGCCCTGCCCTCTGGCAGTGGGAAGCCATTCCCCGTGTCCTGTCCCTCCATCCCTTGTCCCAAGTCCCTCTCCAGCTCTCCTGGAGCCCCTTTAGGCTCTGGAAGGGGCTCTGAGCTCTCCCTGGATCCTTCTCTTCTCCAGGTGAGCACCCCCAGCTCTCCCAGCCTGGCTCCAGAGCAGAGGAGCTCCAGCCCCTCTTTGGTATTGTGCAAGAGAAGTGATCCTGTTCTTCTTGGACACAACAAGCACCAAAGAGTTTCTATGACTTGAGCAACTGTATTTTCCATGCAATTTCTGCCATGGATTTTCATGCTGGGAGAAGAAACTGGACATCAGACAAAAACTTGGAGAGAGATAAGATTACAAGATGTGGCAGTAGGACCACAGTGAAAAGCAGACACAGGAGCTTTTCCTGTTTCAGAACCATGTGAGCCCCAGAGAAAGAGATGAAATATTAGATGGGATTAAATTCTGAGAAAATAATCTGATGTTGAATTCTGTTTAGATCAGGTAAGAGGTGGAAATGATCTTGCAGAGAACAGTGGAATTCCAAGACACAGAGGAAAAGGAAGGCTTGATGAGGTCATCAACAGAAGTCTTTTCAAAACTCAGCAATAATGTGCTTCTGTGTTTTATTGTAGAAGTGGATGTCATTTTCATGGAGACATCAGTTAAGGATCACAGAATAACAGAATCACAGAATCACTAGGCTGGAAAAACTGAGCTGGAACTGAAAGACAAGAAGGTTCTTATCTGCTTTAGCGCTCACAGACAGTGGAGAAAATTGAATGCAGCTGAAGGGGGATGTGTTTCATCGGAAGGTTCATCTTCATGATTGTGGAGGTCTTGTCCAACCTTAATCTTTTTAATGATGATTCTATGATTTTAAAGCAATAGTAAAACCTTAGATTCTTCTGATAAACAGATTCCTCACTTCCCTCAAGCTACCACAGCAGCCTGAGCAGCCATGCTAGGATATTCAGAAAAAATGGTATTAAATCCCACCAAAATTTAGCTAAAATAAACACAAAGGCAATGGACTGTAAATCCTTAAAATCCAATGATCACCTGAAGGAGATGTGATGGAGGAGAGAATGCCCTGCTCTAATGTTTCTCCATTAATTCATCACACAGGGTTGTAACTCATCATCTACAATCAAGGCTTCTTGGTGGACAGCAGCCAGTATTTTTGGGAGACAGGTAATTTCACCTAATCCAGGTTAACATCCCCCCTTGGATATGCCTGACTCTCACTGATGACAGAGTCAATCATCTCAATGCAGTTGTCTAAATGTAGATTCATAGAACAATTTGAGATGTTGTAGAGTATCCAATATGTGCCTGAGAATGGCTGGCAGGATAAAAGATAAATATGAGTCCAGAAAGCTCAGCAGGAAACATCAACATCAACATTCATAAAGTTACAAAATGAAGTATCTTCATTTGCAATCTGAGTCCCAAAACATGGGAACTTTGAGAATATTTTAATCCATAAGTGAACAATTAGGAATAAAATGGAAGAGAAATAATGGCTTATGACAAAGGCATTCGATGAGTAAGCAAAGAATTCCTTTGGATCACTGAGGATCCATTCAAGCCTTTTTGGAGTTCCCTCGATGTAACTCAGTCACAGTTAAGGCTGTGGATTATCAGAGACAAAAATCCACCAAAATTCATAGGATCTGTCTCTAGCAGTTGGCACTTGGTGGGCTGGAATAGACTCCCATTAAAGTTTTATTGCTTTAACACCTGAAAATTAAATCGAGTTTCTCAATCTTACTGTAAAACCTGACCCAAGTCCCACTTTAATATATGGAGAGAAACCTGGTGACCTCCACAGACTCTGGATCAGGATCCAAGAGGGTTATGGATGCCGTAAGTGAAGTTCTGGACAAGAACCCAGGTTGAATGAGTCTTAGAGCAGCCTGGTCTAGTGAAAGGTGTCCCTGCTCATGGCAGGGAGCTGGAACAAGATGATCTTTAAGATCCCTTCCAACCCAAACCATTCCATAATTTATGATTCATTATCCCCCACCAGAGGAACTCCCTGCCCCAGTGGGATATGGCATTTATGGATTGGTTCAAAAAAGCTCAATGTTTTTTTCCAATAAAAATGATTTATGGACATTAAGCTCCACTGGGAAGGTCACTACGAGTGAGGTGTAAATGAAAACACATCCACTCTTATGAAGCATCCCTTTTTTTCCCAGTCTGGCTGCTATCGCTTGAGGATGGATTGTCTCCATGAATTTTGCTGTACAGCACCCACCAACTGCTGTGATCTCAGCAAGAACCTCTAGGTGCTACTGCAACACAGTTAATAATAAAATGTCATCAATACCTAGACAGAAGTGAGGCAAACAGACACACAGAGCAAACTGAAATACAGAAGTAGCTGGTTGTTGTGGAGAACATGACACCCTCTGGCTCTTCCCAGAGAAAGAAGAACCTCTCAGCCTTGCTCACCTCAGAACTTCTGAGCACAGATATCTGTTTCTGGTGAAGGCAGAGTGAAGGAGACACCTTTGCTCTGCCTCTGCTGGCTGCCAGCCAACCAAAGACATCTGAGACTTAGACAGAATGTGGAAATAACGCAAGGCATGGTTCAAGGACAGGTCTATAAACTAATCCACCTTCCAAAGGACTGCAGAGATACACGGGAGAAACAGGAAAAGCTGGAAACAGACCCACTGAGGAACAGGCTAATGGGCTGAGTCCATGGCCTGAGCTCTCACTGCCTCCTTTCCTAGAGCTTGTCCATCTGCTCCGTTTTGTCTTCCATTCCCATTTACACCTCCTTGGAGTGCGAACAGCCCAGTCATTTTGTGGTTATGCCACGTCCAATCCGGAGGCATCCAGGCTCTGAACTGATGTATTGTGGTTTAATGATCATGAATTTTGCATTTTATTCATGCAAAGAACCCATCTGCCCTTCCCTTCCCCAAACTTTGCACCGGAGGAATTAGAGAGTGGTTCTTCTGGGGAGTGGCTGGGTAATCTGTGGTCAGAAGGTGAATCATGGGGTGGTGCCACTCCCTGCCCACATACAAATTAGCAAAGTAGTGGAAGAAAAGGAGGAGGAAGAGATCAGGAAGTGCACGACTTGTTCTCCCTTTCTCTAACCTTAGCAGGGGTCACAAGGCTCTTTCTTCCCTGCCATCAGGAGGAACACAGAACAAGAGGTAATTCCTGAACTTAGAGTGAGGAAATACTGCATGGAAATTGATCCAACCCTCTGGAAATTATTTGTCCAGAAGAGAGCACACAGCATCCCTTGCATCTCCCAGATCAAAACTCACATGGATTCTTAAACTGAATTAAATATCAGGTCCCCAGATCCACACAGAATCATCAAATGGTTTGGGTGGGAAGGGGCTTCAAGGATCATCCAGTTCCATCCCCTGCCATGGGCAGGGACACCTTCCACCATCCCTGGCTGCTCCAAGCCCTGGCCAGCCTGGCCTTGGACACTTCCAGGCATCCAAGGACAGTCACAGCTTCTCTGGGCACCCTGTGCCAAGGCCTCACCACCCTCACAGGGAACAATTTCTTCCCAATATCCCATCTATCCCTGCCCTCTGACAGTGGGAAGCCATTCTCCCTTGTCCTGTACCTCCATGTCTTTTTCCAAAGTCTGTCTCCATCTTTCTTGCAGGTTCCCTTCAGGTACTACAGGGCTCATCCCAAAACCTTCTTTTACCAAAGAAAGATGGATAAATCAGGACAGATTCCAGTGTTCAAGGCTCTTGTAAGGGCAGGTGGTTTGTCAAGCACAAAATACAAGCTGCTGCCTTTCTTTGATTCTTATTTAATGAGAATATGGGCAAGTCCAGTGCTCCATATGCTGAAATACAGCAATGTAAGATAATTTGCCATTCCAACCTTTCTCCAAACATCAACATCTTCTACATTTTTACAGACATGACCTGTTCAGCTTTCAGGTTTGCCCACAGTGCAAAGATGCATGAAAAAAATGAGAGTTTTGGGAGGCCATGAAGCACTCAAAGAGCCAAGTAAAACGTGAAAAAGAGAGGAAAAATGCAATAATGATCTGCTCTGCTTTCTCAGTCAAACACAGGCAAAGATCATGTGCAGCCATTGCTCTGCTGGCAGCTTTTCCTGGAGTATTCATGGATGGTTTTTCCCTGTGTGTGAAACTTTGCACACATATACAAAAAACATTCTGGGTTTTGCCCTGAAAATATTTTGGATGAACAACTCTTCTATCTTCCAACAGAAATACTAGTTACAATCACAATACAATCAGAAAATCAGGGTGTTGGAAATCTCTTGGGTAGCAGGAGAAGAGAAGCATCTGATGGGAAAAGAGGAAGGGAAGAGGACTGATAGGGAAAATAAAGGCATGGAGAATGAATATTTTTAAGATAGAGGTGAAGAGGATAAAAATGGAAAGAAAAATGATTTCTAGCCTGGTTCAGTTTGGAAATTTTGATTGTGTGAGGAGTGCCACCAGTCCACCCCTGTGCAGGATGAGCTGGTTCCTGATGAAGGTTATGGGAGGTTTCCCAAGGACTTCACAAAGTACTGGATGGATTTGGGGACATCTCCACATCGCACTGGCTTTATATGTAAGTTTTGATGGACTTTTCTCTCCCCACCCACCCTGCCAGCTCAAAATTAGGCCTGACACTGTTCAAGCTGTGAAGCAGCCAGAGAAAGAGCAAACTGCTGTTAAAGGTGCAAATTTCAAGGAAAAGAGGGGATGGTCTTTCTAGAGAAGTTTTGCTGCTGATGTTTTTCAACTTCTGACTGAAGTCAGAGTCCCCCACCTGCCCCTTTGGCATTGGGTTCATTAAATCTGGTCCATCCAACATCAGCATTTGAAAATGATGAGTCAGTGACATCCACTCCACCCTGAGAGCCTGCCCTGATCCTCTCCTGGGGCAAGATTATCTTAAAAATTGACGTGCCTTGAAAAATGAGAAACATTTGGTTCTTGTGCTCAGCCTTGTGGTGGCTGAGTCAGTGGGAAGGATCCAGTTTGGGAGTTCAAGCTTTTCCCCATGGCCAGAAGTTGTCAAAACTCACTCCTTTCATATGGAGATCGTGGATGAGATGATATTCCAGTTGGAAATTTTGGGGGAAGGACAACATAGTTATGATCCAGTTATCTCTAGGAGCTGGGACTGAGGATTATAAACCCTCCTGGATCAAGCTGACAGATTCATAGAGAATTGATCCATGGTCTCACCATCTTGGATGTCTCTTAGCACAAACACTGTGGGTAAAATCTGTGGGCTCCAGAAGCTCTGGGCACAAAGAGAGACACATTCAGCTGAAAATTTTGGTTTAATTGAGGATTTTGTTTTTGTTACTGAGTCCAGGTTTCACTCTCATTTTGCAAAGTCCATGGTACAAATGGGAAAAGTGGGAAGGCTTTTGCTTCTACTTTCAGACCTTGCTAAGAGTTGCAGCAGAACCCTTTGAATTCTGTGTTCAAGGCTCAAAAGGAAAAAGAAAATTGATGCAAATGTAAAAATCCTCTCTTTTCCTCTCCTTTTACTGGCTAAAGACTCCCAAGCCTGCATTTGTAAAACCTAATTTCCCTCTGAAAAAACCCCACAGACTTTCCTCTGAAAATTCTTTGAGGAAACAGTGATTTCTACTTAAAGTACTTACAGAAAATTCACACTTTTTCCAGGAGAGGGTGGAATTCTGCTATTTTTTGTACTCTCAGCAAATGAATAAATAGAGAGATCATGGTGACAAATCTTACCCTCCTGAAGTCCATTCTTATTTAGTGCTCCTTTTGTGCACTATAAAGAGAGCCATCAACGGGAAAAGCTTCACACTTCTCATAAAATATTTTGTAACACAACTTTTTTCTGATGAACCTTGATTTTTTCCTGGCAATTTACCTGTTACTGACATAGAGCTGTTTTTATTGGCTCAATACTTTTTTTTCACAAATAAAACCCCCATACAGGATTTTTATATCAAGTTTAAATTACTATTGTGCACTTTTGTGCCCTTTGTTGCATTGACAAATCTGCATTTTATAAGTCTGAGTTGTTTTGTTTCTTCTTTAACTGTTTACAATCTTTTCAGAGTTCTAAGCTTCTATATGTCAGTAACTATAGAAGTAACTTTCCTCCAAATACTTTCTAAAATTTGTTCAAGATGAAAAAAAACTAAATGTGAAAAATTGTACTCATGAAAAATTCAATTCCTTTTTTTTTTTCCAAAACCACTTGCATTTAAAAACAAAATAATTTTTCTGAGTAAAATCCAGAAATGCCAAAAATAGTTATAGGAGGTACCCATAGCATGACAGAAAGTTTTGTTGTATAACTGAGGTCCACAAGGACAACTTAAATAAGTAGTAGAATTTTCTAAATTTCTATTAGGAAAAATTAGGCAATATTAGTGGTCATACTACTGAGGCTGACAGAGCTCCAGGAGGGTTTGGACAACGCTCTCAAGCACATTGTGGGATTTTTGGGATGTCCTGTGCAGGGCCAGGAGTTGGACTGCATGATCCTAGGGAGTCCCTTCCGGCTCAGGATATTCCATGATTCCCTGATAATTGCATATACTCAGTAACATGGTTGGAAATAACGTCTTTGCCCTGGATTAAATTCAAAAGGATTAGAAAGCAATTACACTTTGCTGCATTATTACTGAAAGAACAAAACCTCCCCAGGCTAAAGGAATCATCTGCATTTGGTGTATGTCAGATAAGAAAGTATCAGGTTTGCTGCATGTTAGATAAGAAAGTCGCTAAACACGGGGTCCCTTTAACTCTACCACATAAGGCACCTGGCCAGATGATCTCAGGGCATCTCAAAGGTTCACAAAACACACCTGGATATGAATCTTCTTGTGGATGAGGTTCATGGAAAGTTTTGCTGAGGTTTACAGATCGCTTGTGTAAATCTCATTGGAGTCATTGTGGTTTTGGCACGGAATCAGAGAATATCAAACCTGAAACCTGTGGTTTGTTTTTAGACCATGAGTCACACACATGGTGGGTGGAAAAGTGGCACAGCTTGCTTGATAGCAACGGTGTGCTCCAGATCAGGGGCTGGAATTGTTTGCAATCCTTCATACCTGAGCACAGAAACCGAATGTCACGGTGAATACGTCAACGTGCAACCAGAAAATTAACGATCCCACGGAGGCAAATTATCACCTCTCCTCTCTCACTGTTTATATACACACCACACTTTAAACCAGCTTATCTGCCTCCATGCATCCCGTTTTCCTCCTGCATTTCCATCAGGGTCTTGATGACACCTGTCATTAAGAAAGATGATCTTGGTGGAGAGCCCAAACATGAGTGCCCGAGAGGATGCCTGCAGGCAGCCTACAGATACCCCAGGAATGGCTCTATGGATGTGTAAATCTGAGTCAGGAAATATGTCAGACAAGCCTGTTTCCTGGCCTTGCACCCCTAGGTCGCTGTAAATACAGTCATTATCAAGAACTACTTAGTAATAATAGTTAGGCCACCAGGTTGGCTAATAACATCTAAAAATAAAAGTTCTGTGTTTACAGTTAAATTAAATCAATTCTGGATCCAGACCACTGGAACAGCGTTGCCTCTACCACACTTCTTAGAGTGGTCTTTAGAGTATTTAAAGCCTGGATCAACTGGCATTCTCCCAAGCAATTCCTGGGCAGATCTGGGAGTTAACACAAGCCAGGGAACTTTTCTAAGAAGCAGCTTGAACGTGGCCACCCCTGTGGGAATTAGGCCCTACTTTGGGTGCTACAAAGTGTGATTATCCACAGATGGTGCCATTTGGTGCCAGAGTCTGTGCTCTGATGCTCTGCTGGCTACTGGGATAGCTGTGGGGTCTCATTGTAATGTTTAGGCTGAAGATCTTATCCTACAAGTTGCTGGAGGCTGGGAAGATACACCAGGGAAGAAGTCATTTCATTCGGGCCATTCTGTCTTTCTCCAAGAGTGGGACATGGTCAAAGATGTCTTGATTTGCCACAGAATGGTTGGTCTTGCCTAAGTGCAGCCCGTGCCAGATTCCACACAAACACGGGAGAAAACTGAGGGTTCTTACCCCAAGGAGTTTCTAATAACTAATCCTTTACAGTCTCCAGTTGGTGGTGCCTGAGGAAACATTCCTGAACTCATGATCGCTCCCCTGATTAACCTGCACGGCAATTCTCTGATCCCCCAAGGAAATTTGGTGGCACACAGTGCTCCTTCTGCAATGTACTCACTTGCAGGAGCTGAGGCAAAATCGAGTCTTTCTGGTCTTCCACTCGACCTTTCCACAGCAAAACCGGATCAGATTCACTCATTAAATGTAACAACTTACGGTCAGCCTTGAGTGTGCCCAAGCAAAAAAAACATCTCAGCCCTGGCCTCACTCCAACAAACATAAAACTGGCCACATCCCCTGGAAAACTCTTTCGAGGGCTGATAAATCCCATTTGAGCTGCTCTTGGTAATTGCCACCAGTAGCCATAAACTATGTAGACTATTTGCCATCTCACAGTGTGGTTTCCAACGCCATGTGAGGAGGAACGCTGGATTTTAAGGAAGACTTTGGTTTGATTTTTTTGTTTTCATTTAGGACAGCCAGTAAAAGGAAGGCCTAGTGATTCAGAAATGAGGACATCTGTGCCTGGACACAGTCATGGTGCTGGGTTCCTGTGACTTAACAGAGTCTTAATGACTGTTCAGCTGGTGGGCCCTGGATAATTGCCATTTGTAAGGGAAATCCTCTGTCGCTGCCTCATCACCCTACACGTCAATTCTTACAGCCTGGGAGGATTTCTGTCCTCTCTGTGATCTCTGTCTCTTTGCCCCCAGAGACATCCTTCCCTCTCCAGGGTTGGGTGGTGGGGATCTGAACAGAGCTGCATTCTTGTGGTTTACACCATGAGGAAGAAAACCCACTATGTGGTATAAAAACTTCCCAGAATGGAGTCAAAAGGTCATTTGATGGAGAAGATAACCTGCAGTTATTATTTTTATTGAGATATCTGCACACCTGGTTCTTCTTTTAGTGTAGAACTGATGTTCTCAGTAAAAACTAGGAAATACTTGATTTCCAACAGTCTCATCAGCTAATGGATGTAAAGTCCATTACTGGTGTTTGCCAATATCCAAATATCTGTAGTACTTTGTAACCAGTATATGAAAACTTAAGCCTAGCTTAATTTACTAGTTTCAGTCAGTTTTCCCATGTTCTATAATTAATATAGAGGGTTCCAACAGGCAAAATGTCCCCCCCATCCCAAATGCCTCATAAGACAATCAGATGTAGATGAATTAATGAATTATGTCCAGGATTGTCTATATTTTAGTGTAAAAATGTGCACAGAGTTTCACTGGCCAGTTAATTGCGTGTCAATGTTAACCTAAATAACACATTTCTCAGTTTGGGCAGTTAATCCAATTATTTCCAGTTAATCACCTGGAAAACACCAACGAGTGGCTTGACCTGAAAAAAAAACATTTATGATTTACACTTCTTTTCTGGCTGAAAATTTAACTGATTTTGCTTACCTAAAAACTGAATTAAAATTTTCTCCAGTCCCATAGTCATCAAATTTCTAGGCAAGAAAAACCTTGGTTGATTTGGAAAATGGACAATTTTCCCTGATGAAATGAGTGTTCAAACACTTCACACCTACTTTCTTCAATAGGACTAAGATTTCCTTGTAGGAAATCTGCTTGATGTTTAGGATTAAAAATACTGGTTTCACCTCACTCGAGACTTCAGGAGTTAGAATGAAAATGCAAATATGTAAATAGCAATAGAACCAAACTAGGTCTACTTCCATGGGAATCAGGGCTTTAAAATTCTCAGATTCTATAATTTAACTCTGAGTTATGGTTGAATTAAACTTGGAGGTTTACTGGAAAAATTTGTGGACTACAAAAGGAAAGAATCACTTTTCTCTGCTTTCTCAAATCAATACTCCATGAAAGGAACAAAACCCAAGACTGTTCCAAATGTGTCTAAGTTTATATTCATAAAGATTTGTAATTTATATACATAAAGACTTGTAATTTTGAAGTGTCCTGAATTTACTCAACGAAATGGTAAGAATATTAAAAAGGAGCAGATCAAAACATAGTCACTGTGACAGACGTGATTTAACTCATTTTAGGATTTAAGTTTAGATCTGGAATTACAATAGTAGAAGAAACAAAAGGAGACTGAAGAGCAAACACTCTGAGGTCTATGAACATCTCTTCCATCAATGGAAGATGGAAGACTGATTAACATGTAGGACAGGAGAGTTTTCCCCTTTTTTGGTGTTTGGTTTTCAAGAATTCAAGAAAAAAATGGCTGAAAAAAAAGACACTGTGAACCTGCTATTAAATGCTGTGAAATTTGTTATTCAGACAAATACAAAGTCAATCCATCAATAGTCCAGATGCATTGTTTAGGAATTATTCTGCTAACCTGTCAAAATATGGGAATAAATATCAAAAGTTACTGTTCCATTCAGTCCCAGCCATTTTTCCTAGAAAGACCTCTGTGCTCAGTCATGGGGAAAAAAATTACATAGATAATTGGGATGAAAGAAGTTTACAAAATTATTTAAAGAGAATTTGATTTATTCTTCAAAGAGAATAATGCAAGAAAAAAGGAAATACCCAAGAAATATGAAATATCAGATACCTTTGAATGATCATGGAAGAATGGAAGATTCTTTCCATTGTCTTTAACAGACAATGCAGATTTAAGTACAAAGACAAGATGTGCAGCTAAAATTAAACTCCAGTGGAAGGAGGTTATTTCAGGAAAGCTCAAAATTGTGCATTGAATTCACAATTTTTACTTTTCAATGAAATAGTTATATCTGGTGAAGACTTGGACATAACCATGTATCAGAAACAGAGGTTTGAAGCTGAGCTAAGAGAAAAAAACTCAGAAGAACAACAGAGATAGTTTAGAGAATCCATGTGAAAGGAAAAGATTGGAAAATCCAAGACATAGTGAACTTTTTGCGGTTTAAATGCTTTGCACTCAAGCCTAGAGTAACAGGAATTCCCAGTAGGAATGGTTGTTAAATGAACAGGAGTGACCATTTGAAAGCTGGAGGTAAATTACTAAAAATAATAATGGCCAAAAAACTCACTGTAAAAGACTCCCAGGAATGGTATTAATAATCACATATCTCCCAATTATGTGGAAGATGAAGATGTTGCCGAGATGGGACCTCTCATCACCTATCACTGTGATGTTCTGCACAGGAATTAAAGGAGTGAAAACAGTATAGAAAATCAACTCCTTATTGACAAACCAGTAATGAAAATTTTCATATTAAAAAAATAGAATCTGAAGGGACCGTGAGAGATTAAGTGATGGTGTTTGACCCACACCCACATTTCTGCTGATGGAAAACATGGAAAAGGTTGGAGAAGACCTCCAAGATCACTGAGTTGAGGTATTGTGTTTACAGAATGCCTATTTAGCACATATCCCACCTAAAATATTGGTGTTTATAATGACTAGAAGGAAAATTGTGGGGAATTCATTTAGGAATTACAAGGGGAACACTAAGACTGTGCTAAGAAGTAGAAGGCAAAACTTTTCTTTAGAGAAATCAGTGAAAATTCTCAAAACTTGAAGAAGAAGATGCTGCTCTCTGTTCACAAGATTGTTGTGTCTAGTTGGACTGAGCAGGAGTCCAAGTTTTGAAAAATGGAGAAACCAGTGGCAAAAGTTAGTTATATTTTATAGATTATAAAATATATTAGCAGCAGGATGTGGTTTGGTTGAAAGCTCTTTCCAGACTGGGAATATCATAAGGCTCTGTGGTAAGACACGGTGCTTCCATCAGGAAGGATGGCTAAAATTATCCCCTCCCTCTCTCCTTCCTACTGCACATTCCTCTCCCTGTGCCAGGTAAAAATGAGTTTATTGCAAAATATTCCTGCATTTTTTCCCCTCCTGGATAATGGATAATTTGAACCCAGGTCATTTCAGTCACCTGGCTCAGAAAGTGCCACCACAGGTGGTTGTGTTTTTACCACTGAGGAGCTGGCACTCAGCCCTGTAAAGGTGGAAGAAGTGGGAAAGGAGCTGGGAATCTCCATTCACTGCAGGGACAGGGACATGTCAGGATAACTCATGAGATCCCTTCAAAATATGGAGGTAAAGGTTAGTTAGCTAAAAAGAGATGGAGAAAAAAAATCAAGAGAATCTCAGGTTTGTCAGGAAATTCCTTTGGGAACAGAAGAATGAAGGGATTTCCATGCCCTGAATTTATTATAAGAATTCCCCCCCCAGCAGATTTAATAATTCATCAATACAAAAGTATCTCTTGATTCCACTCAAATCCTATTTTTTTATGCATTAGTTGGTTATCTTATCACCTTATCATCATTGGTTATCTTATCTTTTCTCTGTTGAGGATGCCACATCATGAGCAAGACTCTCCTCTGTGGGGAACTGTGCATCCACAAGGTGCTACCAACGGCCTCCTTATTCTGCTGAATTCCCAGTGATCAGGTATGGAAAAGTTGAACCTCTCTTGGGAAATGCCTCCCAAAAAAAGGTGAGAAGCACTATAACGAGAAGGGGTTTTACATCTGACTGCAAAACATTGACCCCAAACAATATTTGGCATGAAGTTCCTGAGTGGTTGAACAAGATTCTTCTACATCAAACTATTGTGTAATCAATGGGGAAGTGATTAATGTGACAGAGCCCGAAGGATTAAGGTAACGTGGATAAACTTTTGGACCCATGAGCTAAAGGATTTGCATCACAAATGTAGGGATGCGTTTCCCACACCCAGCAGGTGTTTCCAAATAGGGAAAGAGTTTCAGTTTACCTTTAGACATTTTAGGAAGTTTACCCAGATTTTTCCATACCCTGCTATCTCAGTGCCAAAAGAGAAGCATCTATTGGACCTTGTCACTGCTCTTCAAATCTTGGTTCTCTCTCTATTGGCTGCAAACCAGGTTTTCCCTCCTAAAACATTCAGTATTTAGGAAGGAGCACTAAGGAAGTGAAGGGCTTTTTGGAGTGTTTGTAGCAGAGTGTCAGAGATTTCTCAGACACCTGTGCGCGGCTTTTCTTTTGTTTTCTGTAACGTTTGTTATTTTGATATTTTCCTTTATTAAACCTTCTAATTTACAAAACACCTCCAAGGAGAGTGTGGCTCAAATTAATTATAGCCTCATTTCTGCAAAGGCTGGACCCTCAGAGACTGATACATTAGCACGTGGCTTATTAGACTCTGACCGCATTCTAACCTGTATCACACAAGGAATGTGATGACTCCTGTTTGAACAATTGACCAGCACCAGAGACATTTACCTTCTTCCCATCAACGGTGTAGAGCTTCTTCACTGGGAACTGCAGGATCTCCGTGATCTCATCCAGGAGCGTTTTGAAACTCCGGGCGTTTCTGCGGTTCAGGATGATGGAGCGCCGGAATCCGCTCTCCCCATTCTTAACCAGAGTGATTTTCTTGGGTATCCTGGGGCCGTGGTGGGTGAAAGATGTGGAATAATCTTCTAGCTTGCCCTCCTGAGCCGATCTCCTCACGGTGCTGGAGGGGCGGCCGTTCCGTGGCGGGGCCGGCCTGTGTCCCCCCGAGGTGATGCTGATGGGCTTCACGTATTTCTTGTCAGAGCACAAGTAACACCCTCCATCCTCCAGCTGGTCCAGCTCGCTGATGCAGTGTATTCCTCGTGGGGTGGTGATGGTCCTGACCCCAAACGGCAGCGGGACGCGGTGGGAGAGGTCATCCATGAGCGCGTGGAAGCTCTTGAAGCTCCGCTGGTTGATGGCCATCTTGACCCCTGCAAACTGAGGGTCTCCACTCTTGAAGAAGGTTATTTTTTTGGCTGGAGGGACCTTGGAGAGAGTGCTGGCCCGAGCCACGGCGGGGAGGGGTGGCTCATAGTTGTAGGAGCTGGTGGTTGACAGGTAGTCAGCAGGCACCTGAGTCATCCCGCTTGAGTGGAGTTGACTACAAAGAGAAGGAAAAAACAGAGTGGGGTTGGTTTGAGTCAAGGAAGGGTCAGAGACTGACTGGTGTGGGAGCAAGGCTTGTGCTCCTCACAACAGCTCCACCATGAGCAGATTGTACCAATGACTCCCAGGAATTCATGGATCAGGCAGATACAGAGAGGCACATCCGTAACCCTGCTCCTCACAGTCAAACCCTCCTGGTTTTGTGGATTCCAGTAGGAATCCAGTCAGTGTCAGAAACCCTCAAGACACAAAAGGCTTGAGTCAGACCCCAAGCGAAACCCACAAAAAGTGCATTGTTGTCCTTTGGAGTTTTGTGTCTTCCTTGCTTATGTTTTTGAGGTTTTCTCTGAAATTATCAGAGAGCCAGTGATTACTTCAGCTTTATTTTTACAAGCACAGCACTGAGTTTCTCATGTAACCCTTTAACCCCGTGGACTGGAGCATAACAAAAACCAAAACAAAGTTGAATTTCTTCATGTTGTGATTGCACACAACTCAATGAGGGGCAGAGCATTCTGGTTTTAGAACAGGCTATGCCATAATGTGCTGAATTCTGGATGAAAAATTTCTGGCAGTTATGCAAACAAATAATAAATAGCACAAGACATCAGATGGAATTACAAAATTTGGTTCTGTAAAGAGTGGGAAAATTGGGGATTGTTTGGGATCATCTGCCCAATTTTTATTGGTGTCCTCCACTTTAAAATACAAACTGATTTTGGTGTTTCAGTCTGGTGGTTGTGTGCCACATTTTGAACACAAGTGGTTTTAGTGTCATTGTCCTGATGAAGACAAGACTCTTTCTTACTTGCCCTTGTCAAATCCATTGTCATGGAAGCCAGTTGCTAAAAATTTCAGACCTCACATGTAATGGAACTATTATACCCAAAAAAAGAAGACACTTTGATTTTGACATGAAAAAAATAAAAGAATTAACAGGATTTTTACAACTGCTAAAATACTGGCTGTAATGAGCACAATACATTTATTTCATGAATATGAGCAGTGATTCCCCAGTTTACTCTGAGTTAATTACTCAGACTTCAATGGAGACTCTAAAGATGGCACTTAGATACATCATCTTCAGGTCATTTATCTGCTAACAGATAGGAAATTATTTCAATTGTTAGTAAGGAATCAGTAGAATTGCAATTTGCAGAAGGGGGTTCCAGCCACAAACACCTACATCCAATTTATTTTTCAAATTCTGTTCTTAGTTTGTATCAGTTTTCTACAGTAACTTTCAAAAAATATCTTATAAGAAAGGAAATTCTTTTAGTGCTTACAAATGAATTAGAAAACAGTCAATGTATTTATAATGAAATGGTTCCTTAGTTTGCTCCTGGTTACCTCTTTTGCAGCAGCTGAATGAAATTCTAGTTTGAATAATTGTGATAATCACAATTTATTCTTTGGAGAATCAGTTTGGTGCCCATTGCCATTAATGGGAATTTTGTCATGGTTAGAGCATTCAAAAAGCTGTAAATGCTGAATTTCTCTACATTTTAGAACAAAACCATTATATTCTTACCATGGTACCTCAAGTGAAATATTGTGCGTGTTGTACTACAGGAAATGCTGCAACAAATGAAAGTTCGAGCTCAGCTAGGTGAGAAAAGACATTAGGCATCATTTAAAAAACCATTATTTTGACAAATGCCTGCTTTTTTTACATCCAGGCACACCCCAAAGATTTCAGTGTGATTTATTCTTTCCACGTACACATTTCACCAAGCAATTATTCACTTATTTATTTCCCAGTTAAAGGTCAATCCATTTCTCCAACTCATCATTTCCAGGGGAAAAAAAAATCTCATTTCTTTATTTTCCAACAGCTTCCAGAAAGGTGGGTTCAACTTTTCCTCCACAAGCCCCACACTGGATCTTCAAACAACAACAGCATCCTTTCCAAACAAACCCATTATCCAAATTATAGTCACTGCAAAAATGGTGGTCCACAATATGCTGAACTGCATTCCCAGAAATCTGAACTGCCTCCCAAGGATTTATTGCACACTTTTCAAGTTTTTAAATAATATCGTAAAAAGTACAGAAAGAAAAAAATAAATATGGGACAAACCATAACACATTTTCCCAATACTACTTTTCTTCGGGGATAATGTCATAGGATTGTTTTGGGATTATTAATTGAAAGGAATATTATTCCTTGAGTTTTGGGTGATAGAGCTGATTACCCACCCCACCCCAAAGGGTCTGTCAGACCTGCTCTTACAAAGCCATATATCCACAAGAAAAGAAAATATAAATAGTTTTCATACAGTAAAGTTTAATATTATCCATTTGAAAGGTCAGAGTTGGGAGGGAATTCTACTGTTAATCTGCAAAGGAAAATGCTCATCTTGCCCAAATACACCTTTACAGAGAAATAAGAGAAGTCTCAATTCGTATTTTTGTACTTACATTGAAATACTTCATCCCGCTGGCTCAAGATGACTTTTTCTTACAGATTATCCAGGGGATTAAAAACAAATTAAAAACCGACCAAATAATAATATTTTTAAAAAGCAACACATCCAACCAGCCACCTACAGGGTCAAACACACTGGAAAAGGCAGGGGAAAAACGTTAACAGGTTACCTGCTGTCAATCAAACTGGCCTCAAAATGACTGACCACAGCTTGGAGGGTTAAGCAGGGCTGTGTTGCTAAGGATAGAAAGAAAAGCTACCTAAGCTGCTGGAGAAGGCTCTCAAATCCACTGGGGCTTTAGCCACAATTTGTCCAATCCCTCTCTTCCTTGTGGCCATGTAACTCCAGTATAAATCTGACTCTGCTCTGAAATCACACCAGTACAACTGGAAATGCAATCCAGGGTGAATTCCCCTCTTAGAAAAAGGGCTGCAGAGACCTGGAAAACCTTCCTGATCCAACCCACTCACTAAAATGCTTTGGAATCTTATTTTGGCATTCCAGGGAAATCAATGAGACTGGAGTAAGGATGGTGGTGGCTCTGAAGGATTTGTGTGGATCTGTCACTTCTCACCTGGTTAATAGTCCCCTACTCAGGACAGAGATGGGTGAGATCCATAACAACTTTTTCAGGGAAATATTAACAGGAAAGTCTGGAGAGACCCAACTCAAAATTTTCAAGTTCATGGCAGATGTCAAAGTCACAGAATGATGCTCCACAGCTGGATCATTGAGATTTGAGCATGAAATATGGACAGATAAGCACGTGAATTACAAATAATGGGAAATTTCTTGTTCTGTCGTAATTCACCTGTTTTTTCTCTCAGTTCCTACTTGCAAAAGTAGACACATACAAAAACAACAACAAAAAAAAAATCAGTTGGATTTAACTACAAAATCTGTGTGAAATCTCACTCCTGCACAGACTGGAGTTCTTGAAGATTGGACCTGATGATCCTGGAGAGCTTTTCCAACCTTAGTGACTGTGATTCTGTGATTTCATTGCTTACACAGCCTGTGTACCTTCCTCACTCCCAGCACTAAGCATATTCTTTTGCAGAAACAAATTCCTTGCAGAAAGCTCAAGGTAATAAAGGGCTTCTATTACAAGAGCAGGAACCTGCGAGAATAAATCCAGCCACGTTTACATCTCAGATCCTTAACAGGAATCTTCTAAATGAAATGTCAGTGTAGGAGCCATTACCGTCCTCTTTGTACAGCACTGGTTTGCCAGCTGTGGACACCTTTTGAGGTCCAGAGGGTTCCTGTGGGATCCTTGACCCAGAGGACCAAGGTCATCTCTTTGTGGGCTTGCATTGAGTGTTAGAAGTCACAGCTCTACAGGAAAACCCATAGGTAAGACTGAACCCCCCCTGGAGGCCTTTCTACACACTCAGGGCTGTGCCAGGGAGCTGGTCCCTGTTTTTCAATTTCCCATCACATTTTGAAATGAAATCTCAAAAAGACTGAAGTGTAACAGGCAGGGAAGTCCTGGACTTCTCAACCCTACCAAACCTCTGTTGTTAGAATTCACACAGAGGAAGCTGCATGACCCCTTGGCCAAAACCTAATGGAATGGTTTGGGTTGGAGGGGACATTAAAGATTCTCTCATTGCACCCCTTGCCATGGCAGAGACACTTTCCACTATCCCAGGTTGCTCCAGCCTGGCCTTGGACTCTTCCAGGGATCCAGGGGCAGTCACAGCTTCTCTGGGAAACCTGTGCCAGGGCCTCCCCACCCTCACAGTCAAAAATTCCTCCCCAGTATCCCATCTATTCCTGCCCTCTGCCAGTGGGAAACCTTTCCCTGTGTCCTGTCCCTCCTGTTCCTTGTCCCAAGTCCCTCTCCAGCTCTCCTGGAGGGCCCCTTCACTTGCAGCATTAACATCAGCCTTCACCTTCTGTCCCTTGCACTGCTCTTATCTTGCAAAGTTCTTTTTCCTCCTTCTCCCTCTTGGGGTGCAAAAGAAGTAGAGGAATCCAGGTGTCACCCAGAAGTTGCCTGAGCCAAGGCAGGGGAGTTGTCAGGGAATGTGGCTCTGTGAATTGAGCACCAAGTCTATAACGACTGCTCAAGGCCTTCAGGAGGAGTTCTGCATTAGATTTAAAAACTTTAAATTATGAAGAATCCATCCCACCCAGCAGTCACAGCTCATTAATCCCACTTAATCCTAAAATCTGTGTCTTTCCTCTCACCTGAACAGTCTCAGTGTCAATTTTTTCATGGGTTTTGTTGATTAATCAGGGTGCAGAATTTTGCTGGAAATTTCTCTTCCCATACAAGTAATTGCAGCTTGTACTTCTGCAAAGTCATTTCTTTCAGACAGAAGAAAAAAATTACAGACCATCACTAGCATTTGGAATGCAGCTGGTTGAAAACTCCAGGATTGTCTTCCAGGGAAATCATAAACAAAATGGTTTCATGTGGAATTTTTCCCAGACTAGGTGAGAGTTTCTAGTTAGGAAGATGAATCAGTTTGAAGATTTAACCATGTTTTTTCTTAAAAAAGCTCATTTCAATTTGCCCTGTGCTCTTTTTGATGAAGAAAAATATTTTTTAAATATAAAAGTGATCTCAATTAACAAGGAGTATTTATGGTCTGACCAAAGTAATGTATGGAAAACTACAAACTTGGAGAAATTTGATTCATAAAAAGATGAAAGCAATGAATTGGAAAGCAGATTATCCATTTCCCCATGAATATATAATAAAATCTGTAAAAAAGGAGACCAAAATTGATAGAATGTATATTTTCTGCTCAATGAATTTGTTACTTAAATTACTTGGAAAGGGTTATCAAAAGGATTTTAAGTTTCTTATTGTTTGGGAAGGAGATTTCTGATAGCCAAGGTGTCATTCGATTCTGTGGATGAATGAGCCTAAACCATTCCTCAATTTTCCTCACCCAGGTCCTTGTCAGACCTGGTCTCAAACCCATGGAAAAACACCTCCACTAGAAACTGCTGAAGATTTCAGGGATTGACACCATTCCTTGAACCTCAGTGTTGGATCAGAAAGGAAGATGGAGATGCAAACTCTGTCTTCTGTGCCAAAAAATCTTCATGATTTGACAGCACCTACAGCTTAGAACATTTTCATCAACTGTTTTCTAGGAAGGTTTGGACTCACTGCATCTAAAAATCATTCATTTGTTTTTTTTCTCTTCTGGGATTTTGTTAGGAGTTTGCAGGGTAGATGGATGGGTAAAGGCTCCATCTCTGGAAACATTCATGGACAGGTTGGATGGAGCTCTGAGCAACCTGGTCAAGGGGAAGGTTCCCTGCCTGTGGCAGAGGGGTGGAATTATGAGGTCTTTAAGGTCACATCTATGATTCTAGGAGTGCATGATGTGGACAGAGGTGATAAGAGTACTGGGAATTGTTGAACCTGGGGAAGGATTTGGAAACATCCACATCCTTGTCTATACCTAGGGCATGGTACAGGTATGGGATAGAGACACTTCCCAGAAGAGCAAAGCATTAAGGCATGGCAGACACAAGTGGCAGCAGGAAAAAGGTTATTTTGGTGGGAGAAAAAATAATTTGTGATGATGATAAGATGTTGCTAGACGGACACGAAAGAATCACACTCACCCATCAGGTTGTGAAAACGAGAAAGAAGGAAGTTTATTTTTGGGATCTTGACTTATATAATTTTTAGAGTTTGATCAGAGATTGGGGGACAAGGTTAGCACCACTCTGACCCCACTGGTCAGCCTAAAAGTCCATCAATTTGTCCTTCCCCCTGGGAAGGAATGCGTGATTTACAAAACATCACTCTTTGTTTATATTACAATGAGTGAGAAAGCTCCACCAGAAAATGTAAACATCAGAAGGCTGAAAAATCAGGATGATAATCAGAGGCTGGGGCCTCAGAGATGGAGGAACAGCCAAGTCTGAGGATACTCAAAACTGATCTGATCTACTGAGGCTGTGAGTGTACAACCTCCGAAATCTCTTACAGCTTAATTTATTCTGATTTAGCAAAGGCAAGGCAGCTTCTACAAAGGTTGCCTGCACTGGGTCAGGCTCCTGTGGCAACTGGGATCCACCTAAATGCCAGTTTAATGTGATCCATCCTTTGCAGCCACCTGAACTGTCCTGTCATCACAGACATTTTCTGGGATCTGATGGAATATTCCACCTCAAATTTCTTTAACACTATTTGCTCTTCCCTTTTGTGATCACTGGGTTTCTTTCTAAAAGTTTAAATACTCATTTGTACATGTGGCTTTTTTGTTGTTCTGGGTTTTGTTGGGGGGAATTGGTGGGATTTTTTAACAGGCTAGGTAAGGTTTTTTATTAGTTTGTTGGTTTTTTTAAAAGAATGTACTTCTTTTTATTTCCTTGAGTCCTTATCATTTTGAGACAAGTCAAACCTCAAAACACAGCAATCCAAGTTGCATTTCCAAGTACAACCTGCAATGCAAAGGATTACAGTGCACTTAGCCCAGGTAATAAAGAAGCCCAGCCTTCTGGAGGATAAGAATTAGTCCCAGGGATCAGATTCATCTACAGAAAATCTCCCTGCTATTCTAGATGTATTATCTAATTAGTTTTCCAGCCATCAGCCACAGGTGTAAAGAAAGAAAATCTAATGAAATTGCTGAAAAATCAGGGTGGTTTTTCCCAGTGTTCCTTATTTTTAAAGCATTTATTCTGTTATGGGGTCTCTACAGTTGATATTTCATTTTCCATGAGTTTAAATCCTGAAACTGAGTGCCTTCCACATGCAATAAAATAGAGGAGTGGAGAAACTTTGGAGGCTGGGTTTTGGAACCAGCTGGTGTTTCAGGTCCCTGCCAACCCAAACCGTCCTGTGGTCACTCTTTTGGCAAGAGGTGCCTTCACTATGCAAATAAAAGGTGGATTCAAGAAGCTGAAGACCAAACTCCTGGTAGCAGTTCAGAGAGTGGGGATTGAGCACCAAAGGTCTTGTTCCAGGATGAGGACCTCAGACAGGACAGACCTTACCAAGACTGGCTCTAAACTAAGACTTGGTTCAAACTCCTCAGTGGTGAGTTTTGCTTTCTGCTTAGGCTGCCTATGGAAATAATGGAGTAACCATCCCTCAAAATATTCAGGAGACACATAAATGAGTGGGGACAAGGGTTAGTGACAGTTGGGTTAAGGGTTGGACTAGATGATCTTAGAGGGCTTTTCCAACCTCAATGACCCTGTGATTTTTGGTGAGCAGGAACAGGGACACCGTGATTTCTGTTGTTACCCCTTCCCTACACATCCTGTTGTCCCCATCTCAGAGTCCCTCTACTCAGTCACACTGTGACATCTCCCCCAGGATAAGCAGAGTCCAATGTGAGATTAAAACACTCTCCCACCAGAGGATGCCTAATGGAGAGGATTGTTTTCCTAAAGGAATGTAGGATTTGTCTTTCCTAAAATGAAAATAAGGGTTTAATAAACTAGATGCAGAGAGACCATCTCTGTGACTTGCTGTTCAACACCCATCTGTGGTCAATTGAAACAACAACCCTCAATCATAGAATGGCTGCATTGGAAAAGAGCTCCAAGACCATCAAGTCCATCTTGTGACTGATCCCCACCTTGTCACCCTGCCCAGAGCACTGAGTGCCACATCCAGTCATTCCTTGGACATCTCCAGGAACTGGGACTCCAACACCTCCCTGGGCAGCCCATTTGTCTGGGACACAGCCCCAGTGACACTGGGGCAGCACCTGACAGCAACAGCCATATCTGAGTGTTTCAGAGTCTGCATTTTTTAGCTCCAGCAACAGAGCAGAAACAGCTCTAGGATCAGGGGCAAGGCTTTTGTTTCAGAGGGTTTTTTAGTGCTGAAGCCAGAAATTTCCCAGTAATATTGTTATAGACAATCAGCACTGCCCTTTAATCACATTTCTGGCTATACTGGGGAAAATAACTTTGTATTTCTTTCTGAGGCGAAGTTTGATGTCCCACTTGCTCTGCATATTTGTACCAGGAAATTGATAAACAGAGGTGCTATTTCTCTCTAATAGTGATGGATAGGACCAGAGGGAATGGCTGGAACTGTGTCAAGGGAGGTTTAGGTTGGGTATCAGGAAAAGATTCTTCCCCAAGAGAGTGGTTGGGAACTGGAACAGCTACACGATCCAGAGATCCAGGAGCATTTGGACAACATTCTGAGGCACAGAATGGCATTGTTGAGGTGTCCTGGGTAGGGCCAGGAGTGGGATCAATGATTTTTGTGGGTCCCTTCTATCTCAGGAGATTCTGTGATTCCCTGATTCTATTCAGCACATCAGACAGAGGAGGAAGCGTGGAAAAACTGGAGCAGCCTGCCCAACTCAAACCTGAAATTGTACAATTAATTGCATGAAAGGAACACAATCCCCAAACCACACATGGATGACAAGGATCAGCAATGGGCTGAGCAGATTTTAGCAGTTCTTTTGCCTCTCCATGGAGACTGTCTGGTAGGGATGTCCCTTGATTACATGATCACAGCCACACAAGGTGGCTCCTGTACCTCCACCTCTCATCCCAGGGCTGTTCCCAGCTCAGAGGAAGAAGCCCAGGCACACAAGGAATTTACAGAGAAGCAGCTGAGATCTCCTAAGCTGGTGAGCTCCTCTGTAACAGGAAATTCCTCTCTGTAACAGGGAATGATGGAAGAGGCTGAGAAAGTTCAGCATCCAGGGAAGCAAAACAGCTGATTGTAGTGAGAAGCTGAAGAACCAAGAATATGCACAAAACCCAGGACCTGAGGCAAGCTGTGCCTAAAAATTGCCACCCAGAACCTGATTGCTGAGAGATGAATGAAGAGAGTCCCCAGGAATTTTGGGGAGGTTTCAATCTGCAGCTGGATCTGGCCTGGCAGCTCAAGGCTGTACGTCAGGAGAAGGAACTCACCACAGGTTTCAGGAACTGCAGGGGTTGGAAAGGGGTTTTTTTTTTCCAGTTTCCACAAAAAACCACTCCAGTCCTTCCTCAGGACAACACGCAACCTTTGAAATGCACAGACACTTTATTCCCCAGACCTCCAGAGTTTATAGCATGTGGTTCTCCATGTGTCCAACAACTATTTGCATCCCAGTGTTTCCATCTCCTTAAGGCAGAAGCCAATTTTCTCTATACCACCATCATTTCCCTATTTTCCATTTCCAATAGGACATTTACTTGAGATTATTAAACCTTTGAATGAAACATCGGTTGTTTTTTTTTTCCCCTCACTATAGATCTCATTTTTCTGACCATTGTTAACATTTCCAGGCTCCTTATATGATTTCTCTTTCCTTTCTTATACCCTCAGCTCCTTCCAAATGATTATCAATTTTGATTTTCATTAATGTGGCTTTTTACACTCTTTCAAAAGTTATTTAAAAATATATTAAATCAAATCAGCTCCCTCCATATTCTAACATGTATATACTTTCAGTTTTTCAATGGGTATTTTTGAATCCATGGACAGCATTTATTCATCCAACAATGTCTCTTTTTAAAATGCTTTTAAATAATTTTCCAAGCCAAATCCAGCACTGTGTAAAATCTGATAAACAGCAGAAACAGTCAAATTTCTCTGCAATCGTGTTTATCTGGCCTTTTGTCTGAAATTCTTCTGCCATACAGCTGCACTCTTATTTGGGCCTCAACATTTGGTCCATTGTATTAGAAGACACAATGTCTCACCTGGAGTGACTCCTTTTGGCTTTGAGTAATGGGAGGAAAAATAATTATCAGGGATATTATCCCAGTTTTTTTCCCCTTTATTCATCCCAGTTCACATCAGCTGCCTTTGGGAAGTGACAGACTTGGTTTCTCAGTCCATTCTCTGACATCAAACTTGTCAAGATCAGCAAAGCTGATCTGTGTTCTTTCCATTCTTTTTTCTAGGATTCCTCCATTTGTTCTTTACCAATTGCATTTTTTTATAGTGACTTCCTTCCTCACTTCAAATCCTGTCCAAATCACTCTCTTGTAGTTTTCTTCTTCAGGACATTTTTTTTAAGGTGTTCAATAGCTCAGCCAGTTTTGAATTTTTTGTCCTCCTTATTAATTTATTATTAGTCTTGCTTTTTCTGCTCCTTTTTCTTTACCCCCAAGATTTATATCCTTCCAGTTCTTACTCATCCTCGATTTTAGCTCATGTCAGCAAAACTCATGCAGAGTAGCATTGCTAATGCTGGCACCCTGGCCAAGGTCTAAATTTGGGGTTTTTTTCTGCAATTTTTGCTTGCCTACACTTTTAGCACAATTAAGCTGCTCTTAATTTCCCCCATGTTTTGAATCCCAGTGCCAGACTCTCGGATCAGATGAGCCAGCAGGAGCTCACAGGATCTCCTGGGATTGAACACCTGCTCTGCTTGGGCACTGTGCAGGAGCAGAAGGGACAATGCTTCCCCTCCACTGCCAGCTGTGGGACAATGGGAGGGGTATTTCTGACACAAATGCTCCTTCCCAGATGTTTTGGGGAGAACAGAGTGTTCTGGTGGGGCCGTACAGGGAGGTGGCCCCACAACTGCTCCACCCTAACCAGGGTCAGGGGGATTGTGTGCAGCAGAGGGAGCTGGGACAAGGATCAGCCAGTGCCTGGATAATGTGAGGCAAATAAATCCTACTGGGCAGGATACTTGAGGCTGGATGTGGATGTCCATAATGACTCCAGCTGGGAATGTCAATCCAGCTCTCCTTCAGAGCCACCAGACAGACAAAGTGTCTTTCAGGCTGTGTTTGACTCATGGAATGGTTTGGGTTAAAAGGGACCTTGAAGCTCATCCAGACTCATCCCCTGCCATGGGCAGGAACACCTTCCACTATCCCAGGTTGATCCAGCCTGGTCTTGGACACTTCCAGGGATCTAAGGACAGCCACAGCTTCTCTGGGAAACCTGTGCCAGGGGCTCACCACCCTCATAATCAGAAATTCCTTCTCAGTATTCCATCTCTCCCTGCCCTCTGGCAGGGGGAAGCCATTCCCTGTATCCTGTCCCTCCCTCCCTTGTCCCAAGCCCCTCTCCAGCTCTCCTGGAGTCCCTTTAGGCTCTGGAAGGGGCTCTGAGCTCTCCCTGGATCCTTCTCTTCTCCAGGTGAGCACCCCCAGCTCTCCCAGCCTGGCTCCAGAGCAGAGGAGCTCCAGCCCTTGGAGCATCTCCATGGCTTCCTCTAGACTCATTCCAGCAGCTCCACATCTTTAATCTTTAACTGGAAGTCGAAATCAGCTCTATCTTAGAACTATTGTTTCTTTCTGCTGTCTGGAAAAGAAGCTCAAGGTGACGAAGACAGAAAGCTACAATAAGGTTGTTTTCATCCACTGTGTCTCATTCCCTGTGTCCTGGCTCTAAATTATGAGAAAAGAGTGCTTGAATGGCTCCTTGCTGACCCTCCAGAAAACATGTTTAAAATATATATTTTTTAAATTGAATTGAAAAGAACCACTGAGAATGAACACCTGAAGTACTGAGAAAGAAGGGGGAAAAAGCTCCCCAAAAGAACTACATTTCCTCCTGAGCTGACCCTTCAAATAGCATTCCTTTGATATTCTTGAGAGATGAGAAAGTAAAAGAAAAAATTAATTAAATTAAATCACATTAAAAGTTTTGCTTCACCTTAATCAGTCTTTCAAAGCATTTGAAAGAAGGCTTGAAAAAAAAATAAAAATGCCATAATGAGACATGGTTTGGGGTCTTTAAAAGATTCCACATTTGAACCTTGTGATTTAAAACCAAAACAGCTAAAAAAGTCACCTCCTGCTCCTCCTCTGTGTTGGCTGCAATTGAGATCCCGTTCTCCTCCATAGCAATGGAGGGTTTTGAGACTTGGTCTGCTCTGCTGCCTTCACCCCAGGGGAGGATCTGAATGGCCTGGTGCTTCTTCCTCATCCTCACTCCCTCCCTGCTGACATTGTGATCCCTGTGATGTCAGCTGGTGGCATCAGCCTCGATATTCACTCCCCTCCACTCCTGGGTCTCTCCTTTCCTTCCTGAGCTTTCCCAGAGGTGGTTCTGTCAACACTTTTCACAGAATCACAGAATAATCTGGGTTGGAAGGGATGTCTGGAGATGCTCCAGTCCAACCACACCACCAGGGCAGGGTCACCTGGAGCAGGTGACACAGGAAACACATCCAGATGGGTTTGGAATGCCTCCAGAGAGGGAGACTCCATGAAATCCCTTTTAGGGCAGCCTTTTATCACAGTGAGAAGAACACCTCCTTATCTCCCACCGCAGCTCCTCCCCTCCTGCTGGAATAGCCCAAACTCATGAAACACCCAAGCTCACGACCTCGGTATCATGTTCAACACCTTTGTCTCCTTCACACCAAACACTCCCCTCTGGACTGTTGCCAAACCTCACAGATTCCTGGCTGAAATTGCTCCCAAACCTCCTGCCATCCCTTCCTGTAAAACACCTGTTTCTGAGTGACCTTATCTCAGCCTACATAAACTTCTATCCGTTTTCACAATATTCACAATATTTCACAATATCCATTCAAAATCCTGCCTATAAAATTCTTCGTTTCTGCAGTCACAGAATCCCAGAATCATTTGGGTTGGAAAAGGCCTCTCCAAGATCATTGAGTCCAGTCTGTCACCAAACACCATCTCATCAAGGAGGCCACAGCACTGAGTGCCACAACATCTAGTTGTTTATTGAACTTTTCCAGGGTTGAGGACTCCACCACCTCCCTGGGCAGCCCCTTCCAGTGCTTAACCTCCTGCTTTTTAACATGTTCACCTTTGCCCTTACTGTGCTCAGCTGATCTGAAGATCTTTCTTGCTCCTGCCTGTTTTGAGGACTTTGAGGGTTGGCCAATCCAGCTCACACCGCTCAATCCATGGAGCAGGAATTGTTTTCACTCTATGGGAATCGGCAGCAAGTGAAGGTTTAGGGAGAGATACTGTCCTTGCTGCCATTCACCTCCTTTCCCAGGCCTCATACTCAACACAGATCTTCTAAAACATGCTGGAGTTAAAGCAAAGCTTATATAACACTGCAGTGATCACTCAGCTCCTCAGCTCCACCATTTCCCAGCTTGTATTCGATCCTGATCTGGATTCAGATGGGAACGCTGTTCCATTTGTCCTATCTCTCACTCAAAGGCAGATGTGATAAGGAATAGCAAGATTATTTACTAAGAGGCTTTGCATGCCTTTGAGGAAGCTTGAAGTTGATAGTGTGTCGAAATGGGTGAGTGAATTGCCAGCAGGATGGGAATAGGTCTGGAAAAGTACTGCAAAAAAATACCTGGGATTATCTGTGCCCATTTTTTTTTTTACCCATGGGTTGGCCAAGGGCCACGTTTTTCTGACTTCAGTGTTCACTTTGCCTGAACTTTAATGGCAAGGGCACCTGCCAAATGTGCTCGTGGGCTCGCTGAGGTGTTCGTGGAGGGCAAGTCAGAACTCCCTCCCTGCCAGGCCTCGTGGCCACGTCTCAGTGACACAAGATTGGCTTGTGCAGTCAAGAATCGAGGATGACACCTGGTGAATAAGTCTGGTCAGCTAATGCAGAAAGAATGCGAAATGCAAGGGAAACCTGGGAGCAGTTGGTATGGGATAACTTCAAACAAACTTTGATGCACCTGGGAATGTTCCCAAAAGTAGGACAAAAAGTTCCACCAGACTGTTGTAACTTACTAAAGCAGCTGTAGTGGCCTCATTATCCTTAGGTGCAGTTTTAGTACCAAAAGTTGCTGCAAATGTGTTTCTTCCTATTAACTCTTGATCAAATATTCTACATTTAGGTCACAGAATCATTCAGGATGGAAAAGCCCTCGAATATCATTGAGTCCAACTATTCTCCCAGCACTGCCAAGGCCACCACTGGGCACACATGTCCCCAAGTGCTACAACCACAAGGCTTTTAAGTCCCTGCAGGGATGGGGAGTCCAGCACTGCCCTGGGCAGCTGTGGCAGGGTTGGACAACCCTGTAGGGGGAAGAAATTGTTCCTATTCTCTGATCTAAACCTCTCCTGGCACAGCTTGAGGCCATTCCCTCTCCTCCTGTCCCTGTTCTCTTGAAGCAGAGCCCGACCCCTCCTGGCTGTCCCCTCCTGTCAGGGAGTTGTGCAGAGCCACAAGGTCCCTCCTGAGCCTCCTTTTTTCAGGATGAGCCTCTTTCTCAGCTCCCTCAGCTGCTCCTGGGGCTCCAACCCCTTCCCCAGTTTACAACTTTGCAGGTTATTTTTTGTTACCTGCCAGAGCCCCACTGCTCACTGGGTCAGAGGCAGGGTCTCCTCTGCTGTCACTCCCCAGTTCAATCCAGCACAGGAACGGGAGGTTAGCTGGCCCCTGTACATGATTCCATCAGGCAGCAAAGAGTCCTTTTCTAATTCTGACAGCTTTACTGGCTACACCTGGGTAAAAAAGATTCCAAAAACCCCATGTTTTTTTAAAGAGCAGAACTGGCACAAGGTGGCTCTGGAGTGAGCACAATGTCTGTTGAGCAAGCAGGTATAATTCCTACAGATTTATTGGTCTGGTGGATTCCTGCAGTGCTCCAAGGCTGGATGGGGAATGCACATGCTGGGACATGGACACAGGCAGGCAGCACAGGCCCAGGCCTGCTGGCAGGAACAGATTTGCTGTGATCAGGTGTGAGCACACAGAGAGTCACCTCTGCTCTCTGGGTGCCACAGCATGAGCCAGCCTCCCTTTGCTGGCCAACATCCAGGTCATGCTGCACTGCCATCACTGGATCATGGAATCATAGAATCATCAGGGCTGGAAGACCTTCAAGATCATCCAGTCCAACTATCAGCCCAGCACTGTAAGCCCTAAACCACTAAACCACATCAGCCAGTGCCAGATTCAGGTGCCTCTTAAACACCTCCAGTGATGGTGACTCCTGAAACACCTCCCTGGAGAGTCCCTTTCAATGCCTGACCAACCAAACAGTGAAAATATTTTTTCTGATATCTAATCTGAATCTCCCCTATCTCAGCTTAAGGTAATTTCCTCTGGTCCTCTCAGGGCAGTCAGGGAAGGAGAAACTGACCCCACCTCACTGCAGCCTCCTGTCAGGGAGCTGGAGAGAGTGATGAGGTGCCCTCTGAGCCTCCTCTTCAGATTGTAGAATCAGAATGATTTGGGTTGGAAGGGACCTTAAAACTCATCCAGTTCCATCCTCTGCCATGGGCAGGGACACCTTCCACTATTTCAAGTTGCTGCAAGCCCTGCCCAGCCTGGCCTTGGACATTTCCAGGGATCCAGGAGCAGCCACAACTCTGAAAAAACCTGTTATTGATCATCACAGCCAAAGGTTTCTCCCTAACATCTAGTCTAAATCTATCTTCCTTCAGCTGTCCCTCCGGGCCCTCATCCCAAGTTCTTCTCCAGCTCTCCTGGAGCCCTTTTAGGTACTGGAAGGGGCTCTTAGATCTCCCTGGAGCTTTCTCTTCTCCAAGTTCTCCATTCTCCCTATATTCATGCAGGGATTCTGCCAAGGTCATGATGGATGCTGAGAGCCAGCTGGAAACCAGCACATACCACAGAGAGCTTGGGGGGCCTGAAGGCTGATGGTCTCCACATCTCAGAGCTGTGGAGATAGAAACCTAAGTGATAGTCATAAAATTCTGGAATGATTTGGGTTGGAAGGGACCTAAAAGCTCATCCCATTCCACCCCCTGCCATGGGCAGAAACACCTTCCACTATCCCACATTGATCCAAGCCCTGTTAAACCAGGCCTTGGCCACTCTGAGGATTGGGTATCCACAGTTTCTCAGAGCATGAGACAGAAGACACAGACAAAGGCTGAAGGGAAAAACTGAGGTTCTGGTGGATAAAGTAACCTGCCCAGTACCACTTGCTTGGCCATTGGAACAGTAACAGGAGCACAATTTTTGTCCCCTTGGCCCCGATATTTTGATTTACATTTCTGCATTAAAACAAAGGGAGAGACACAAACCCAACATCTGACACAATTCCACTGTTTCCAGGTGAGCTGCTCGGAAACAGCCACAGGAGGATTTGCTGTCCCTCCTCCATAGCCCAGCTCTCCCTCTAAGCCCTTAAGCACACACAGGATCCTTCTCACTCCACCCAGGGCACCGACATCAGCAGAAACATCAAAAAAAAAAGGCAACAAACTCGAATTCCATGCCCTGCAGGAGGAGGAAGACTGAGGGTAGCACTGGGCAACCACAAGCCTGCAGGATGCCGCCAGTTTTGGGAGGTTTTGGAGAAAAGCAGCAGAGTGATTGAGGGGTTGGTGAGATGGAGGAGGGAGAAAACAAAATGTTGAAAGAACTAAATACACACTGCTTGGCCAAGTAATGCCCAAGGGAAAATTCAAGAGCTGGCAGGCAGGAGGGAGCCAAGAGCCAAGGAAGAAGTAGGATCTCCATTGTTGAGAGCTCACAGCCCTTGGAAGTGAACAATGAGGAATGACTGGGAGCCAGGAGATAAGTTAGGCTGAGGGGAAGCTGAGGAGTGGAGGCACTGCACAGAGAGATAAAATCAAGTCCTTTCTGGAACAACATTTCTGGCAGCAGCCAGGCACCTGGGTCTTGATTTTCTCCTGCATTTTTTATTCTCTAAGTGGTCAAAATGTTAAGGCTCTAATTCTTCCTCTTCCCAGGCATGCAGAGGAACAGCTTAATGTAGAGCAAGAGGGTAAAAATAGATGTGATGGGATAAAACTGAGAAAAGGGCAAGTGAGGTCATTTAGATTGGAATAATCTTCAAATGAAGGAGCGGAAGCCCCTTCCCACAGGTTATTTAAAAGTAGACTGAATGGAGAAAAAAAGATTGTTTTGGTTTTTTGGCAGGGGGGAAAGAATCACACTGTGAAGGGAAGAGATTAAAAGATGCACTGTTTATCTCTCAAAAATTATTTTAAACACATTTAAACCGCCTAAGCCTTATAAATGTCATTTTATACTAAAATGTGCAGCTTGTCCCTCTTCTACATTCATGGGCACAAATTACTTGGAACAACTGATAGCAATAAAACTCACCTCTTGGCCAATGGTTTATGTTTCTTCATAGCAAAATAAGAAGACAGCCATAATTACAGGGAAATAAATTAAGAGAGAGGAGAAAAAAACTTATTGAAGTTCCAAAGGACAGCCAAGGGAGATCCAGCAAAGCAGGGGGGGGAAAAACCCCAAATCAAAAAAGCAGCAAGAGATGGAAACATTATCTTGTGCTCTCAGTTGCTGTAAGGAGCAATTTGGGGGGCTGGAAGATGTGGAAGATAAAGAGAAATCAATCATCAGCACAACCAATAGTTCACAGTGATTGCAGCCAGGCCAAGAACCTACTGGATTTTCAGATGTTCAAAAGCAAATACAAATCTTGATCCAAACCCTAGAAGAGTCACAGAGGTGCAGAAATCCCCAGATGAGGGGTATGGCCACCAGAAAACATCCTTCAATAACAGGCAGGTGGAACCAGCTGGGTTTTCCTGTGGATTGCCAGGTTTTTCTCTTCAAAGGCTTAGTTGAATCCTGGCCTGTGGCTTCCTGGTGAATTTCTATCAGTTCTCACCTTCCCTCCTGCATTAATTCAGTTTATGTGGTCCTGCCATGAGTTTCTCAACACAACGTGAAAAGATCAGAAAGCAAAGGAGCTACAGGATGAAATTCAATACCATTTTCTATTCAAATAGTCACATTTGATGATCTAAATGACCCTTATGTCACCAACAGCATGGATCTCTCTTCAGCCCAAGAAATCAATTAGTTTTTTAATAGTAATTCATTAAAGAACTGTCAAGGGTTAATGACCTGAGACTCATGTTAGCCAAAAAACACAAGGCCCCCCTTTCAGCTTGTGCTTAGAGAGACTGAGGGCCTGCCAAGAAAAGAAAAAGAAAAGAAAAAAAAAAAAGGGCCTTGTGGTTATTCAGTTCTTACAGAGAAAATCAGAGCAAAAATTCTGGTTTAGACTCCAACTGGGGTTGTGGTGACCCCATCAGCGACATCTCCCCCATCAGGTCCTGGAGCGAACCTGGCTCCCTGCCTGGGCAGCACTGCTTAAAATGGACAGGAGTCCCCTCTTCATGCACAGGAGCATAGATCTTCTTATGGGATTGATCCACTCAATCTCCTGCTGTCCCTAAATAGCAGCAGGGACTTTAAGTGTCTCCAGCAAGTTACATCAGGAAAACAGGAATGCAGCTCTGGTCAGCAAGGAGACCTGTTTGCCTGGGAAATGCCTCCAAAAGGATGGACCCAGAGCCCACTGCAAAGCCTCCCAGGAAAACACAAACACAGCCCTTGGAGGCTTTCCAGGGATAACATCTGCATTGCTCAACAGAGCAAAGAACAGCCACCAGCTATGGCTTGTTCCCATCAGAACCTTTCCCTGCAAGCAGAATTCCTGTTTATCACAGGCACCTATTTCTCCCCACGTAACCAACAACATCTCAATTTCCTAGTTAGAAACAAATCAAAACAGAGTTGCTGAAAAAAAAGACAATCAGTACTAACGTCAGTCCGTCAGTACCTCCCTTGTCACCCCTTTTCCCAGTGATGGTTTAAAAGCTCACAGAGGGACAGAGAGAGGCAGGTTCCACTCACCACAGCAAAGGTAATCCAGGTACATATCTTTGCTCAGGTCAATAATCCATCCCAGGTCAGGCCTTCCTCCAGCACTGACGGTGGGGATCAAAAGCCAAGCAGAGAATTCCTCTGGCTCCTGCTCCTCAGCCCTGCTAGGGAAAGGTGGGATGCTCCTTCTCAGTCCCTGCCTGCACAGGGAGATGGGAGCCCACCTCCCTTCCTAAAACTTTACATCTCTCCCCTTCCCACAGCTCTCCCCACTGCCAGGTGCTCCCATGCTCCGCCACTTCTCTGGATGACAGAGCCAACAGGCTCCTCTGCCAAGGGGAGCTGCTTGGAGTGGGATTAGGATGAGCAGAAAGGAGCTTAGGGCTGGGCACCATCTGCGGTGACGACGATTAGCTAATGAGGTTTTAAAGTTGTTGTTTTTTTTTTTTCTCTTGTTCCCCATGTGGGTTTGGTGATGGGGAGTTTTGCATCACTGTGAGAAGTGTGGTGTCTGCTCTCCCAGCTTGACCCAGTGCTCCCCTCTTCCTCCTCTGCTGAAATTCTGGAAACCTGGATTTTGGGATTTTAGCATCTAGTAATGCGTGTGAATCAAGGTGGAGGATTTGGGGTGTTGTCTAAGTCCTTCTTCTTCCCCTTCTTCTTTCTTCTTCACCTTCTTCTTTCTTCTTCTTCATGGGTTTAGGTGGTTTTCTGTAGTTGGGTGAAATTCCCGAGTGGAATTCCTGAGCATTATTCATCCTGACCTTGGCAGAGAAGAACAGAAGCCAGAACTGTAACACTCCTCTGTCCACATGTATTCCAGCCAGGAGCTGGAGCACAGGGAAAAGCTGGCTCCTGGTGGCAAAGGCTTTTGTGCCTCCTCTGATCACCAAGCCCATGTTTTAAGTCTCCAGGCTCTGATATGCAATAATTAAATCAGATTAAGTGAATGCAAAAGCCTCTCCCAAGCTGAAAAACTCTCATGGATGGTAAAAAGAAAAATTCAGTATACAGGACAAAGCTTCAAATATTTACTTGGGGACTCTTAAAAATTGTATTATAAGTTACAAGGAATGACAAAAATCACAACTCCAGAGAGGTGAGAGTGTTTTTCTTCCTTCAGTGGTTTCATCCTTTCAGTGGAGAAGAGGCATGTTCAGATTCTGGTATTTTTACCCACAGTAAGGCCAAGTGCAGACCCCAAAGTCCTAATGCCAATCCCTGACTCCAGATGATGCCTCCATGACAAAACTCTTGTGTTTTCTTAGGCTTCATTCCCACTTGGGCACTGAAGAGGCTCCCCAGGGAATGGTGACGTTCCCAAGGCTGCCACAGCTCCAGGAGTGTTTGGACAATGCTCTCAGGGTGGGATTGTTGGGGTGTCTGTGCAGGGCCAGGAGTTGGATCAATGATCCTTCTGGGTCCTGTCCAACTAAGGATATTCTGTGATTCCACGATTCACCTTCACAAATTACTTCATCTCTCCAGGGAATAAGGGAAATTTGAGATTTTAGCTCAGATACTGACCTCTGGAATGGACAGCTGGAATGGGATGGGTGCATATTCTCATTGTGCCCAGTCATCCAGGAGGACAAGCCCTTTCCAAAATCTTTTTTGCATCCCAGAATGAAAACTGGCTGTAGCACAGAACAGCTATCACAGAATCCTAGAAGAGTTTGGATTGGGAGGGACCTTAAAGCTCATCTCATTCCACCCCCTGCCATGGTCAGGGACATCTTCCACTGTCCCAGGCTGCTCCAAGCCCTGTAATAAGTGGTACTATTCCTTCCAAGGCAAGACAGACATCACTGGAATCCTTGGTTTAGAAGGAGCTGAACCATTTTCCAGGCCCTGTTGACCATGTCTCATTCAGGAGGAACCTCATCATATGCAGAACACATGCAGTAGAAGCATAAACAGTTCAATGTTTGAGTTTATTCAGTGAATCCTATAATCCTAAATGAGGTGTGGCTGTAAATGAAAAGTCCCAGAAATTCTTACCTACATTCAGGTGCTTCTGTTCCTTCTAGGGAGAAAGAGGGAAAAGCTCAGCCCACTCTGAATTATCCCTGTGTCCTGGGTTGTAGTGTGGGATGTACACAAAGTATTTATTCTATCACCATCTTCATGAACTGCTGAAACCAAGTGGGGCAGTGCTCTAGTGTTGGGCTGTCCTCTGCTAATGGCCCATTAACGCCTTGCCCATGACTCACAGGTAGCTCCCTCCAGGGGTTATCTCTGTTTAATGGGCCATCAAGGACCCACTTCACAACTCATCGTCCCATTGTGAGATGCTCTGCCCAGGGGGAGGAGCCAAGCATTCTCACCTGGATATAATCTGGGATTTGGGACAGTACAAGTGGCCCTTAACCACTGGATTCCCAGAGGATCAGAGCTACCAGACTTTTCTACAGGATCACTGCTTCAGGAAGAGCACCTCACCTGGACTGCTTCCACCATCCTGCTCAGGTTGTATTCTGACTCTGTCAGTGGTCCTTTGTGTTATTGCATTTATTTTTTTTTATTTTTACCTTTTTACCTTTTTTCTTATTAAATTGTATTTCTGACTTGGAGCCTCTCACTCGTTTTGCTTTCAAACCACAACACCCTTCAAGTGACTCTTGCCTCACTGATGACAGACCAGAGGCTGCTTGCAATTAGTCAATGGTTGTATCCACAGAAAAATCTAACAATTCTGTGTGACTGGCCCAAAATAACACCCCTAAAGAAAAGACCACGAGAACTGTGGTGTAAAAAGATTCTCCCTTGGTGTGTTGTGCTCCCACCTCCTTCCCCACCCCCATCCCCTCCGAGACTCCAACGAAGGAACTGATTTCAGCCATGTGTGAGGATCCCACACGTTGCAGGCTGTAACTCCAGGCAGGTGTCATGTTAAATCCCCCCAGAGATTGATAGCTGTTTATCATCAGAACTGGGGGAATCTCTCCAGCTTTACCCCGTGCTGTGGCTTCAACACCTAAAGCTGCACATGATCAGCTTGACCTCACTGCCGTGGCTGACTGGGTTTTTTTCCAAAAGGAGATTACACAGAGTCTGCTCCGAGTGGGATTTCCAGCGCTTTTTCCTCCTCCGAGACTGTCTCAATAATTAATTGTTTATTGTAATTAATTGCGTTTTGGCACCCTCCCCGGACTGTTTCACCTGTAAATCTCTGTGTAACTTCAAGGCATTAATGAGAATAGACTTACCCATGAAGGTGGCTGAGAAGCTTTTATGGAGTGTTAAGGGGGGAAAAGGCATTTTGGAAAACATGTTAGGCTTGAAAAAGCTCCTGCTCAAATTCAAGGCTGAACCCCAGCAAAGTTTAGAGGGGAGAGAAAGCACCAGGGTGGATAACTATTAACCCAAATTCCAGTCTTTTTAATAAATTAAAGCTGGAGGTCCCAGCTCCTCACCACGGTGGCTGTTCTGACCCTATTTCCTTCCCAGATAAAGAGTTTTCTAAGGTCTTGAGCTCAAACATCCCGTGAACATGACACGGCAGCAGGTCATGCAACAAACCCAGGGGTCCCCTTTTCTAATCCCCTCCTCCCCTACTAAACACCTCCTGTTCCTTGAGGAGAATTTAGCAGAAAACAGGAGAAATTTGCTGACTGACAGACAGGGAGAATGTAATCCCTTTGACTCCCATAAACCCCTCCTTATGTTTGGATACCATTAGCACCTGTTTCTAATCCATTATTGAAAGGTTTTACACTTAACAGTGCTGGGTCTCACTCAGAAAAACTGAGTATGGAACAACTGGGATTATTTTGGGGAAATCACTTAGACCCTGTTCCCAGAGGAATATGAACCAGCACCTCATTTCCAGGAGATGTTTAACCCCCTCCTATGTTTTCCTCCTCACTTTCTCCCTATGGAGTTATTTTCCATGGAATGAAAGGACCTCAGCCCAGCCTCCCAGAGGTGTTCATCAAGAGGTGACTGTGCTGCCCAGGAAAAGAGAACCAGCCAAGACCTCCCTGTGTCAGTTATCAGTTTCTGCTCTCTACCAAAATACTCTCCAGAGAAAATTAAATTCTCATTGTGTGTATGGTGGCACATCAGAACTGTACCATTTTAGGCAGAATGCACTTAAGGACTGCTTTGCCCAGATGATCTCAGTGGTGGGTGAGCAACTTCTAGGAGGTCTGAAAGGCTGGGTGTTACCAAGACTGTCCTGATCCAGTTGAAGATGTGCCTGTTTATTGAAGGGGGTTAGACTTGATAAACTTTAAAGGTCTCTTCCAACCCAAACCATTCCATTCCATGGTTCTATTCTGTGGGAGGGGAGTCAAGAAACTTGAGAAATGCAGCTGCAGGCAGACTCCTCTTTGCCATTGAGACTGAAGCTATTTCTTTGCCAAATCTCTCCTCTTTCCTCACCAAACACACATCCTCCTTCAGCCTTGCAGGGTCACTTGAGAAAGCTCTTCATTTGCTCTGGAATTTTATAAAAATAGAAACACCTGAAAAATCAAACAAGCCTGAAAACCGTGTTTTGTCCTGAAATGCAGCTCTATAAATGCATTCAGCTATGTGGGTCAGTGAAAGAAGGGTGGCTGGGCACTGAAGACGCTCCCCAGGGAATGGCCAAGGCTGCCAGAGCTCCAGGAGTGTTTGGACAATGCTCTGAGGGATTGTTGGGATGTCCTGTGTAGGAGTAAGAGGCCAAAAGCACTGGTCTCAAAACACTGATTGTGTGGAGGTTTGACTGGCAGGACATTACCTTGCTTTGGTTTGTCATAGATGTAAGGAGGCAGCTGTGGGATGCTCCAGCATCTTTCACCTCCTGCTTGGGCCCCCCTTTAAAACCAACCCCAGGCTCTCCACAGTGGCCTGAGCAGAAATTTCCATCAGCAACAGCTCTCCTGGGTGAGCCTGAAGGAGAGCTGGAGCTTTGCCAGCCTTGGCTGTGCTCATCTCACCTGGAGCTCAGTGTCTGCCATCTCCACAGGGCTCCATCTCCTGGTGCTGGGAAACGAGCAGCAGATGCACAGGGAGACATCCCTGCCCTGGCCATGCTCTCAGTGTGGTGGGCTCTGTTGGATTATAGCCTTTTCTGACTTAGAAATGGGGCAACTGAGAGAGGTTTTAAAAACTTTTATTCTATTTTTAGTCTCATGTGAAGGGTGAGACAATATAAATGTTATAATTCATGCCATCACAATCAGAAGCCAAACTATTTCCTAATTACAATACAATATAATAGTTTCTTGCCCTATCAGCTTTTACCACACAGTGCTGTAAATGCCTTAAAGACAATCATCTAAAATTACCCTACACAGGTCCTACTACAATGCACCTTTCATAGCTTTATTTCTCCAAAGTATCCAGTCTTATTGGCAAGGCCATCCTTTGAAATTTGTTTCCAGTTCCATTTCTCTCTCAGCAATGTCTGTTCTATTCCATGGCATTTCTAAGTCCGAGTATTATATCTCAAAGTTTGCATACAGATATATACGTGAGCCTTCTGTCAGGATTTGAGAAATTCTCTACAAATCCATTTCCCACATTTCCCCCTCTCTCTTGAATGGGAAAGACTTCTTTGATGGCCTTGTTTGTCATTCACAAATCCATTTCCCACAGGCTCTAAGATCAGGATCTCACGTTGCTGTTGGGGGCCAGCTGAGCCTTGCTGGGCTGAGGATAAATCTTTGGCCTTGCCACAGTTGCACCTGCAATGGGTAATGCAGCTTCAGGGCTGCATTTTTTCCCCTCTCAAGGTGCAGCAGATGCAAAGGAGCCCAGGGTGTGCTGCACAACACAAGCACAGGAGATGAGAGCCCTTCTGTCCTAATCCCCCTGGACCCAAAATTGGTCTGAGAGAGAAGTAACTGCCTTTTATGCTGAGGCATTAATGGATTAGCACTGTAAGAGCATTAGGGACTTGATTAATGATGCAACCTCCACGCCCCCGCCCGCCACGTCACCGGCCTTTAAAGGGCTCCATCCCTGCCTGGTCCTTGTGCTTTCCAGCACTCATTTCTCATCCTGTAGAGTCACAGCATCATGGAATGGTTTGGGTTGGAAGGGATCTTAAAGTTCATCTCTTTCCAAACCCCCTGACACGGGCAGGGACACCTTCCACTATCCCAGGTTGATCCAAGCCCCACCTCCACCCTGGCCTTGGACAATTCCAGGGATCCAGGAGCAGCCACAGCTTCTCTGGGCACCCTGTGCCAGGGGCTCACCACCCTCACAGGGAAGAATTTCTTCCCAATATTGCATCTAATCCTGCCCTCTGGCAGTTTGAAGCCATTCTTCCTTGTCCTGTCACTCCATACTTTTGTAAAAATTCCCTCTCCATCTTTCCTGTAGGCTCCTGTCAGGTACTGCAAGGCCTCAATTAGATCACCCCTAACTGCAGCTACACTCAAATACAGCCATGTGCCAGCTTGGGAATCTCCCATTCTCCTCAGGCGATACAATTTCCCAGCAGGAATCAGCTGCTTTGGCTGATTGCTGTAGCCATAACCCAACACTTTCCACTTTGAGGTCTTTCCTTCTGTCCAAAGGGAATTTCTGCAAGGCAGAGCTTTTCATGGCTCGTTTTATTTCCACAATTTCAGCTGTGTCAGCCTGAATTCACTCAAACAAGCTGTAGGTATTTATAGAGTAGATGGAGATCTTCCTTAGAGAAGATATTTCCTGGGAAAAACTCAGGCCATGCAGGGGAGGTGGAGGTGGGAGAAATGTGGAAATCTCTGTATTCTGAGGAATGATGCAACTTCCTTAAATCTTAAACTGAGGATCTGGCCTGTCATGTCAGCACATGGGGAAACCTCTCCCACTCATCCAGGAGCTGCTTGTTTGAACACTTTAACATCCAAAATACAGTGATGGAAACAATGAGTAGGAAGTTTAAAGCTCTGGTGCTCTCCTGGCTGTGCCACAGACTGGGAATGCTTTAGCAAATCCTCTCAACCTGGGACATAAAGTCTTATTTCATCTCACCTGATCAGCAGCCATGGTTAAACCAGAGGATGCAGGAGTTGAAGACACCTTTGGGGAGTGCTGGAGCATGCCCTGTGTTCTCTGGGGTTGTCACACAAATGACCACAGGAGCCTGGGAAGGGAGAGGTGGGTAATAATCTCAGAATTCAGATAAAACCACTACAGATTTTTTTTTTTTTGTTTAGAGAGGATGGGTGATGACAACCAGGATTTGCTCCCTCCAGCATTTTCATCATTTTTCAGGATGCAATACTGATACAGGATAGGAAGGTGACATCTCTACCAAAAAACCAAGCAGTGCTTGGAGTAATTTTCTGTAATTTCCCGACAACAGTTGTCAGGGCTGGCAATGTATTAAACTTCCTCCAAAATGAAGTGAATGTTTCCTGATGTCTGGGATCAAGGATGGGCTTTGGTACCAGTTTGGGCCAGACTTGGGATTGTGGTCAAACAGCTTTTACAGAGCAGTTAACCCGGGGCTTGTCCCTGACTGCTCTTCTCAGCATCATCACTTTACTGGATTCAGAGAGCAGAAAAAGCTGGAGACTGAAGGAAAGCCAAGAACATGATGGAGAGGGTGGAGAACCTTGAGGAAAAGGAAATCTAGTACTGGTCAGGCCCTCAAGTGCCAGAGGGGATGTGAATCAGGGCGAAAAAACTTCCCCAGGGAAATGACACTGTGTGCAAAGTAGAGGCTCCTTCCCTACCCACCACCCAGCTCTGGTCCTCTGAGATGAGATTTAGAGATTTAATCACAACTGTGGGACTTGACACCTCCAGGAAAAGTGGCTTGGATGTCTCCTGGCTTTGCTGAAAAAGACAGTACCTTTAAACTCCCTAACATGACAATGTTACAGGATGCACCATGTGTTCTTTTGGGATTCAAAATCCACTCTCCCAGCTACTTCAGTCTGCTCTTCCCAGGCACTCTCTTTTTCTTTTTTCTCCTCCCTTTCACTTTCATTTCACCTTCAGGAATGAATTTATTTTCTCTTTCCCTGGAAGTAGCCAATAGTGGGAGTCAATAATTTTCTAACTGGGCTCCAGAGCTTTGCTCTGGCTTCCCAAAAACCTCTTGCAGAGCCTGAGGACTCCTCCCAAGCACAAAAAGTGCCACTGCAACCAGATTTGGGATCTTCAGTACTGTCCTCTACAACAGCAGTGAGGAAGATGTAAAGCTCCTCAAGAATATGGAGGACTGATCTTGTGTGGTCCAGCATGAGCTGTTGGCCCATTGTGTCTCACGAGGTGAGGGGAAGTGGGGAGAGCAGACAGGAAAGATGCCTCCAGAGAGGTTTTACACAAAGGGTGTGGGGTGTTTACCTCAAAATCCAGGCCACAGCAGGTGGATTCCCATGGGAGGGGGTTTGGAACAGGATGGTCTTGAAGGCTCCTTCCATGCCAGAATCACAGAATTAACAAGGCTGGAAAAGCACCTTTGAGGACGTCGAGTTCCACCTGTGACCAAACACCCCCTTGTCAACCAGATCATGGCACTGAGTGCCACATCCAGTCCTTCCTTAAACACCTCCAGGGATGGTGACTCCACCACCTGCCAGGGCAGCCCATTCCAATGCCCAGTCACCATTTCCATGAATAAATTCCTAATGTCCAACCTAAACCTCCCCTGGTGCAGCTTAAAGACTGTGTCCTCCTGTTCTAACCCCAAACAACAACCCATTATTGTTTTATACAGGCAGAAAAGTTCCATGGCAGGCTGAGAGAGGCCCCAGGCTGGGATGAGCCCAGGAGGGAAGGGTTTGTTGGAGCTGTGGTTGCTGGGGACACCAGGAGCAGTCATGCTCTGGGTGAAGTGTCTGGGAGCACACAGCCCTGCAGAACGAGTCTGGTGAGGGTTTGCTGGTGTGCTCACACTGCTGTGACTGGCATGAAATCCTGCCCTCACCCTACCTACCTCCCAGGGAGCTGTGAAGAGCTTCCCTGTGTTGTAACAGGGATGACAACATCCATCTGTGCCCCTGCCAAGCAGGGATCTGAGAGTGGCAGGGAAAACCTCCCTGTGGTGCTGGGCTGGAGGGGTCCTGCCCAGGGCCCCTGCACACCTCTGAGTGCCTGTGCTTTGTGCAGCAAGGGGCTCTACTCAACACACACACACACTTCCCATGCAAAGCTCTGTGAGGATTTGCTCCTGGGTAAAACTGGCTCTTTAACTCCAGCTTTGCACTCAGGTGTTGCGTTTTATCCAGCTCCTTTCCTTGTCCCAGCCTTTACACCACAACAAAAAAAGAAAAATTAAATAAAAACCCTGAGACTTCAGTCCCCTTATTGCAGTAAAAAAAAAAAAAATATTGCTACTGATTTTTCTTGTCTCTTATATTGCTTTGGAATTATAGATATTCTGGGGCATCAAGTCTGGATGCAGCTTTTCCATCATGGTAGCATTGATGTGATCAGATTAAAGATGAAGGAGCAACTTTACACCATTAAAAAAAATTCCAGAATTCAACCCCTCACTTGATGCTGATTATTATATTCATGTTGGGCATTAGAATCTGTCCAGCAGAGAGAAATTGGCTCTACTGGGTGGAGTCTGCAGGAGCCTATATGTGCCATTGCTGCCAATCCCAGGGCAGATGGATTCTTCCCAGAGAACAAGGCTTGCCTTTGCACTTTTTCTCTTGCAAACCCCAAATTTCTTCTCTTCTTAATCTGTTGAGCCTCCACTCCTGGTGATGTAGGAATGTCACCACCTTGCCCAGCTCTGACCCTCCACTGAAGTGGTCCCAGCTCTTTGATGAGAGATGAAATGACCCTCCATGGATCATTTTCTACTCCCTTCCAGTAGTGGAGTGCCCCGAGGACCATCAGGAATACACTGGTAATTTTAAGGAAAGAATTAGCCTTGAAGTGTTCTTGTGCATGGATAACTTGACTGCTGACTTGAGTCACTGGGAACTTTGGCTGCCTCTAAACCCCAGTGTCACATCCCTGGCTGGGTTTCAGCATGACCTTGCACCACTCTCAGGAACAAATCCCAGGGGTGGATCAGGAGTCAGCACAGGTCCACCCTGTTTTGAAGGCTGAACTTGACAGGATGGACATGTCCAAACCATGGCAGGTGGATGAAGTCCCAGAGAATGGAAAATACACTGTTTGATTTATAGATATTGCAATAAAGGTGGTTTCTTTTATTTTATGTTGCCTCTGTTGGTTTGTGGGTTGTTGAATAAGAATATCTTAGGCACAGACAGATAAGAGTATCCTGAGGGCTTCCCCATGCAAAAACCTCAGTTTTTTTGTGTTAATGGCTTCAGACTGAACCCACTCAGCCCTTCAGTGCTTTGAAGTATCTGCATTGTTAGGACCATTTAAAACCATTATCAAGACAGCTGCAGCTGGAGCCACGTCCAGGCTCCTCACAGAATCATGGAGCAGTGGGGATCAGAGGGAACCTCAGGAGGTGTCTGATCCAAAACCCCATTCAAAGTTAGATGCAAGTTCATTGATCAGGGTCATACTCAGCAATATTTTATCTCCAAGGATGGAGGACACCCCTCCCATTTTTTTATTCTCTTCACGGTGGATTTCCCCCTCCTTCAATCCCCTAATGTCCAACTGGGACTTCTGTTCTTGATATTAAAGTCAACTGTCTCTTTTCCTTTCACTTTGGACAATCTAACTCTGCATTCTCTATACCCTCCCATGGCTGAACAGACCCAGATCCCTCAGCCTCTGCTTCCAAATCTTGCTCTTTATCTCCCTAAGCATGTCAATATAAATAAATAAATTATTATTTAAATAAATAAATAAATA
>VWZU01012299.1:356086-373012 GCA_013397095.1 Sterrhoptilus dennistouni
AGGTGGGGAGATGGCAATTAAAAAAAATAGTGTAAGAAACAAGGATGGAAAGCAAACCTTGAGGACTTTTTGAGCTCCTGATTAATTTCTGGAAGTGCATTTTTTTTTGGAGGGGGTAATTTCAGAAACTGCCTTCTGGGTGCTCACTCTGGTACTGCCCTTCCTCTCCTGTAACAGATGTATTAATACTTGAAAATAAATCCTGAGGCAGCTCTTGCTCTCACATCCCCACAAACACAAACATTGGAGGGGGCAATGGGGGATGTGGGGTCCTGGGAGTGAGAGAAGCTCTTGGGGGTCAGGAGCAATGAAAATTGGGAGTTGGAAGGCTCTGACAGGACTTGCTTGGTTATTCCCTCCACCAGCCTAAAAATTGTCCCTGTTGAGAAGGGTTTTTTAACAGAAATCCTGAGGTCAGTAGCTCTAACCACAAGTGCATGGCTTTGATTACATGGGAATTTTAAGTCATCCTAAATTACTTCATATTTAGAGAGCACAAAAGGCTCTTCCTGCTTTGCTCCAGTGTAGGAAATCTCCAGTGAGGGGCTGGAAGAGCAAAGTCAGCTGGAGCAGAAGAAGCTCAAAGCCTCCAGCAGCCAAAGTTTAGATGAACTTGGATGAAAAAGGAAACGAGTGAGAAGTAGAAACACAACATTTCTGGCTCATTCCCTGACCTGTGATATCGTCCTGCAAAGAAAAGGCAGGATGATCAGTCTCTGGGGTGAAGCTCATTAAACTGTGTCCAGTTCTGGGTTCATCAGCACAGGAGAGACATGGACCTGTTGGAGTGAGTCCAGAGGAGGCCATGGAGATGTTCCAAGAGCTGGAGCTCCTCTGCTCTGGAGCCAGTCTGGGAGAGCTGGGGGTGCTCACCTGGAGAAGAGAAGGATCCAGGGAGAGCTCAGAGCCCCTTCCAGAGCCTAAAGGGGCTCCAGGAGAGCTGGAGAGGGACATGGGACAAGGGACGGAGGGACAGGATACAGGGAACGGCTTCAAACTGCCAGAGGGTAGGGATGGATGGGATATTGGGAAGAAAGGAGGTTTAGATTGGATATTAGGAGAAGCGTGTTCCCTCAGAGGGTGTCAAGCCCTGGCACAGGCTGCCAGGCTCTTTATGTGTTGTTGGGATTCACTGAACTGCAGGAAACACTCTTGGAGCTGGAGAAATCCAAGCCCCTGCTTCCCTTTACATCTTCCGGGGAATAAAATTGAAGAATGGAGTAAGAACAAAGGTTGCTTTTCAAAAAGACAAGTTGTCTTATTTTAAGGTAGCTGTATAAAATACCCTGACCATGTCCGGAGGTTGTCAGTCCTCCTTTTGGACTAGAGGCAAATTAAATTAGCTGAGACCTGGAATTTTTGGTTATTCATCTTCCAGCAAACCAGAAGTCCCAAGGCACCAGTGCTGGAGCACTGCTGTCCCATCTGATAGAGAGAAAAGGAATTGAAATGTTTTTTTTTTCTTGGAAAACCAGCACAGACACAGAGTATTCCTGCGCAGATTTTGGGAGTTTATAATACCTAGGGTGATTCCCAACAGATAAATAAGAGTACCATCCTAAAATCTTTAATATTATGATGATTTGGGCAGGCAATAGTCACAGTAAAATCATAGAGTCATAAAAGGGTTTGGGTTGGAAGAAACCATAAAGACCACAGGCAGGGACAGCCTCCCCTAGAATATTTAGACAACTAATGGAGATAAAACTCTGAGTTTCCATAATTTGGGTGGGATAAAAAGCCCCCTACATTTTATTCTGTGCTCACAGAATCCTTAAGCTTGGAAAAGACCTCCAAGATGGTGATCACAAAACAGATGCTGAGACTTATCCTGCCATTTTCACTGCAAGGGAATTAACCAGGAGCAGGGGGTGGCTCTCCAGTCTGCAGTTTTTAGAAATACTATTCCTCCTTGTCTGCTGGGAGATGTGTCCAAAGCTGCAGGACTTGGGGACTTCAGCCTTGCAAGGTTTTTTTTCCCCTCTATAAATGCACAAAGGATGCAGACTCCACTTTTACTCACGAACCTATAATTGCAAAAGGTTGGAGAGTGGTAGCCAGGCACTTTGCACAACAATAACCTGTTCCTCTTCATCCCACAGGATCTCTGAAAGATTTTTCATGCCTAGGCAGGATGAGGCATACCCAGTCAATTCCTGGTCTCACCCCCTAACCCCATTCCCGGGACATGACTCATTTTTGGACATCCAGCCCAAAGAAAGTCCAGGAATGAGCCTCCAAGTGAAATCAGTGGGCATCAGGCTCCTCCAGCCTCCTCTAATTAAGCTGTCTAAGATACTCCCCACCAAAAAGGCATCGAGGGAATGCTGGGTTTAATCACCACATCAGTTTATCCAACACTTCCCCACTGGGCTGGGCTGGGCTTTTGCCAGGTTTTTGCCATGGATTTTCCTTCCTAGACAAATATTTCCATGCTAACAGCCTCATCTCCCAAGGCTCAGCCTATTCCTACGGACACCGAGCTCTCTCCGACTCGTCTGTGTCACCTTGGAGGGAAGCAACAACAGCCTGCGCTCACTTTAGGATCTTGCAGGGAATAATTTATGTTCCCAGGTCCCTCAAGAGAGGAATCATCATCCCAGTACTGCTGACAGGTTAGACAGAGCTCACTGGGGTTAAGGGACCTGGCAGAGGGTGTGGAACGATTCAGTGGCGGGAGCAAAATCATGTAAATGCAGAGATTTGGTTCCATCCCTAATTATTCTCTTCCATTAACATAGTGCAGGCTGCAGAGTTAAAAAGCAGATCCCTGTTTTCCCTCCAGATTCCAAACATGTTTTTTATGAATATTCCTAATTCTATAAATGTCTTTATCCAGTTTGACTGAAGGGACAGGAAAACCAGCAACAAACAACTGAAAAATCCCAATTGTTCTCCCAGCTGAGGTTCTCATCTTTCTTCCCTCAATTAAAAAAAAAAAAAAGCCTTTCAGAAAAAGAAAAAAATCTTATTAAAATCTTCCTTTTTTATTTTAGAGCCCTTCTCTATTTCAGCTTTATCTTTCTTTAATTGAGAATAATAATCTATCAATTTTATTGAAAAATCTCTTATTTTTACTCAGAGTTATACACCTGAATATAGTTAATATTAGAGTAGAAAGGGTTTAAATCACAGAATCCCTGGGCTACAAGGGATCTTTGAATATCATCCACTCTGACCCCTAAAACTAAATAGGTCTTCAACTGGTAGAATCTGGTGATGAGGATGAAGCTTAACTTGACCAAGAAACTGGTAAGTACAGATAATGGAAAGGAAAAAATACAGAATATGAAAAAAAGTCTGTTTTCTATGGATGCGTTCAGGAAGTTTGGATATTTTAAAATCTTGTCATGTTAAAAAATTAAACTATCTCACTCTGACTGGTCCCTCATCACTTCTATTTTTCTTCTCTATGAGAAAAACCTGAAAATTTGCATAAAATGCACTTTCTTTTTAAGTGCGCTTAAGGGAAACAAAGCTAAACTCCAAGTTTTCTTCAAGTTACTGGGCTTTTTTTTTTTCCCTTAGAAGGATGTTTTCTGCAAGGAAATCATCAATGGAAAAATGTTTGACCAGCTGTACCCTTATCTGCAGATCTGGAAGCGCAGGCAATACATGGAAATCCCCACCTCAACTCCAAGTTTCAAGGGGGTGACTGGTTTTTGTGCTCGTGCCTCTTTCGATGTGAATAAGAGCTCCAGTATTTGCTTTTATTTGCCATCCATCCACTCCAGCCCAAGGGAAAACACAGGGAAAATTCACCTTGTGCAGGATCCCAGAGTGGGGACCCACAGAGCACATGCAGGGTCGGTTTTGTGCAGTCCCCCCAACAAAGCCTTGGGTTTGGGCTCCTCCCAGAGTCTTCAGGGAATTTGAATCTGGAGATCGACTTGCAGCTTGCAGGAAATGACAGAGACAAACCTGGATGTGCCTTGATGTGTGGAGTGGACGTGGCTCATTTGCACTCCTGGCTTGGGTTGGAGTCTGCTGGACTGAGCCCAAAGATGACCCCAGCTGTGGGTCAGGACTCTGCACGGCCCAAGGACCATTCCTGGGGGTTGCTCAGATGCAGCCGCCTTGCCCTGGAGAGAGTTTTGACCAGAGCAGGACAACTGGTCATCAAGGCAGAGGATGGGCACAGCTCCATCTGAGAAGCTGTGGTTGCCCCTGGAAGTGTCCAAAGCCAGGCTGGACAGGGCTTGGAGCAACCTGGTCCAGTGGAAGGTGTCCCTGCCCATGGCAGGAGGTGGAACTAGCTGGCCTTTAAGGTCCCTTCTAACCCTCACCCCTCTGATTCTAAGACTTGTTGTTGATAGAAAGTGATCTAGTTTTGTTTGCCATCCATTACAAGTTTGGAATTGCTTTGTCCCTCTGTTTTTTCACTAAGCTGTGATTGTGAGAACTCATCTGAGGGTGAATTCTAATTCCTGCCCACCCTGCCCATATCCTACAAAGGGACTGCAGTGCAAAATCTTCCTGGTCTTCCAGGAAAACAGCAGGAAAAGTTTAAAGTTCAGCCTGGAGAAGAGAAGGCCCTGGAGAACCTTCTTCCAGGAGAGCAGCACTCAACAGCAGTGGCAGGAGCAGAATGTCAGCTCAGTTTGACTTTTCTTCCTAGTCTGAACTGGATTTCCACCTCTGGCTTTGTTTCATACCTGTTTCAGGGTGACTTTGTTTGTTAAATAAATAGTTTTTTCCACTTTTCTCTGAGGGCGTTTTTTCCCAGACCAGATGAAAGGAGGGGCTGTTAGGTTGGCTCCCCAGAGTGACCCTATTCAGGGGTTTTCACCCAAATTTGCCCTAAACCAAGACAATACCCCAACCACAAAGTGTTGATAACACTTTGGGGAAAAAAAACACACCCCAAAATCCCAGACACACACACACACACACGCACACACACACACACAACACACACAACACACACATACATACAGAGACTTGCTTGGGCTTGCACTGCAGGTTCTCCGCCAGGGAGCAAATCACTTGGGAAATTTAATTAAAGTTTAATGAGGCACTTTGATTGCTGGGCCGTGCGCCTGCTGGAATTAACGTGCAGAGAAGGGGTGTCTCGTCACGCTGCTGGCAAGAGCTGGCAATAGCTGGCAAGTTCACCTAGAGCAGAGCATGTCATCCTAAATCACCTTTTGAACCCGGGAAAGCAGCAGGGAAGAGCAACCAGGAAGGTCTGATGGGTCATTTGGTGCAGCAGGTCCTTTACAGGGGAGTCCCACACCTTGGGGTAACTCCCTTGGAGTGGCTTTTGGGACTTTTCCCAAAAGGAGGTTGGGGGTGGAATGCAGGCAGGGTGGTCTAGGGGGTCTGGGTTGTGGGTTTCCTTCTCTTCTTTCTCTTGAGTGTAAGAAGGGAAGAGGAGGCTGGATTGGAGGGGGCTCTGGCCTGGGAGATCCTGGGAGAGTTGGAACTTCAGTAGATCCTCAATGGGACCATGGCACCAAGATACCCAACCTGTTTGTTGCTAGTGGAGATGGGGGTTCTGTTTCAAGTGAAGGGCCTCCAGGCCACCAGGAAAAGGCATTTTGGAAAGCCATGCTGGTTTGGAGAGGGACAGTCAACCCCAGGAGAGTCACACCTCCTTCTGCCTCCAAGCCATGCCTCCATCTAGGAAAAGATCTGTCACATGGGATCTCCAGAGATCCCTTAGAACCTCAGCATTTCTGTGACAATCACAGAATCACAGACTATTCTGAGTTAAAAGGCCCAACAAGGATCACCAAGTCCAACTTTTGGGTGAATTTCCCACAGAGGGATCACACCCACAACCGTGGCATTATTGGCACCATGTTCCAACCAACTAAGATGAAAACTGCAACCAGGATGGATTTAACCTCCAAACCAGAGTGGAGACAGCTGGGCACACCTGGGAGCTAAATCCTACCTTTAATCACTGATCAGGCTTGCCCAGTACAGTCACTGGGAAGGGACCTTGTTAAAACTTAAATATTGAGTGGATACACCCAAATCTGCCTGAACTGAGAGTGGTCCAAGGTAGGAGAAATTTTTATTGTGATCCTGTAACCAAAAGATCAGTGACTTCCAGTGCACTGTCACATCCTGGGAACTCCTGCAACTCCAGCTCTCCTGCAGTGCCTGGCACCTGGAAGGAGCAGGGAGGTTGCACAAACATGATCCAGCCTGGCCTTTCCTAATCCTGGAGCACGTTTCTACAACTGCAACACATCTTCCACCTTCCTGGGCATGGGGATGGAAGTGGGAAATTTTTCTAAGGTGGTAAAAACCCAGCAGACAAATCCCACTCCAGAAGAACCCATCAAGGAATAGGAGCAGAGTCAGAGGATCCCCAATGACCTTCCAATTGTTTGGGGTGATTTTGGCCCAGATCCAGTGGCAGGGACGCAACAACTTCCCAGAGAAGGTTCAAGGTGAGCAAAGGCCAGGGATCATTCCCAGGACACTGTTTGGGCGCTGTCATCCTCTTTTGGGAGGATGGACCAGTTGTGTTCAGAGCTGATCCCTTCATTTTTCCTGCATAGGTGCATCCCTGAGGATCACTGGAACCTCTGGAACCACCAGGCCACCGAGGCACAGTCAGAGGCTGTCACCTCTCCCAGGCCAGCGCTGAAGAGGATGAGAATCATGGAATCCTGGAATCATAAATAAGATCCTGATTTGGAAGGGACACACAAGGATTGAGTCCAACTCCTGGCCCTGTGCACAGACACCCCAACAATCCCACCCTGTGCATCCCTGAGAGCATTGTCCAAACACTCCTGGAGCTCTGGCAGCCTTGGGAATGTGCCCATTCCTTGGGGAGCTGTTCCAGTGCTCAAACACCCTCTGGGGAAGAACCTTTTTCTGATATCCACCCTGAGAGGACACGTGAGACATGGACTCTGCTGAGAGTTCCAGCAGACTGTGCTGAGAGCTGTGGAAAAGGAGACCAAGGGATGCTGCTTTCTCTGTCCCCTGTATGTACAGACACACACACACACATACAAATATCTATAAAATCATAAAATCACGGAATACAAGAATGGCTTGGGTTGGAAGAGCCCTTAAAACTCATCTCATTCCACCCCCTGCCGTGGGCAGTGATGCCTTCCACTAGACTAGGTTTCTTCCTTATATTTAAGCTAAATCTACCCTCTTTTAGTTTAAAGCAATTACACTTTTATCCTATCATGACTGGCCTTGCTAAAAAGTTTGAACTAATTTTTCATATATATATATATATAGTATCCCTTCTACATATATATATTTATATACATGCACGTGTCATATCTCCTGTATATGTATATTTTTACATTTATATATATATGTATATCTATTTATATATTTTTATATATTTATCTTTTATATATCTATATTTGTATATTTGGTACCTGCAGTGAATGAGAGAGATAGAGTTGGGAGTACCCATCTTTCTCATATATATAAAAATACATGCATATATATATTTATATATATGTTTGTATGTATATATTTTTAATTATTATAATTTCTTTATCTACAGTAAATATGAGGGAGAGAGTTGGAAATGTCTCAGTGGTGTCAATCACAGCCATGCGAAGCCCTAGACAAGAAGTCCGGCCCTGAGAGGAGAAAATCAAGTAGCTGGTCCCAGGTCAGGGGTGCTGAGGAGCCTCTTTTAAACTCAGGTTTTTGGCATCCTCCCTGAATTTTGGCTGCGGCCCAAACGGGCAGTGGAGACTCTTCTCTCAGCAGGGAAGCAAATCCAGCCTTTCCCACTCCAACTTAATGGAAAAAAAAAAAAGCCCACAAGCCGTATTTTGTTTACCAAAACAAATAAAACGGGGTGATGGTGGTGGTGGTGGAGAAGGATATTTGGTGCCCTGGTCAGGGGTCAGTGGGACCTGGACCTGGCATCCCTCGATCCCCAATCCCTCTCCCTGGGATGCCGGGAGGAGCAGCAGGATCGTGACTCAGCCCCACATGAGCTGGTTTCCTTCCTGCACCGCCAAGCCTGAGCTTCTGATGTTTTGTTTGCCGTGCAGCTCTGGGGGCCAAGTGGGAGCTCCTGGAAAATCAAAGGGAAAAAAAGAACAACATCTCAGGCTGGCCGAGAAGGGGTGCGGTGTCCTGGCTGGATGGGACACCGGGGAATTCCGGGTGCTGATGGAAGAGGGGTGGGAGACACTGGAGGAGGGCACAGGTCAGGGCTCCAGCACCAGGCTTCTGATCCCAAAATTCTCCCTGGACACAGCAGTGCTCTCTAGATGCCCTTCAGCTGTCAGTGGGAGCCTTCACAGGCTCCTCAAGCTCAAATGAGGAAGAACGGGGCTTTTCCCTCTCTCCTTTCTTCTCAGGTTGTCCTCCAATCCTCTTGGACCCACTGGGTTGGGAATGAGACCTCCAGCAGCCCCTTTTGGATTGAGATGGGAGTAGGAGGCAGCTCAGCTCTTGTTAATCAACCTGGACAGGAGATTGCCAGATTTTGTCTAATTTCGAATTTCTCCCTCTCAATGCCGAAGACAGAACTCTCCATGAAAACTGTTCAATGTCTGGACCCATCCAAACCAAGTGACCACATCCAAACCCTCACCAGGAATGTCCTCACTGCCTCTATCCTGGGCCTGAGGCAGGATTTGAGGGCTGTTCTGGGATCTGGGGTAATTCCAGCGGGAATGGTAACACTTGAGGGCTGAGGGTCTTCCCTGTCCTAATTTCTTGACCAGTCTAAGTTTAGTGCAGGTCTCTCCATGTTCCTTCCATCATGCAGAGGTGGCCCTGGACATGTTCCAGCCCTCAGGCAGTGCACAGGTTCTGGCTTGAGCCCTGGGGACGTTCCCAGAAGGGTGTCAGGAGAGCACAGCTACAATCCAAAGAGGAGGCTCTGGCCAGAACTGGATTCTACTTATCCACTGGGAAAAATATGGGGAAAAGCCATGTTTCTCTCATTCCCTCCATACCCACTGCAAAATTTCCCAGCCAGCCAGGCTGCCAGACCCAACTCTGCCACTGTCCTCCCTCTGCCAGCACCTCTGATTCCCTGGATGACCGAGGTGGGCAGGATAACCCTGACCTCCAGCCCTGGGGACTGACTTTGGCTCTGGCCTTTCAGGGGCTGAAGGATGAGGAGAAATCCTAACTGGGGGCTGGATCTGCTCCAGGTGGGCCCCAGGGGTGCCAGGCTGGGTTAGCCCAGGTGACCCCAAATTGATGCTGAGCCTGATCCCACAATGCTGAGCCTGCACTCTCCACCTTCAGCTTCTTCTCCCCACATCCATCCTGCTTTTCCCTGGACACATTCCCACCCAGCCCCAGCGAGCAGGGACAGACCCCCAGCCTGCCCACAAGCCCTCCTCATCCTATTCCCAGCATTTATCCCGCCGCACGTAGCCCTGGGGGAGCCAGAGGATTGTACACACAGAGGGAGAAGTTATTTTTCCTTGACATAAACATGCAAGCCTTTCCTCAGCCCCCTTCTCTTGAAACGTGGAGGTAGGACCTGGACTCATAACATCCTGCAGGAGGGGTTGGCCTTATCTGCCAGGAAACACTCAGCTCCGGATACATCCTCCCCTGCTCCCGGCACCCCAAGCAGCTCCCATTGGCAGTGCTGGGCAGGAAACCACTCAGCAGCTTGTCTCATTCCCTCCTCCTCTGGAGAGACGGGAGGGAGAGCCTGATCCTGCCCTCCCCACCGTGGGGTGCAGCAGGGTTTGGGGTCAGGGTGGGGTAGGGGAGGAAAAAAGGGATAGAGGGGGAAGGAGAGCAAAAAAAGGGGGCAAAATGGGATTTAGGGTTCAGGGATTTGGGGGAGTTGGCTGTGTTGAGGGATTCTCTAGGCTCTGTCACTGATTTGCAGGGTGAGGTCAGTCCAGTCACCTCACCCCTTTCTCTGCCTCTACTTCCCTCACCTGGTTCTGCTTTGAAAAATCAGGGAAAATTTTTGTCTCCCAGCTGATTTATTATCAGACTCCAGATCCCTCACGTGGGTCAGGGACCCCTCGTGCTAAAGGCAGCACAAGCATTTAGTCCTGGTCAAATTCTGGGGAAAAGACAGGTCATATCCCAGAGCTGGTTGGGAAAAGGGCGGGAGGGAAGGAAGAATTATCTCTGCTTTACAGACAGGGAAACTGAGGCATGGAACATCCATGTGGCTGTTTGTCACCAGGGCCCACCCCTGCCCAGTGACACTGGGACAAACAGAGAGGGGACAGAGAGGAGTCACCACCTGCTCAAGGGATGCAAAGGAAATCACCCAGGGCATGACACACATGGCAGCTCCTGGCCAGCCCAAATTCCAGCTGGCCAGGAAGGGGGAAGGTGACCTCATCCCTGCTCCCAATGCCTGGCACCATGACCTGCACAGCCACAGGGGCCAAGGAGTGGCCAAAGACACCGAGGACAGAGGGTTCACACCCTGTCACCTTGTGGCAAGGAGATACCCCTGTCCTGGCCCAAACTGACCCCCCAAATGTGGTGTGAGGCAGTTTTATCCCTTCCTGCAGCCCTGATTTGATTTTCCTGCTGGTTCCCAGGCTGGTGACAGCAGGCCACAAACCACAAGACTCCTCAGCATGCACAGAGACAACCATGGCCTCCTGGATTTGGGATGGGGAGGGAGGAGAAACACACTCAGGACTGACACAGAACGAGTCTTGCTTGGGGTGAAGACCCCCCCAACATCCATAAACAGCAATGGCCAGCAGTCCTTCACATGGATCTCCACTTTCCAAGCAAAACCACTCCTTCCCACCTCTGCCAGCCACCTATTTTACATCTGCTCCCTGCAGCAACACCCTACATGCCAAGAAAAAAAAAATTGCTGCGGGTAGAGGGGATTGACCCACAGCATCTCATTTTCTGTCACCCCAGAGAAAGGTTCTGCTCCTGGATTTCATTTGGGCTGCAGTGTCCTGGAGGTGGGAGCCGGCTGCTCCCGGCGCTGGGTGTGTGCCCGGATCCGGCCGTGGCTCCCAGGGAGCCGCACCTCGCCTTGGCTGCGGCTCCCAATGCCCTCGGGGGGCCCCGGCTCCCGGTTGGGGCCTGTAGCTGTTCCTGGCGTGCAGAGAGAGCAACAGGGACAAGCTCCCACCTCTCCTCACGTGGCTCCCGGGTTGAGCAAGTGGGGACAGGCTTTGGCTGGCGGGGATCTCCATTTGTCCCAGCACGACGGGATCCTTGGGGATGGGGTGCGTGGAGAAACCCCTTTTCTTGGGGAAATCACACTCTGGGAGCTCTTGGAGAGGGGTTGGTTTCCACCAGCCCTGCATGGGATGAAAGCAAGGTGGGAAAAGGCTCATGGGGTGGTGCAGTTGATCCCAACGTTGGGCGTGGGGGTAAGGAGAAGGACCAGTAGGAACAGCCTGGAGAAAGGGTCCTATAGAGTAGGAATGTGACATCCCCGATCAGGCTGGTGGAAATACCCAGAGCTGAATTTCTGGGAGGGGGCTGGGACAGCTGAGCCTCCTTCCCAAGGCAGTTTCACTGTTCTCAGCTGCCTCTCGGGGCTGGGGCACCACAGGGATTGCAGGGAGAGATGGAGAAGGGAAAAGTAGAATTTCTCCAGCCCCACTCTTGCTCCTGGCATGGTCCCATGTGAGTCAATGCTGCTGGGCAGAGAGGCCAAACAGGATCCTGCCACCTCCCTCCCTCCAGCTCCAAAACCCTCTTGGAAGAGTCGTGTTTGGGTCTCAGGGAGTCAGGGAGCCACCACAGTACCTAGGCTGACAAGGACACCCAAAAGTTCCTTTCCCCCTAAAAACGAGAGGCCAAAGGTGAGCTGGGATCTCTGAGAGCTGGAATAAGGAAGAGGCAGGATGGGAGAGCTGAATCCAGGGGATACAAGTAGGGGGATGGAGGAGCACAGGACAGGAGCATGTTGGTGCCTCCCCAAATACTCACACAGCCTCTCCCTTCTGGAACCATGGGCTCTGAGGATCAGAGATGTCATTTATGGGAGACAAACCACCCTCAGGGACAGGATTGGGTTGGGTGACCCCTGAAGACCCCTCCCACACAGAGGTGGCATCACAAAGTGCATTAGGAAATGTGCTCCTCCACTTTTTGGGGCCCAGCAGGAAGACCCAGCCTGGGAGGACACTGCTTTGGGATGTGTTTACCCTGCCTTGGATCTCCAGAGGTCCCTTCCAGCCCTAACAAACTCTGGGATTCTCTGTGCATGGCTTGACCTCAAGGACAGCAGGGACACAGCCTGATTTAATGTCTGGCAAGAGCAAGCAGTGATGCTATCCAACAACATGGATCAAGGCTTTCTCTTTGCTGGCCAGGCCTGAAAACCATCACTCAACATCACCCTCATGTGGCTCCCCCACACATTTCTCAGGCCTCATTGCCTCAATCTGCACCTGAAACAAGGACCCTTTTCAGGGTGTGGAGCATCTTAAAAGGTGAATCAGCCCGAACTGTGAAAGAAAAGAGAGCCTTAAATGTGACTAAAACCCACACTCCAGGTGCTGGCACTCGCTCCATAAATCGCCAACATCATCTGTGCTCATCAAGACACCAAAGGCAAAGCTCTTGACTTCACTGTAATATGGAAACAGGATTACAAATATCAAATCTGGGAAATGGCAAAAGCAGGATCAAGGCCAGCACAGTGACCTGAGACACTCCATGAAAAGTGAGGGTTAAGCACTCATCGTGCCCTGAGTCAGTTTTTTAGAAAGCAATCCACAGTTTGTAAAGATAACCACAGATCTTTGTTTTATTTATAAAAAAAATGGAAGTAGAAAAAATTTGGCTGAAAATACCAACAACGACGATGACAACAACAAAAATATAAAAAAATAGCACTTGCACGGGAAATGTTTCTGTTTTGAAAACTGTTGTCAATAGCGACAGCAATTTAAATCATTGAACAATCATAGTATAAAAACATTTATTTAAATTAAATATTTTATGCAAACTCGTATCTACACTCATTCAAAATGCATAGAGTCACACAAAAGAGATGGAATGTATTAGCTTAAAAACCGGTGAACTTTCGGGGTTTTTTTTAAAAAAAAGTTTTCTTTGCAATTATTATTAATACATTTTTGGGGACTGAAACCAGGAAATCATAACCACGTTACTAACTAATCATTACCAAGTGCCATACAGTAAACACTAAGATTAATCATGTCATATAACTGATTTAAAATAAAGCTTCATCTTTATGGAAAGGAAGAGAACTCGAGCAATACAAAATCCGAGGTTTGGGGGGGGGGAGAGGAATAATGGAAGGAATAAATCAATGTACAGCTTTATTACAAGCAATAAAATGCCAGAGTTAGGAGAGGCATTGGGCACTGTGGCTCCAAACACGGAGCCTTCCCCTTCAAAGGATGTTTGATTAAAAAAAAAGTGTCTGCTACATCATCACCTCTTGGCCAAAATCTTCATCCCAGGACCTGCTCCCAGGGGTGATGCCGGCCAGATCCTGCCTTTCTAAGCCCTGATCTTTCCCCACTCCAGAACAGGCTCAGCGCCCCTGGGGCTGGCTGCCCTTCTCCTGGCTGGTGTCCCATCCCCTCTGGGGTTTCCCAAGGGATGAAGCCTCCAATTCATGCTCTGGGGCAGGGGATGGGGGTTTTAATCCCTGTTGGAGTGCTCAGGCAGGTCAGGGTGGCTGCAGCAACGCCGCCACCAGAACCCAAAACCAGCTCATGGACTTTCACCAAAATCTTCCCTTCTCCCATCCCTGCCTTTCCCCCTTCCAGAGGGGAATTCAGACCTGATGTTTGCAGGGTGCTGCCGCACTCCTGACTCCAGAGCAGAGCTGGGGATGCCCCAAAATGAGGTGCAGCCTTCCTGTGCTCCCAGGAACGTCCCTGCTTTGGAAGAGGGACTCAGCCAAAGGGCTTTGGCGTCGGGAAGTGCCCCCTGGCCACGGTGGGAGCAGAGCACTCCAGGTGGTGAGCCAACAACCCAGATCCTTTACCTACAACAGCAAGGAGACTCCAGGGCCCTGCGGTTGGGACCGGGTCACCCTGAGGGAGCCGTGGGCAGGTTGTCCCCAGGGAGCAACAACGCCTCGGGAAACAGAGTCGGGTCCTTCCTCGGGTCCTCCCCCGGCTGGGCTCCTAAGAGACGCTGTAGTTATTGTAGTAGGTGGCCGTGGCATCGGCCAGGACGGAGATGAGGCTGTTCTCGGAGCCGTGGGAGCTGCTGGACCCTGGGCCATGCCCGCTGGCCAAAGCCCCGCCGTGGTGGTCACTGTGGCCACCGGGGTTGTTGAGATACTGGTCGAACTCATTGCGGTCCATCTCCCCCAGCAGCTCCGCTTGGCTCAGCTGGTCCAAGGGGTCAAAGCCGTGGTGGTCAGGCGGTGGGGAGAGCTGACCAAGGTGGGCATGGAGGTTGGGAGGAGGCAGGGAGGGGAAGGCGGGCGTGTAGTAGCTGGGAGGAGGAGGAGGAGGAGGAGGAGGAAGGGTAGGACAGCTGGAGGCCGAGGGGATCATGCAGGTGGCCGGCTGTGCCATGGGGCTGAGAGGGTGGTGGCTGCATGGCAGAGACCCACCCGCGTACTCCGGGGAGAAGGTGGCGCCGGCCAGGTGGGAGCGGTGATGCTCCTCGGGGCAGGGCGAGGAGAAGAAGCTCTGCTCAGGGTCTATGACATCCAGGGGGGACATCTCCGGCGGGGTGGGCAGCCCGTAGGGATAGGTGTCCACGCTGGTGCTGCTGCCGCTGCCCGGAGCATCCCGGTATCCCCGCACAGGCGGCAGCCCCGGGCGGGGTGGGTACTCACCCGGGCCATCTTTGTCCCCCCCGGCCCGGCTGCAGGTCCTCTTTTCCGGCACAGAGTTCTGGTCCCGTATCAGGCTGCCCAGCAGAAAGCCGGGATCCACCCGCTTCCCGATGCGCTTGACCTGCTTCTTCCGACGGGGCCGGTACTTGTAGTTTGGATAGTCTTGCATGTGCTTCACCCGCAGCCGCTCGGCCTCCTCCACGTAGGGACGCTTCTGAGACAGGCTCAGCGCTTTCCAGGACTTCCCTGAAACAGAGGAGACGCTCCCTTAGCACCCACAGCCTCCCGAGGGAGCCCAAAATCCCACCTGGCACATGCAGAGGACACATACCAAAAACCCCGCAGGGGGATGTGGTGGCAGCGGGTGGGAGAAGAAGGGAGGAATTGAGGCTGTTACAGGGTCTCTGACTCCCTCCATCCCAAGTTCTTTAGGGTTAGTAGATAATTCCAGGCAGATGAACTCTCCCAGCTCCATGGGCTGGGACAGAGCCTGGCTGTGGAGCAGGGACAGCCAAGGGTGGCTGAGCAGAGGGTCAGGACGTGGTGTCCTTTAAGGTGCCCCAGCCTGTGCCCTGCCAGGACTTGCACCAGGGCACAGGGAGACCTGGGCACTGTGACAGCTGGTCTGGATGGTGGAAGGTGTTCCTGCCCATGGCAGGGGGACGGATTAGATGGTCTTTACGGTCTCTTCCAACCCAAACCATTCCACGATTCCGTAATTAATTCTGTGACCTCGCTCTTCCTTGTTTGAGATAAAATGTCCTCAAGGCACAGGACAGAAAAGCAGCATTGGGCAGGGGGGGTTTATCCCACACTGAGGCTGTCCCAGGCTGCTCCTCAGGGTAAGGGGGAGAAATGAGGATACACATCAAAGCCTTTGATGCCTTCCCATGGCCTGAGACAGCAGAAATAACACTAATAAGCTGAGATGCTGCATGGCAAAGCAGCGAGGAGAAAACCCAAACCACCAAAGCAAACACCACAGAACTGTCCAGGGAAACACAAACTTTGGATGAGAGGTTGGGCAGCAAAGCTCTGTTGCAATTCGGGCAACTCTTTCTCAGGCTGTCTGGGCTGACAATTTTGGTTTGCCCTCTTGGTTTCACATCAAAATGGGGACTGGGAGAAAGGGAGAAATAGTGGATGAGGAGTGGGAAACAAATGTGTGCTCGAAATGGGTTGTGATCCCCCATAAGTAACAGCAGAAACACCCCAACACACACCCCAACCTTGTAATACTGGGACAAAGTGGGACAGCAAGGACAGGCCAGGAAAATTCGGGGGGCAGAAGGGCAGGGTTTGCAGCAAAGGGGTGGCAGGGTGCCTTGTCCCCTGGGATGCAGGACACCATCAGGCTTTGCACCCTGAGCAGTGGCTGCACACCCGGAGTGTGGGACATTCTGGGGTGAGCACCCCGTGGGTGCAGAACTCCATCAGGTTTTGCCACCCCAGGGTGCTGCACCCCAAAAACAGCCAGGTAGGTGTAGGAGTGCCCCGATACTGCCCTGTTCCCCACCTGGGCAGGGTTGGCACCCCCAGGGATGGCAAATCTGGGGTGCTGGATCTCGATTTGCACCCCAGGATGTCCGGGTGGGCGCATGGTGCCCACCCCAGGATCTGAACGGGATTTGCACCCCAGGAACGGCCGAAGATTGCCTGGATCCCCACCCCAGTGCACTGAATCCAGACAGGGTTTTCACTCCAGGGACCGCAGGTGGGTGCCCGGGGACCGAGCCCGGAGCGCTGGATGCGAGCAGGGTGTGCATCCCATGCCTGAGTGGGTGCGCGGGTGCTTCCCCCGGGCCGCTGGATCCGGGCAGGATTTGCACTCCCAGGAATGCCCCTGGTGGATCCACGGGTACCGAATCCGGACAAGGTTTGCACCCGCAGGGATCTCCCGGGCGCTGAATCCCCACACGATTTGCACCTGGATGGGTGGCTGGGTGGATGTCCCGGCTCCTCATCCCGGGGCACCGAATCCCTGCAGGGTTTGCACCCCAGGGGATGCTCGGGTGAGTCCCCGCTCCTCGCCTCCCCCAAACCCGCTTTCCCCGCGCTCCTCACCGAGCATCTTGCTGAGCTCCGCGTTGTGCAGGTCGGGGTTCTGCACCGCCAGCCGCTTCCTCTCGTCCTTCGCCCACACCATGAACGCGTTCATGGGCCGGCGGATGCGGCTCTCGGAGCCCTTCTCGCCCTGCGACACTCGTGGGGGTGGCCCTGGGGACAGC
>VWZU01012299.1:373299-409330 GCA_013397095.1 Sterrhoptilus dennistouni
TCCACTCCCCCTCTTTTAATATTATTTTTTTCCTGACTTTGCCCGCTGAAAGGGAGTGAGGAGAGAGCTGGAGATGTCCCGCCCCCAAACAGCTCCGCTGCCCCTCCTGCACCTCAGAAACCTTCAAACTTTAAAGGCTGAGGGGTCACACAGAGAGAGGAGATAAAGGCACTGAACACTTGGAGAGAAAAGGAAAATGGCACTGGGGAAGAAAAGGAAGATCCCACTGGGGTGAAAAAAGCCCCTCCCCAGGCTTTGACAAGCTGCAGGAACCCTCTTTGCCAAGGGAAATCAAGGCACGGATCCCACAGGCAGGGATGACTTTCCCCCCCACTTCTCCTGCTTTAAGCACCAGCCCAGGCTGTGCTTTGCCCACCTCTTGTGGGTTTTCATCCCACATTTCCGGGTCCCCTGGTATGGGATGGAAATTGGGACACGACCAACCTGCTGGCGAATCCTTGTCCAGCCTGGTCGGGCCCCTAAAGGAGCTTTTAGGGGAAAATAAGGCAGGGATGGGGCTGGGCACAGCTCAAAGAGGTTGAAACACCCCCAATCGGTCCCCGCTGCCCATCCCTGGACACTGGGACCATAACTAAGGATCTTTTCCTTGCTGCTGCTTTTTATGGAGTGCTGCCCCATCAAAAAAAAAAAAAAAAAAAAAAAAAAAAAAAAAAAAAAAAAAAAAAAAAAAAAAAAAANCTGGATGGGATGGAAGTCCCAAAGCCACACAACGGTGTTCCCCACTAACCCCAGCTGGGTGTTCCCAAAGGTGGGAAATCATCCCAGCAGCATTTCCTCTCACCAGGACAAAGGATCTTCAGGAAGGTGATGACACCAAAAATCCCCATCTGGCTGCCCTTTCCCGGCTCATCCCCACAACCTGCCCTGGGGAATGTGTTTGATGGCTGGATCCTTTTATGATTTTTGACCCTCGGATATGGGGCCGCTTTGAGTACCCGTGGGTTTCCCCGGAAAGCAGCGGGACGGGGCTGGGGATGGGCGGGCGTTTCCTGGGGCTGCCCGAGGCTGCCCCATCTGAGCCCAAGGCAGGGGGGAAAACCCCGGCGGGCACTTGGGGCAGGTTTCCCACGTGCCTTGGGTGTTCCTATTGACTCTTGTCAGATTAGGAGTGATGGAGAGAGCTCATGTAAATGTGAGCCGGGCAGGATCCGCCTGGGCTTCCTGGTCTCTCCTTTCCCTCTGCACAGGAGCGGGACCGCTCTGGTTTCTCGTGGATTGCAGCGATTTTTTTGGGGTCAGGAGAGCTGGAATCTGCCACAGCCGAAGCAGCGACTGCCCTCCCTGAGCTTTTCCCCAGGACTGAACTAAAACCCTGCGGAAGCAACAACATTTTCCAAAGGAACTGATTAAATCTATTAAGCTATTTACAAGTGGGCTCCATCAGAGCTGCGTTATCTGGGAATACAACAGGAAGGCAAACTTCTCTTAAATCTAAAAGGCGCAGGAGATTTCCTGGTCTCGGGACAGATTTATAAACCCTTTATATACAGACACACACACAAGGAGGAGCTGCCTTTTATCTGGGGTTTGGAGCCGGGCACGCTCCTGGGGACAGCTTGTTCTGTCCCAGCAGCACCAAATCTCTCCCAAAAAGTCCCGTCTCACGCCTTCAAGTGCTGGGATGGGGCAGTGAGGGAGGATGCCAAACTCCACCCTGCCCTGCACAGGTATCCCCGGGTGCATTCTGCAGGTTGGCAGTGAGAGAATTTGGAAAACATCCTTAATTCTGTTTAGTTCCCTTTAGGAAGGGTGGAAGTGCCCTGAAAAAAAGAGGCTGCCCGGGGTTGCAAGGTTTTATTTTGAATCGGGCGGTGCTTTGGGTATGGTGAATATGTTGGCTCATTGTTACTTTTTTAACCCTCAGGATACCACGAGTATAAAAACACCTCTGTCGATGCTCCAGAGGCCAGGAATTTTTAGTAGCAGCATTTCCCTTCCTGGGAAAAGGAAAGAGATGGATGAATTCCACTTGATCCTTTTACCGGGCTGCTTCCACCTTGCCTTGTGTTCCCACGTTTTGCAGGATGGGTGGAAAGGTTTGGGAGAGGATAAAACCCTGTGCAAGGACAGGACCTGAACCCACCTCCTGCCTAAGCCTGCAAGTTCTCAGAGCACCTCTCTGGGTGTTCCTCATCCTCATTATTCCCTCCACATCCTGGGAGTAACATTTGACCTCCCGGAGGCATCACAGGGGTCAACTCGTGGCTTTTCTGAACCTCCTGAGACACAATCCGGGGGCTCCTGTGTGGTTTAGAGCACAAAGAAATCCGGCAGAATATTCCTCATTTGGATTTCCTCCCTTCCCAGGGCCCCCACGCAGAATTTTAAGTGCAAACACTGCTACTATTATTAATAACCACTTTTTTTTTTTTCTCCTCTCCTTTCTTCCCCTTCTCCTGCAGCACCAGGCATTCTGATGGCATTAGTAAGGAGGGTTTCATTCTGCACCCTGCCTAAAATGCTGGTCAAACCTGTCCTGTCGGAAGCTCCCGGGTTACATAAAGGAAGGCTGGGGCCATGTGAAAATGCCACCTTCTTAATTGCCACCGGATCGGGGTAATTAGTCTGGAAAAAACCTCGGGATTACCTTTTTTTGTGTGTGTGTGCTCACCTTCCTTGCTCTGCAGCGAGGCTTCACCTGTATCTGGGGCACAGGAAGCAGCAGAGCTCTCCCAGGGCTTTGGGAACAGGGAAATTACGGCGAAAAGCCGCGAGCGAAAATAGACGGAGCAGACAAAGGGGGGAAGAAAGCTTTGTTCTCCCCCATTTTCACGGATGGGGAACAGTGGCAACAACTCCCAACGGGCCAGGCAGAAAACGAGTGGCTGAACTCTGCATGGAAGGGCCATATCTTTAAAAATATCTTTTTTTTTTTTTTTTTTTTTTTTTTACAAANTTTGTTTTGTTTGGGTGGGGAGGTGGGTGGATACATCTGGAATTTTACTCTTGCAAAGGGAGCGATTATTTTCGCCCCCTCCCCACCTCGCACCCCACCAACCTTCAGGGAAATTAAAATATGTGAGAAAGTGCAAATCCTAAATTAGCTCGATATTCACATGGTCCTTAATTATTGATGAAACTCTTGGCTCCCAAGGGAAGTTTTTGCAGAGAGAGCTGGGGGTTCCCAGCAGAAGATTCCCCCCAAGTGCTGCAGTTCCCAACTCTGCCCACTGCCCATCCTCCCTGATTCCACCAGGTTTTCCCCAGGGATTGCTACCTGGACTATTTATTTTCTAGGTAAAAAAAACCCCAGAGCTTTTCCATTATAGAAAAAAAAATGCAGAAAACCTCCCCCCCTCGAAATGCTAAATTTTTCAGCATGGTGTTGAATATTTCTGCTCTTACTACTCTTAAAATGCAGTTTTAAGGTTACAAAAATATGTATTTTACTGTCTTTAGGTTAAAAAGAACTAGGAAGAATTTCCCTCTTACACTGTTAAATTTACAAAGATGGATTAAGATAAGAAAAAGATTTTGATAAGAAGCAGATTTTGCCTTGCTGAGAAATGGAGTTTTAATTTGTTTTACAATATTCCCACTTCTGCCACCAACAAAACTGTGTATTTGTACGGCATTTCCCAGTCCCAGATCACCAGAAGTTTGCTGATCCAAGAAAAAATTGGTTTGTCCCTGGATGGAACAGGTACACAAACAAAAGCCTTGGTTATTGTCCCAAATTCTCTGAGCTCTCATTCTTCCTGGGGGATCCTGCCCAGGAATGGGGGGGAATTAGGCAAAGGATGGCTTTGGATGCCCACAATCCTCACCCCATATCCAATAGGATACACTAGTCCCAGGTCGTTTTTCCAGCCAGGTGTGATGCTGGGCAGTGTTTCCAATATATTTTGTGTGGTTTCCCTCTCTCCTTGGAGCTTCCTTCTTTCCCTCAGTGTTGGCAGGTTCGGAGGTTTCCTGACGTAAATTGTGCCTTTTGAAGGTGGGTGCTGCAACAACTTCGGTCTTGTGTGTTTGAACAGGAGAAAATTGGTTAATTATGCTGATGAATGCAGCTAATTGTCCTTGCTGAGAGCTGAGGAGCTGGAGGCAGAGAGCACCAGGGCAGCTGGAAGGAGAACTGCAGCCATGGACACGATGCTGAGCTGTCCCCAAATACTTCTCAGAGCCCAGGGATGGTTTAGGGTGGAAAATCCCTCAGAGATCGAGTCCAATCATTCCACAGCAGTGCCAAGGCCACCTCTGACCCATGTCCCCAAGGGCCACATCCACATGGGTTTGAAATCTCTGTAGGGACAGGGACAGTTCCAATGCCTGACCACCCTTTCCATGGAAAAATCTCTCCTGATGTCCACCCTGAACCTCTCCTGGGCACAGCCTGGCTGTTCCTTCTCATCCTGTCCCTGTTCCCTGGGAGCAGAGCCTGACCCCCCCTGGCTGTCCCCTCCTGTCAGGGAGTTGTGCAGAGCCACAAGGTCCCCCCTGAGCCTCCTTTTCTCCAGGCTGAGCCCCTTTCCCAGCTCCCTCAGCTGCTCCTGGTGCTCCAGACCCTTCCCCAGCTCCATTCCATTCAAATCCCTTCTGCTCCAGCCCCTTCAATTCAGGACAGTCACAAAGCAGCTGCACCTCAATGGACTCAAATTCACTTAAACACAGGCACAGGTGGTTCTGAAATCATTAATGGTGTTTTGCACTTATGCTTTAAAAAACCCTGGTTGTTACTAAGGGGCACTTGGGGACATGGGTCATGGTGGCCTTGGCTGTGCTGAGGGAGTGGTTGGACTCCATGGTCTTAGAAGGGCATTTCCAACCCCAGTGATTCCATGGTTCTACAATTATACCTCTGCTTTACACTGGCTATGTGCGAAGCACCAGAGCTGGAATATCTTGGGAGGAAATTCAAGGAATTCTGCCTTTACCACAAGTCTGGGCTGTCACTTGGGGTGCTCCAGTGCCATCTCCCACCCCTGGCTCCAAGGAAAGCTCCACAGTCACACAAAACTCCAAAAGCCCATGAAGTTCACGCAGATTTGGGTCCAACAATGGTATCAGGACTATTTTTCCACGGTCTCTCCTTCCCAGGGCAGTTTGGTGCCTGCAGGTGTTTACAAGCACAATCCAACCTCCATTATTGCTGCTCTGACATTGCACTTGCCAATCACATCCTTGGCCATGGATCCCACAGCGAATTCCAAGCCTCAAGAACAGCCCAATCCCTGCAAAGAATGGAACAGCTCAGGAGAAACCAGCGTTGGAAAGTTCCCAAAGCAAAAAGGGAAATTTCCTTCAGTCACTGCTGAAAACATTTCAGTATCTTTGCTGTGTGTGCCTCGTTCCCCATTCGGGAGCGACGGCAGAGCGGGGAAGTCTCATTTTCCTTGGTGTCCAGGTAATTTCACTGGGAGCCACCTCATTCTCATTCTGGGAATACAATGGATGAATTTATAACAAAAGGCCTCGGAGTTTGAGAGTCTGATTTTGGCGGAAATGAAACCAAGTCGTTCCTTTGTGCTCACATTCTGCTAATTCCACCATCTGGGCGCTGACGTAATTCTTTTTCTTGTGCTTTCTAAAAAAGGCCTTCTTGCCAAACCCAGAGTTGGGTTAAAACCAAACTCAAAACCCACTAGAAACAAACAAACAAAAAATATATATGTAATTTATTACTCTGAAACATGTTCCTCTTGTTCCAATCCTCCATTTCACTGGACAGTATCTGGTAAGAAGAGCTTTTCATTGAGTAACGCTGACCACAAACACAGAGCAGGGCAGTTAAATCAATTGCTTCTGTCAAATACAAGCAATTTATGATTTATGGATATTTATTTATTATGATTTTCCCCCTCCTACAACCACATGCAGAGCTGGGGCACATTAAAATTCCACATTTCCTGGGATAAAGTGCCGTGTATTTATTGCAAAAACAGGGAATCTTCCATTGGTAGCCGATACTTCCATCTGAGCCATATTAAAGTCTTGGGTATCCTGAATTTAACAGGAGCAACAGCACAAATTTAAAGGTTTATTCCTGGTTTTAATCTTCCTGTAACTGACACTGGAATGTGGCCAAGCACCCACAAGAGTCAGCACACATGAAAATTCACAGAGGGAACAAACAAACAAACCCAAGCAGTATTTGGAGAAGGAAACCTTACTCCTCGACTAGCACCTTTTTAAACTGAAATCCCAGAGAGGCTGTAAGGTTTACTTGGCTTAAGAGTTAAAAAATAATAATTGGAAACAATCAGGCTTTTGGATTCTAATAACAAAGTTAATAACAAAAATTCCAACTTGTGGTGAGCAAGAAATCAGGAGGGATGCTTCAGTTTAATGTAAAACATTATTTTGCTGTCTTCTTCCAATGAAAAGATGATTTTTTTCACCTCAAGCAAGGAGTTTCCTCCCAATTTGACAACAACTGATGGTATTTGGTGGTATTTCATTTAAGGAAGCCAGGGACAAGCAGATTATGGTGAATAATAATTGTACAGCCTCCAAAGGAGATGCAACAACAATTAAAACCCCTGGCATGTGAAATCCAGGGAAAGGCATCTTGTTCTCCCACACAAGAAGTGAAACTTCATTTTGCTGCAGTGAATGAGCATGTCCTGAGGGCAGGGAAAAAAAAAAAAAAAGGTGCTTTGGAAACCAAGAGATCTTCAAAAAGGAGGAGTTGAGCTGCAACCAAAACCATCCATGTGGTCTGGGTACTAGAGATGGAGCTTCCCCCACTGCACAATAAAGGCAGATTAAGGAGATTTTTTCCCCTATTAACATCTGCATCTTGACAATGTCCCTCAGACCATGTTAAGCAACTCTGCTGAGCTGAGACAATATAAAAATGTACCCATTTTCTTCAGCAGAGCAGCCAATGGGATGTTTTAGATTTACACTGATGAAACCCAGCCAGGCCTGGATGAAACGAGCAGCTCATGGATGTGGATTCTGGGTTCTGCCAGGATAACTGGCTGGTGGTTCAGGGTTGTGCTGTTGGTTTGCTGTGGCCAAAGAAATATCAGAACACCTGGAAGGTGAATCCTTCTTCCCATTCCACCACTTCCAAGCTCACCCATCTCTTCTGACAGCTCTGAGTGACATTAAAATGCCAGAATTCATGCTGAATGTTTCAGGATCTCCCACAAAACTGCTTGTGGCAGTGGCCAATTCCAGCATTCCTAATTTCCAGGCTTACAGTGAGAAACAAGCTCTAGTTTGGTTATAAATCCAAACTGCAAGTTTTCAATGTGTGAATGGCAACAGCAATCTGACTGTGCTTTTAAAATCTATTGGATTTCAGGAAAAAAACTGGTTCTATCCAAGGCAGCTTTCTGGATTCCAGAGGTACCAGTGAAGAGATCCTGAGTATTGCCTGGAAATCAAAGATTTAGGTATGGTTAATAAATGGTAAGGTTAATGCACATTTCCTTTAGCTTTGCTGCAAAGTTACAACTGTTTGACAATGGTTTGGAGGCACAGGGAGGTCTTTTTATTTCATCCTTTAGTGCTGACACTCAGGAGCAAACTTTTAATCAGAGCAAGCATTTTGGGAAGAAACAAAATTCATTTAATATATAAAAAGAGATGAATGTAAAAATTTAGACACCACTTTGCAAAAAGCAATTTTAAAAAGACAGACAGCTTTGCAAACCCCTCCCTGCTTCCAGAAGCAGAGCTGGGCTCTCACAAGTGAAAAGAATTTTAATAAAAAGGCAGTACTGGGGTGATTTTAATTTTTTCTTCCTGGATTGAGAAAAACACAGTCAGTGTTGAAGCAGCAGAAAGTCATTCCCTGCCTTTCACTGTCTTGACGTTGTTAATCCTCCATGTGGATCCTTTTTGAATGTGGCACTGAAGCTCCTGTTGGCCCCTCACCATGTTTTCCCTTGGGAGAGCTGGGTTTAGATCCAGCCTGTGTTTAGATCCAGTCTGAGTTTAAATCCAGCCTGTCCCTGCTGGAGCTGGAGCAGTGTCCAGGCCTGACTGGTGCTGGGTTTACACAGAGCCTCCTCTAACACAGAGTCACCCCTGAGCCTGAAAGGGTTAAATGTTCTTGCAGTGCTTCTTTTTCTTTCTGGGTGCTCCTTCCCCACACTCCCCTGTCTCCTCTTTTTGCTTTTTGTGCTTCTTCTTGTGGCGTTTCTTCTGCTTTTCCTCCTGCTCCTCTGTGCTGAGTTCCTCCTCCTCAGACATTCCCACAGAAATTTCTCCATTGCCTGTATTTTCATCGCAACTGATGTTCTCTTCTTCATCCTCCTCTTTATGTTTCCTCTTTTTTTTCTTTTTGTGACATTCATTTAGTGGATCACCCAGTTCTCTTCCATTCAAGCTCCCTGTCTTTGGCTTTTTCCCTGGTTTCTCACAGTCCTCTGTCCTCTCTGCCTCATCATCTCTCTTCTTCTTCTTTTTCTTTTTGACTCTGGTTTCCAGCTCTTCTGGAGGCTCCACAGCTTCGTCAGCTGTTGGGCTGGAATGATCCACCTTTGTTTCTGTCTCCTTCTGGGATCCCTTCAGCTTTGCCATGCGCTTGGCGAAATATTCCTGGACAGTGAGAACACTCTTGACTGTATTGGAACCATCTCCAGAGCTGGGTTCCTTCTCTTCCTGGGAGTCAGGATCAGCAATATCCTCCTGCAAGGGAACAGAGAAGAGCAGGAGTGAGTCAGGAGTCATGGCTTGAAACATAATCCTGTTTTTTTTTTGCACACTAATAAGGAAAATACTGAAAAGCAACGCGGTGCTTTGAAAATTAACTATGAAAGTACAGATTTGGGTGGGAAGTGAGGCAGCCCTTCATGTGGAAGATGCTGTAGGTTTAGGGAAAAGAGGTGGAAGGAGAGAAGGCAGCAAGAGAACACAAACCAAGACAATATTCAGTTGTTCTGAGTTTCTTAGTTTACCTCCTCCTACATAACTCATGTCTACCACTGTCACACTCAGTGCATTACACCGACTTTGCAAAGCACAAGTCTCTGCAAGACATAAACCAGCATGAAAAATGATCCACTACAATCCATTAGCCTGTGGCACAAAGGAAATCCCATGCCTGGAATAACGCTTCAGCAAAGAACTTGTGATCCAGGGAGCACTGAGGCATCTCCTCCATCTTATCTGATCTTTGGGAATGTTTGTTTCTGAGCTGCTCTGCTGTCAGGGTGTCTCAGATTTTGTTATTTAAACAGGCTCCATTTGATCACACGTTATCAGATGGCACAAACAACATCACAGGTTACATCTTACAAGGTTTCTGCAGACATGAAATAAAGAGCTGCTCATCTCCAGCTGCAGAGTGAAGAGTCTCCTTCCTAGAAAGGAAAGATCAAACTAAAAAGCAAAGTGTAGCTCTGGAGCTGGATGTCATGGATGGCATGAAGAGAATTGACTGAGAAAGCAACAAATGCCACAAGATGGAAATGTATAATTTGTTGAATTATCTGAGATTTACAAAAGAAACAAACCAGACAGCTGAAATTAAGGCTTGTTCACATACATACCAAAGCACTCAAAACAAAGCCTTTGTGGTAAAGCCTTTTGCTTGGCAGAAGTCACAAATCACTCTTGGAAATGTCCCAGATTTTCACAGAATCACAGAATCATTCAGATTGGAAAAGAGCTCCAAGACCATCAAGTCCAACCTGTGACTGATCCCCACCTTGTCCCCAAGACCAGAGCACTGACAGCCACATCCAGTCACTCCTTGGACACTTCCAGCGGGTTCCAAATCTCCCTGGGCAGCTCCTTCCAATGCCTGACCATCCCTTCCATGGAGAAATCCCTCCTGGTGTCAATCCTGACCCTTTCTTGGTACAATTTGAGGTCATTTCCTCTCATCCTGTCCCTGTTCTCTGGGAGCAGAGCCTGACCCCCCCTGGCTGTCCCCTCCTGTCAGGGAGTTGTGCTGAGCCAGAAGGGCTCCCCTGAGCCCCCTTTTTTCCAGGCTCATCTCCCCCAGCTCATTAATTGTTTTTTTAAAGCCCTGTACACACCACACAGAACCAGGTACCCCCTCTGGATGGGAAAAGCTGGGAAGGATGGTGTAGAATCCTCACCAGCATCTGCTCTACAACACCTTCCTGATGGAAAGGGGATCCACAGGGATTACAGTCAGAGATAACGCCTTGTTTTTCCATTCATAAATGCAGGGATGGGTCAGAGCATCTGCTCTGCCCACACATCCTGAATCCTGCCTGCCCAAATCAGAGCAGTCAGATTTCACAGCCACTTTCACTGCCATAAGCTGATACTTGGGGAAGGCCAGCAAAGAGCTGGGAGATAAAACCCCACTTATCTCAACACTTTATAGTTACTGCATGATGCTGCAGATAAGGGACCTGGCTCTCTTGAGGGCATCGTTAAACTTGCTGGTTGGTGTGGGGTTTATTAGGCTTTGTGAGTAAGGTTTTCCAGGTCTGGCTCCTTCTGCATCCATAACCTTTACTCCCATGAGCAGGAATGCAAAAATTGGTGTCATTAGTGATGCATTACGAGAGGTGATTTCCTCATCCATCTCCTTTCAAGAGAGCTATTCCAGTGGAACGAAAGTAAGGCTGCACTTGAGATTCCAGTGATGTTTGTGTGGGCACTTATCAAAATTAGGGACTTTTCTTGTAGGGATATGTTGTAGTGTTCCTGAAGGGTTATGAAGTAAACTGAAACTATTTGACTTCTGGCAAAGTCTGAAAAGGGATGTGGAACATGGGGAAAAACAGGATGTACCCACACACGGCTCCACACAGGTTACATTTGAAAGGGGAGCTGCAGCCGAAGTTTAACAAGACAGAATTCCCAGGATAAATGGATTGAGCTGTATTTATATTAAAACTGTCTTTAATAAGACCTAACCCAACAAGCAGAGAATCCCATGTCATTTAGGTTGGAAAAGAGCTCCAACACCAACAAGCCCACCCTGTGACCATCCTTGTCACCCAGCCCAGAGCACTGAGTGCCATGTACAGGCCTTCCTTGGACACTTCTAGGGATGAGGACTCCAAACCTCCCTGGGCAGCCCATTCCAATGCTTAACAACTCTTTCCATGAAGAAATTCCTCCTGGTGTCCAGCCTGAACCTCCCCTGGCACAACTTGAGGCTCTTTCCTCTCGTCCTGTCCCTGTTCCCTGGGAGCAGAGCTGGCTGTCCCCTCCTGTCAGGGAGTTGTGCAGAGCCACAAGGTCTCCCCTGAGCCTCCTTTTCTCCAGGCTGAGCCTCTTTCCCAGCTTCCTCAGCTGCTCCTGGTGCTCCAGCCCCTTCCCCAGCTCTGTTCCCTTCCCTGGACATGCTCCAGCCCCTCCAGGTCTCTCTTTTTGGGAGGGTCCCAGAGCTGTCCCCAGGACTGTGCTGGGAGGTGCCCCAGTAGTGCCAGCACAGAGGGACAATCACTTCCCACTTCCCTGGCCCTGCTGAAGCCCAGGCAAGCAGGGTCATTTTCCTTCCCCCCACAGCAGGATTTTGACAACCTGGATTGGAAAAGGACAAACAGAGTCCCAGGTTTTCAGCCAGAACCGTTTCCCTCCCCACCCCGATGTGTAAAACACACTTGCGCCCAGAACACTCATCACCCCCTGGCCAACCAGGAAAGGATTTTCTCATTGCCTTGCTGACTTCAAGTCCTGACAACTTAATTACTGTAATTGAAGGCAAATATTACTTGAACTCTATACATTTCTTTCTTTTCATGAAGTACATTAGGCATAAAAACAAACGTTCCTTTGGTTAAGGAGAGGAGCTCCAAAGGTATGTACGAGTTTAGAAAATAAGAACCCTGCTCAGAAACTCCTTTATTGATAAGAATTTTAATAACCACGGGCCACTGAGCACAGAACTAACAGGGCATGGAGACAAGCAAAGAGGTGCCAACCCTAGAAAACCTCTGGGTTTAAGGAAAAGCTTATGTAAAACCATAAATCACCTGGAAGGGCTGTTGAATGCCGAGGTATTCCTGCTTCTGTGGTGTACCTGTCCCAGTAGCCATGGGAACACTGCTGAACTCTAACCAGGGGTTCTCTCTAACCCCTCAGTTTATGCAATTCCTTTCCTTCATGGCCCAACACAGAGAAGCATTTTCAAAAAATAAAGCAGATATCCCTAAAAGTGGACTGTGCTGCTGCAGCTTCTGAAAGACCAGATAAAAGACAGAAAGATTCTTGTTCCAGAGAACTGATGATCAGGTAAAAGGGAAAGAGCAATTGTGCTCTAATAACTGGAGGGAAACCTGAAGATTGGGCTTTGGAGAAGAACTTTGTCCATGTCATGAGTTCCAAAATTGCCCACAAAATCGAGCTGAGGAGATGAAGTTAGAAGAACTGGGAACAGGGAACTGGTAGGATGGTCCCAAGCAAAAGAAAAGCACTGCTTGAAACGTGGTGTTAAATGTGGAATGAGTAAGAGGAAACAATAGGAAAATTCAAGGAGAGGTTGGGAAGCGCACAGGAAGGGATGAAGGTCAATTACAGGGAGAAGTTCCCTGTAAATATCATCTGTTGATGTAATTAGTGAAATGTATGGAAAATAACCTAAAGGACATAAAGCACTCCATGTACCACCGTGTTTTTCTCTGCCTTTCTTCACTTGCTGATTAAATCATTAAGGGAGTTCACTAAACTTACAGAGGGAAATCCTGGTTCCCTTGAATCCTGCAGGATCAGGATTGCATCTCTAGGGCATCCCACTCTCAGTGCACCTTTCAGTTATTTAGTGAAAGGAAAAAACAGGGGGTTATGGTCAATTATCAAAGGAATTCACATCAGTGAAAACAGTTTGGCAAGAGAAGAAGCCCAAAGTGGGAAGGATTTAGACACCTCATGAAATCAAATGGGTTTGAAAACCAACCTGGTCTAGTGAAAGGTGCCCCTTCCCATGGCAGAGGTGGGAATGAGATGAGCTTTAAGGCCCCTTCCAACCCAAACCATTCTGGGATTATTATTAATACTCAAAAATAAGAACTGCACCTGCATGTTATCCTCTGAGGAAAAGTGAGATAGAGCAAAGGGTGCTGGCAACATACAGGAGCAACAGAAGCAGCCTGGATTAATTCAGAGAAGTTTCCCTCCTCTTCAGAATGCAAGTATTGCCTTTTTAGCACTTAAAATCTTAAAACGGGGGAATAAAAGAATCTCTTATACCATCTGTCTGCTACATATGAACTACTATTACTTAAGCCCAGTAATTTCACCATGACTTTGCTTTCTTGGTACTAATTCACAACGATTTTGTGAAATGTTATTCATAAAAAATGACATGAAAGGCAAAGTCCAGAAGGGATGAGCAAAAAGGCAGAATAAAGCTGAACTATTTCAGTTGGCTCTCACTGAAATGACAGAAAGTGGGCTGGATGGAGAAGCACATGGAGCCTGAGTCCCATGGAAAACACAGGATCACTCTCAGCTTTAAATTGCAGCCACCACTGTTCTGCCTTTCTTACCAACTTCCTTGCTGAGAAACTGTAACAATAAGATTAAAATAATCCTGTTCTGCTCCTGCTGCTGCAGATCCTCACCCAGAGGTTGGTAGGACCCCCCATGCAGTGCACAAAAACTTGACAGGCAAGAGCTGAGGGCATCCCTGTATCTTTCCATCCCAGGAATGGCTGCAGATAATTCCTGAAGAGTCACTCTGGAGCTTTGCAGACATCAACGATGACAGAGTCTTGCTTTGAGGACTTGACAACTTCAAGTTAAGTACGAGCATTAACATTTGGATTGGGATCAAACAGGCGAGAGGGTGAACAAAGACCTGTAGCCTGATGAGTTTAAGCAGGATTAAAATAAATACATGCATAAATAAGGCCACATACCAACAGTTCTGCAGCCAATTCTGGCATCAGAACAGGTACCCAGGAGGCTCTAATGCTTTTAATTTACCTGATTAAAATTGGGTTTATTGCAGACAGCATCTTGCAAAGAACTGATGAGAACAGACCCCCAGCACAGAAAGGGATGATGCAAAGGGAAAACGGGACAATTTCCCTGGTGCTCATGAGGAAAAGGACAAGCAGCAGATGGAAATTATCCACAGGAAACCTTTGCCAGTAGGAGAAATCAGTATCTTTGTGAAGCCTCAACAACCACTGGGAGTCTCAACCACTGAAAGCAACTCAGACAACTACCAGGGAAGTGGTAGGGGAGTTAATCCTTGCTTGGAGTGGAAAATGTGGGATCTGGACTCCAGGAGCATTTTTCAGCCTTGTAATGTTTCAAAAACCTAAATAGGGATACAATTTGACCTCCTGGTGATCACAGAATTGTTAAGGTTGGAAAAGTGCTCTCAGACCACTGAGTCCAAAAATTCCCCAGCACTGTCAAGGCCATTACCAACCCCTGTCTCCAAGTGCCAGTTCCACAGAGCTTTTAAATCCCTCCTGGGATGATGATTCCACCACTTCCATGGGCAGCCTGTTAAAATAAATGAGGGTTTAATGAAAGAGATGAGAAGCAGGGATACTCAACCTGGACAAAAATGGTAAAAATTCAGGCCACCTGCAGTTTCTATTTTTTGTTGGCCATGGTGGTGTAATCACCAGGACACGCCACATATCCATAGGAAGGTTTAATATTACTACTCTTTATCCTGAGTACCAATAGAATGATGAATCCACTGATGGGAAATGGAATGAAAATCCTGAATGTCCAATACCTGGATGACACGACACTTGTTAAAAGGACAAGTTCCAATTACTACAGAGAAGCACTTTCCTGTTTGACTCTGTTAAAGTAAATTCTGTGCCAGAATATATTGAAACATCAGCTGCTGTCTTGCAGTTGATATTAACTTCTACACTCCACATGAGCCATCAGCTGTCTCTAACCCAGCAAGGACAAGAAGAGAGGTGAGGAAATAATTAATGGAGAGGAGACGAGGAAAAATGTTTTTTAAAATAGAATGTTTTTCCATGGAATTATGAAGATCCATTTTTGCTACACTTGCAACTACAAAAGAGCAGATTGTTTCTCCAGCAATCAAAAGGCCAAGGAATTTTATTATAGTAAAGCTATGCCTAAAATAATCTGGAGGTTATTAATAGAATCATTGACCTCTGGAGCAGAACTGCTGTGAGTGCTAGACCAGCTCCACTTTTTTTTAGTGGAGTCATGGGAACCTCCAAAGACAGAGGTTTTACCATCCTTTAGGATATCCCTGTTCTGATAACAGAATCATGGAATGGTTTGGGTGAGAGGGGACCCGAAAGCCCATCCCATTCCACCCCCTGCCAAGGACAGGGACACCTTCCACTATCCCAGGCTGCTCCAAGCTCCATCCAGCCTGGCCTTGGATGTGGCACCACATCCTAATGAGGAGGTTTTATCATGACTTAACAACACTCATTTCACCCCACTTCAGCAATCTACAGATGCTTGGTTTTCATTTTACATTGTATTTGCTGATTCTGTTTTTATTTCAGTTTTAAATTCCACAGTGATGCGTTTCTGTTAAAACCACATCCAAATTCTCCCAGCCTGTCTTGTCCTTCTATTTTATATTTTTGTCAAAAGCTCATCCTGTACCTTAGCAGGTGGCCAAGTTTAACAATTTTCCTTCACTCTTATAATTCACACAACAGAAAGCCCCCATCTCTCTTGCTGAATACTCTGGGTATGCAAAATGTCATTTTTGTGTGATACAAACAATCCATTTCCAGGGGTGTAGGATGAGCTGGAGCCCAGCCTGATCCCATCAGTGAAACAGGAGCTGCACAATAGAGCTGTGACACTCAGCCAGGTTTTGCCTCCAGCCTGCAAACAACCAGAGGAACAGGAAACAACAGGGTTGCAGAAGTGCAACGGATTAAATTTTGGCCAGGGACTTGATTGCAACGATAGTCCTGGGGATTCATTCCAGCTGTCCTGAGCAGATCCTGGTCAGGCCACAGCACCTGTATTTCCAAGGGCAGCTTGGGAATCCCGGCACTGTGTCCCACAGGGCACACACATACACACTTCCTCCTACTGTTCTTACACTTTTCAGGAAAAAAAAACACCCGAATTTATTTAAGTTTTTGCACAACAAAGGCAGCGAGTAAAATCCAGGAGCTGAGGCTTAGGGGGGAATACACACTGTGGGATCATTCCCAAGAGGTGCAGAAGGCTGGAGGCACATAAGGAAAAAGTTAAAAAAACTCAGCACATGGCAGAGAAAATCTTTTTCATATCTTGAGAGTCACTTAAGATATCCCTGTGACATCTCATTTCACTCCAGCTCCTCTGCTGAGGCCAGCACAACAACCCCTCTTCCCTCGCATTTCCCTGCAAATTACATCTGGGCCTTAGACTGGATATAAACAAAACTAAAGGAAGAGATTTCCCCTAGGATCTCTCTATTGGCACGATGCAGAGATCCAAACACAGTGACTTCATCTTCCCAAAAAGCACCTAAATCAATTCTAACTGTTCTGTTCTCACCTTGAATAACAGAGGAAGTACAGTCCAGCAAAACGAGCACAGGACTGGGAAGGTCACGTTTCCCAAGTTCTCTTCCCAGCTGCTGGGAAACCCTGGAGAAGTTATTCCCTGCAGCTCTGGCACAGGTTATCAAAGCACAGAACATGCCTGATCAACTGCATGAAACTCACAACAGAGCTAAGAGTTTCATGAAGGGTTTGTAAGGTGCCTTGAGATCCTTCACAGGGTATCCCAGATAAACAAGGATGGAAATAACCCTGGAATTCTGCTCACCTGCACCTGGGGCTGGGACATCGAACAGACCTGACCCAGCAACACTTTTGTGACAGATCAGTGAGGAATCAAATCACCAGGAGCCTCAGATACTGGATTTTAAAGGAGTGGGCAGGAGAAAAAACAGGGAATGGTTTTGTTTGGAAGGGAAAGTAAAGCTCATCCAGTCCCACCCCCTGCCATGGGCAGGGACACCTTCCACTATCCCAGGTTGATCCAAGCCCTGTCCAGCCTGTCCTTAGACACTTCCAGGGATCCAGGGGCAGCCACAGCTTCTCTGGGCAACCCTCGCTGATTCTCGAGTTCAGGATTCCTTCCTGTGCTCCACAGATACAGAAAAACCCCAAAAGGAGTAACAAGTGGTTTTGGCCAGCCAGACTGTGAATACAAGCAAAGGTATCAATGAGGGCTCTTGAGATTTGAGATGCTGAGAGAAAGAATGGAATAAAAACCACTGGAAGCACCCAGAGGAGAGAAAGGAGTTCTGGTAGCAATTCCAAGAGCAAGCACAGTCACAGCATCACAGCTTTGGCTTCTGGCAGAGGAAACCACAGGTGCTTTGAAATCTGAAAACAACACCTGCCTATGCCAAACTCCTCTCCTGGCTCTTTTCTAACAACAAATGTAGAAAAGCAGATCTGTGTACAAATAAAATGCTTCCAGGAGCATTTGAAGCAGGTAATTTAAAGCAAAACTTCACTCCTTTCCCCTTCCCATCAGAAAATACTTCTCAAAAGGGAAATCGACACTTGAGCCTCTTCTGTGGGTGATTTGGGGAAGAGCTGATCCATGGATCCAAACCAGCTCAGACCTCTGGGCAACGGGACAGACATTTCCTGTTTTTCAGCACCAGCAGTGGCCCAGGAGCCTCTGAGAAATACCTTGTGTCACTTTGTTGTCACTTTTTAGTGTCCCTTCCTCAGGCTTGGATCCTGTCCTCTAAGCAGGTGCGAAGGGGGACTCAGAGCAACAGGGAAATGAATCAGAACTTCACAATTTGGGGCAGGACAGACCAGAAATACCATAAATACCAGCAGGGCCCTCCTGTGTAGGCTAAAAGACAGATGCAGAAACACAAACAGCAAGAATGAGAATTAAATTTGAAATACAACAGCAGGGCTGTGTGTGCACGTTTTCTTTTCTTCTCTCCCATCTATAAGGGCCTGAAGAAAAGAGTTTGTCTGAGGAATGGGATTTATTTTTTAAGGAATACCATTCACGCAGAGTGCCCACAGTTCACAAGGATCATATCCTTGTTTTCAAGGATTCACACAGCACAGCCCAGTGACCACAACCCAGCCAGGTATAACCTCCCTGCAGCCTTTTTTTTCCTAAATTCTTGCATTTCTTCTTCATTTCTGCCTCTGGTTTCGGTGCGTCCTTAAACAACCCTTCTGACAATCAGCTCCTCAGATCAATTCCAACTGGGACTCATCCTCCCTCCAAAACCCAACCCAACTCTTCTTCCTTTCAGCTTCAAAATGCTGCTCCAAGTGTTTCCCTACCCATCTTGCCCGTGTCCTACCTTACCCTCTCGCTGTCTGAGATGTGTAACATCCTGCCCTTGTTCTGTCCATCATTTCCTTGCAAGCTCTCTGGGGAAGCAATTAGCCCACTTGTGAGCACTCTACAACATAATTAACAAATAATAACCACTGAGAAATGTAGGCCAAAAAAAGCCAAGTTATCACAGCCCCATTTCTGCAGAGACTTGCATTGTTCCGCGCTCGCTCGCAGCTTTCCAAGTTCCTGGAGGCACAGATTCTCCTCCAAGGCAGCACAAAAGCAAAGGTGAGCGCTGTGTTTTAAAGAAGACATGAGATGTTCTGACTTTATTTGGATTTCCAGGCTTTGCTGCTTCTCCCAGCTCATTAACATGGCCAGTTGTATTTACACAAAGAATGCTACAATAAATCTCAGAATTGGAGGTGAAAGGCTCATAATTTGGTCCCAAATTAACTCTGGCAAGGGGAGCACCGAAGGAAGGAAAGACAGGATGACTGTAACCACGAGCAAGATGCAACACTAACCTAATGACATCATTTAGGATGAAAAAAAACTGCTGGAGGAGACAAGGACAGAACCTATTCTTGAGTTTCCATCCCACACATCCCACAACAGCCAGTAGGGAATGGTAACAGTTATCAGGGAAAGCCACAAAACTCGCTCTTATTTCAGCAGCAAATAAAATATTTTCAATTCCTGAGGCTTCCTGCTGTAAAACAGCTCTTCCAGGCTCCTGCACACTTCCTAGGAAGTGTTATGAGTCCTGGGTATCCCTTCAAAACTGAAAAATAAGGTGCCAAAGCAATTAGACAAAGGTTTCTAATAAGGCTGAAGCAGAATTCTGCTGGGGAGCCAAGGAAACATAAAGGAGGATGAAGAAAGGGAAGAAAAGGATAAATGATGAGTTTGGAGTGGTTATTGGGATAGAGAAAGATGGCATTTGGAACGTACAGAGAAGGAATAATGTTGAGGAAAGAGAGGGGAGGAAGTATGTGGTTAAACTTCCACATTTTACAGCCTTGAGTAGGTCAACAATGATGATTCTGAAATTTTGATTTTAGATCCATCCCCCACTGATCCTGTCCTGAAACACCAAACTGAGGCGATCCCCACTGAGAACAGGACAGTGAAGAGCACATTTCAGCCACAAAGCAGCTGGAAAAGCTGTAATGGAACAGTTGGCACTAATTTATGGATAATCCCTGGAGCACAAGAGTGTCACAATGTCTCACCCAGCCCTGCAACCTGAGCAAGACAGAGAACATCTGCTGTGACCTGGGACAAAGGATCCTCATGGTCACTTTGTGAAATCTGCCACCCCTGGCACAACTTTGTCTCTGCCAACCTGCACAACAACTCACCTGGTTTGACCTTAGGTCATTTGAGGAGAGAACAGCTCAGATCAGCAGATTCAGGGTACACATTTCCCAGGCGGGTTTCAGTGGCAAAGAAAATTTTAGATGTCCAAGAGGAGAGGTCTTGTCCTTCAAAACTGATAAAAAAGCCACAGCATGGCTGGAAGTCAATGGTCTTTAAGGACCCCTCCAACCCTAACCCTTCTGTGATTGTTTGATCCTATAATGTTGAGATACTTTGTAGCCTCACAGTCAGGATCTCATCTCAGCTTTTCTGCTCATGGGCAATCCATGATCTCCCAAGTATTAAAGGTTAAAACATTTGATTTATTTTTGTTTAACATCCATATCTGTCCAGGCTGCTCTTGGGTTTACACTGAATTCCTCTTCTGGGAGTAAAGAGCCTCATTTTCCACCTTCAAACCCATCCTTGGACTTCTTTGCCTTTGTGCTGCTTTTCTTTGAGTTTCTGCTCTGCTTTTTATGGAATCACAGAATGGTTTGGTTTGGAGGGGAACCTAAAGCTCATCCAGTTTCATCCTCTGCCACGGCCACAGACACCTTCCACTATCCCAGGCTGATTCAAGCCCCGTCCAGCCTGGCCTTGGACACTTCCAGGGATCCAGGGGCAGCCACAGCTTGTCTGGGAAACCTGTGCCAGGGCCTCCTCACCCTCACAGCCAAGAATTCCTTCCCAATATCCCATCTAACCCTGCCCTGAGGAAGTGGGAAGCCATTCCCTGTGTCCTGTCCCTCCATCCCTTGTCCCAAGTCTCTCTCCAGCTCTCCTAGATCCCTTTTAGGCTCTGGAAGGGGCTCTGAGGTCTCCCTGTATCCTTCTCTTCTGCAGGTGAACACCCCCAGCTCTCCCAGCCTGGCTTCTGAGCAGAGGTGCTTTCCCTTTCTTTTTTCATTGTTTTGGTGATGACTGCATCCATGGTTTTGACCTGACTGAGTTACAAAGGCACACTAGTCTTTCATTACACCAAGTACCAGCTTTATGGAACTGCATAAAGATTCTGCAGCAATGCAAAAAAACCCAAGCAAATCCCCATGCCTGCAATTCCAGATAGATTTCCTAGGAAATTTTATTATTAATACTTTGTCTAATGCCCTAGGGGAATGAAGAGCTCTGTGGTTGCCCAGAGAACCACACAAAACACAGAACCTGTGCCCCAAGGGACTTGCAGGTTAAAGCCCTGAGTGGGTACAAAACAATACAAATAATTGCCAGGTAGGTGATCCTGCAGGCAGCTTGGAACATCTCCTGGCACAGGAGCTCTGCAAAAGGAGTGGGAATGGGATGCTTTATCACAGCTCAGCAGCAAACTGCTTCAGGAATACGCAGCAAAATGAAGACTCAAGAGGAAATGGCAGATTAAAGGGAAGACCAATTTGTTCCCAACATCTCATTTGCTCCTAATGCTCTGCAGGTAAGCAAAGGAAAACAGAGCCGTGGAATTCTTGAGGTTGGAAAAGCCCTTTGAGATCACTGAGTCCAACCATCCCCCAGCACTGCCAAGGCCACCACTGAGCCATGTCCCCAAGTGCCACATGCACTTTTAAATCCCTGCAGGGATGGGAACTCCACCACTGCCCTGTGGTGCTGTGCCAGGGCTGGACAACATTTTCCATGAAGAAATTTTTCCTAATATCCAATCTAAACCTCCCCTGGTGCAGCTTGAGGGCATTTCCTCTGGGCCTGTCACTTGTCACCTGGGAGAAGAGCCTGACCCCCATCTGGCTGCACTCTCCTGTCAGGGATGCATCAGCCCAGCCCAGAGCTGGCTGTCCCCAGCCCCATCCCTCAGCTGTGGGAAGCTGCTCTGTTGAGAGGAAAGTGCTGCTGGTTGGGGTCTCAAATCCATAAGTAAGGCTCGGAAGAGCTTACCAAGAAGTCCTAAGTGTCCTGAAGCAGAAAAAAAAACCAGATGCCAAACAGCAAAGAAATTCTTGCTTGAGGCTGAACATTAAAATGGTGTAGAAAAAAGGGAAATAAAGACTTCACAGAATGGTTTGGGTTGGAAGGGACCTTGAAGACCATGGGCAGGGACACCTTTTACTGTCCCAGGTTGCTCCAAGCCCTGTCCAACCTGACCTAAGACACTTTCAGGGATGGAGAGTGTCCCCTCATCCAGCAGACCCTGCATTTAGCAGGAACACAGAAGCTTCAAGAGATGTTGCTTACCCCCAGTCACACTCTAAAATCCACCTGAAATCTGCTTGCTAATTTTGCTTTGCCTCCTTCCAGTTAATCCTTCACTGCCCTGTTTTTCCCTTGGGGGTTGCCCTCTGTGCTGATCTCTCCTGCTGCCCCTCCAGAGCTGGGTGGTCCCTCCACCACCAACCAAGTCATCCCACCTCAAATCCCTGCAGTGACTGAGCAATGCCAGCTCAGGTTCATTCTCTTCATTACCCCACACTTAATGCCCTGAGAAAAGCAGGAGGGTGGAGCCACAGAGTTCTCCAAGAAGTCACTCCAAGCAGAGGTGAAGGTCACGGCTGCTCTGAGGTGGGAGCTCCATTTTTCATTTAGAAAAAGTTGGTTGTGGTAACTCTATGCCAAGCAACTCCACTTCCTGTGGCTTTGGATATTGTGGCTGGATGACCCTGGACCTGGTAAAGCTTCTAACAGGTTCTGATAGAAGCTGTAACTGTGGTTTTGGAGTTTTTAATATCTTTCCTCCACGTGGATTCTCTAATGTTGAATGATACAGTTGAACCTGCCTGGGAAAACAATTTGTCTTTCCTTTTCATGCAACCATTTATTTTCACAAAGAGTAGGAACTTCATATTTGTGAGGCTGCTGCCTGCCTGTGGATTGGGCCTCAAATCAGTGAGAGAGGATTGAATAGACCAAAAAAAACCATCACAGAATCATGCAATCATTAAGGCTGGAAAAGTCAATCCAGCACCACCACTATGTTCTCCCAGAAATCACATCCTCAAGTGCCACATCCATGTCTTCCAAACACTTCCAAGGATGGTGAGTGTTGAAAAAAAAAATTAAAAAATCATTTATTCTTTAACTAACCTGGAAGCCAGCTAAAAATGAAACAGTCCTTTTAAGTAGTTGAAATAAAGCCAAAATAATTCAGTGTTGATAAATAAAAAGAAATGCATTTGGGTAAAATAGAACCTAATATGAAAATAGTATAAAATTAGAAAGGATGTATTTTCATCCAGCCTGTTATTGCTGCTTCTGCATGTCTAAAATATCATATCCAAAAGTAGTTGGATAATTTAGAAAGGAGTCTATCACACTCCTTAGATAGAGGTTAAAAAGAAAGCCCTGTAATGCTGATTGGTCCAAAGCTCCCCAAAATCAAAATGTGCCAGAACTATTTACCATTAATTCCAACTACTCCAAATCTGATTGCTCAGACATTTCTCACCTCCTTCATGCAAACACGACTTGTGCTAAAAGGAGATGTTGACAACAGCATAAATGACCACAAAAGACCATTTAGAATAATATTTTGCGCTGAAGCAGACAAGAAGCAGCCACAGACCCTTTTTCCAGAGAGGAAATCACCTCTGGAAAAGTGGCAACAACATCCAAATGGAAGCTGGTGAGAGCAAGTCATTAACACGACTATTTTTGCAGCAATCAACACCTCCTGAAGAAAGGAAAAAAAAAAAAAGAAAAAAAAAAGGCAAGAATCCATGCTAAGTCATAGGTGGTAAGAAGCCAACAACACAGCGCTGAAGAGGAGGAATTGTGTTCAATTATTATCCCGGGTATGAGCGTTGCAAACTCAGGCACCGACATCCGTGTTACAACCTGTTAGCACAGCATGTTGAAGGGATTAAAAGCTAATGACAGGCCACCATCCCTCTTAAAATCCAGTGCCAGGCCAGGGGCTTCCACTTTCTCAGCTGAAATATCCACAGTTGCAACATCAGCCCAGCGTTGTTTGCTCCTAATGAAAGAGGTGATTCACTTTCTTTGTGAAATGTTGATTAGAGCTTGAACCGCCCCCAAAATTTAAAGCAGAGGGGGGGAAAAGGAATACAAAGTGAGGTGTAAAAGGAGATGGGAGTCGAGGGGGAAATCAAAGCAGGGAATTCACCAGGAGGTAGAGATTTTATCAAAGCGATTGGTTCATTAGGCAGAAAATTTGACTGTCATTAACACGGTGCTGCAGTGCTTTTTGTTAGTGAGTTCTTCAGGGCAGACACCTTTGTGTTTTTACTTGTAAAACACCAATTAGTACCTGGGGCAGACTACAAACAAATCAACATTAAAAACAAAGCAGCGAAACAGAACCATTTGTATCTCCTGCTAAGCCTGGAGTCACCAGGACAGATTCAACTCTCTGGAGAGAGACCACATTCTTCATTCCCTAATAGTCTTCCCCTCGTTTGCTGCACATCTGTAGGAGTTAAAAAGCACAAATTTGGATTTATCTCTCTGCTTGGGCTCAGAGGGAGCTCACCATGGGACGATGCTTTGGGAATTCTTGTTACAAGTTTTGCGTGTGTGTGTATTCAAGCTGGGTTTCAATTAATAGCGGTGTAATTGTTGCAAAACCCACCCAGCACAGCCAGGCATCACTGTTTTCCCAGTGTGGAAGTGAAGGCACCTGTTTGACATCCTCTGAAAAGCCACATTTTGGGAATTAAAAAACGGCTGGAAGAGTGGAAGGAGCCAGACTTGGTTCAGTCTAGTCCATATGGCTGGAATGGGAAGAGTTCCTGATGCTATCTCCAGAAATTCAATGGGGGTTTGCTCATTCACTTCCAAGCAGAGTTTGGGAGGGAATTTACTTCTGTGGAGAATCCATTTCCTCTGATCCTGATACTTGTGCCCTGGGGGAAGAGCCTGACCCCCCACCTGGCTACAATCTGTTTTCAGGGAGTTGTACAGAGCCACAAAGTCCCCCCTGAGCCTCCTTTTCTCCAGGCTGAGCCCCTTTCCCAGCTCCTTCAGCCACTCCTGGTGCTCCAGCATCTTCATCTTTCAACCTGCCCTACACATCTTCTCCCTCCTTCCCACACACACCTTCTAAACAATATTAAATGAATTTTCTGGTTTAACTCTCTAAAATATGCTCAGAAGAAAGGTCAGGCACAGCAACAATCTGCTGGTTCAGGGTCACAGTAATGGCTAAGATGCCAGACTACAGACTCTGAGCCTGCCATGATTCACATTGAGGGCTGGTCAGGTTATACTCGCTGTAAGGAGAAAAACGGTAATTTAGCCTTGATGATTGAGCAAACCTGAAAATCTGCCAGCCTCATCTCTGCCTGGAGTGCCAGCAGCTATTAAAGCCTTAACCAGGGACACAGGCAGAGGAATGCATGATTTGGGGATTATGATTCCTGGAGCAACGTGAATGTCAAAGATTGGGAGAGAACGATGGTCTCACCTCCACGTTCTACTCCCTGTGGTAAAGAAATAATGATTGTAAACAGGAGCAACAGAGATGCATTTTTAAAGAGCTGGAGAAGCCTTTCCATGTTTAGTCGGACACATAACAACAGCCTGTGCAGAGCCTGTGGGGTTGATATAAAACAGCACTCAGCTATAGTGGGATTTTTGAACGCAGCTGTCAATGTGAGCAGAGCTGCTCCCTCTCGGAGAAATGGTTTGATGAGCTCCTCTCCTAAATTACCTCCTTATGTAAAGAAACCTGGACAGCACCTTGAAAATGGATTGAGAGCTCTCCTGAAGGAGTTAACCATTCAAACAGGTAATATCTGAATTTTGAAAGAATTTGGCCACCGGAGCTACTTCCCTGCAACAGTTCCGAGGAGCTGCTGCCAATGTTAACATCGGGAGGCAGCTACTGACAGGTTTCATTTTGCCCAGTCTGATGCTGCTATTGACACTCATGCAAGACAAGCCAGCACAAACAGGAATAAAAGGCCACCTTCCATGGCAACACTTCTCAAGGAACTCAGGAATTTACTGACAGCCCTGAAATCCCTGGCAGGTGGTGGGATTCGCTTCCCAAATGTCCCGGGGCACGGAAAAGCTGATGGGACTCACGTTAACAACGGCTCCTACCAAACTGCTGGGCAGCTCCAGAGATGAGTGACAGCCTCTGTAATATCCAACAGGAATTGCTGGGTAATGTGGCCTATCAGGCAGTGGCCAAGTGATGTGGAAGGTTGGGGAAAAATTCCAGTTGCAGGTCAGGGTTCTTCTGAGAGGACAGAAATTTTTGCAGAATTTTCTTCAGGCTCGACAGCAAATGGCAAATTTCTTACACAAGAGTTACTGGATGGGGCTTGGAGCAACCTGGGATAGTGGAAGGTGTCCCTGCCCGTGGCACGGGGTTGGAATTAGATCATCTTTAAGGCCCCTTCCAACCTAAACCACCCATAACTCTAATTATCATCTAAATTTCTGCCTCTGCATCTTCTACCCCAGTTCAGCACCCAACCAGGCAACTCTGTGCTAGTGCAGAAGGTAAAAGTGATTCAGAGGGAGGAAGCTGAGCTCATTTTGCCAAGTCCAGGGGAAGGGTGAGCTGTGTACAAGAACGTTCCCTCCCAGACCGGGATCTTCACACCCTGTGCTCAGAGCAGTTCCCAGTTTTCCTGCCTTGGAGAAAAGGGGATGTGGGTGTAAACTGGGAGCTGAACTCCCAGCTCCAGCTCCTCTGCTTCTCAGAAAACTCAGCATCCCTGTATTTGGATTTTGAATCCCAAATTTAGGCCTTTAGTCCACCACTAGTTTGAAGGCTGCAGAAAACCCTTAATCTCAGCAAATTTAAGCTGGTCCCAGATTCACACCACTTCAGGAAAAGCTTTTACAACATTCCCCAGAAGTTGTGCTTTGTCTTTAAAGCAGAGCTGACAATAACGTGAATCCTGGAGAGCTGAAAGTCGTGGAAGAACAACAATGCAAAGGTTTGAGAATGATTTTGGAAATACCACAAGGCCTGCAGAGGCAGCTGAGAGCCTGTTATCGATGACAGATTAGCCAACCCCACTGGGTGTAATTTGCATCTGATTCACAGAGACTGGAAGAGAACTAGGAAATTTGGATTGTAATGGGATTAATCACAGGACTCCAGGGATCCCATTCATCCCCCTGCTGAAGGATCCTAGAGCTGCTCTGCACTGCCTGAGCTGCATTTGGGAAGTTATTTGAGGTTTGCTGGGACAGGAATATCAGATTGGGAGGAGGGAAGAGATAAAAGTTTGCTGGTTTTCCTCTCCAAGCCAGCCTTTATCAAAGTTATGTGACCACAAGCTGAGATTAAGGACTGTAGTAAACCTCAATTCCCAGCCTGGAGCTGAAAACCTTCTGAGATTTAATGCTCCTAATTCCTCCAGCCCTCACATTTACTTGAAGTGACTGTTAAAAAAAAAATAAAACAAATCAATCATTCTGGAGGAACTGCTGTGCATCCTGAAACAAAGGGAAAGGATGAGATCATCGCTGTTTCTTCAGCCTTGGAGAGGTCTCCAAGTGAACATATGAAGCAGATGAGACTTGCCTCAGCAAAGCCTGCCAATGTCAGAGCAATAAATAAATGTTCAGAGAATGAGGCTGCACCTTCAGCTGATGTGAGCTGCTGTCAGAGCTGGGAAACCTGCAGAATCCCAGGATTTCTGGGAAAACAAAGATCTGGGGCTGCACTTCCCTGAAGGGAGACTCCAGAGAGAGCAAAGTCACTCTGGAAAGGGTCAGGCTGCCAGGCAGGCACTTAAATGAGAAGAAAAAAAACACTTCCAAAGCTTCTTTCCCATTGTGATCTTCTGTGTTGAACTTGGCATTACCATGGAGTTCTTGGGCTGTCCCACACCAGGGACACCAAGGCCTGGGAAGCACTGAAGCAGTTTGTCCCTGTTCAGCATCAATATTTGATGTGGGGACTCCTGGTTTGCTCCCTGCATTTCTCTCCCTGGGCTTTGGCCACTGAGGAAGATTTTCACACGGAGCCAGAAGAGCTGGGACTTTCTGTGCCTCTCTTAATGGTGAAAATTAGGAATGAACCCTAACTGTTATTAAGTGGAACAAATGAGCTGCTCTAACCAATTCTTAACTGTGTTTACAGTTTTCCAAGAATTGGTTCCCAAAGTGGAATCACATCCAGGCCTTGGCACAGCTCCAGGCACACTGAGGCTCAGGCACTCCTGGTGGAAGGTTCTCTTTGCTCCAATTCCCATTCCCTTTGCCTTAGACCCTTCACTTTTAGGTCACATAAAGACAATACATAAAAGAAACCCTCTGATGTTCATCTGTAACAACACTGTCCCAATAACCCCTTCTGTGAGGACAATTTTTGTCTGACCTTTGTTCCAGAATTCTGATTTTATAAAACTCTCCTGGAATACACTTTTTTCTTTCCTTAGTTTTAAACTTAATTCACCTTCTGATGAAAAATCTAAACAAAAAAAATTAGAAGTCAGGCTGAATTTATGCCCTTTGGGGAAAAATAACCACCACAAAACACCACAATATCTACAGAGATGTCTATTGACCCAGCAGTTATCAGAAATGTGGTGGGGATTTTTTTTTTATTCTTTCTGGCACAAATCCAGCTTTCTAAACAGCCAGTGACCCACTTTCACCTAGCTGGCCTCTGAAGTTGAGAGAAGATTCCTACCCTCTGGACTCTGGAGGCTCTGTTTGAAGTCCCTGCTGTCAGGAGATGGTCAGTTTACGTCTCCTGTCCTAGGACAGGAAAAGGATGCACTCTCAGCTCCATGTGTTGCAGGGAGATAAGCACAAAGATTTCTGTCCTATGCCCTTATCAGCTTTTCCTGCTACTCTCCAGAACAGACACCACCAAGGCTGGCAGTAAAAAAAATTAAACTTAAGCAAAAGGAGAAAAAAAAAAGAAAAAAAGAAAAAATATTTGACCTAACTGTAATTCAAAAGGTTGAAGTTTTGGGAAAAAAAATGCTAAGATTTTTAGGAGTACTGAAAACTACCTAAAATCTTCCATATTCTCAATGTAAACTGATCTACTCTGACACACCCGGGGTGACTTAAGGTTTAAAAGATATCTCACTGCTTAAATGATCTTTACTACATGAGAATTCTTCCCCTTGCAAATAAAACCAATTAACTGGCAAAAAGAGATTCCCTGCATTTGGAAATGATGATGGAATTACAGAATTATTTGGGTTGGAAGGGACCTTAAATACCAACCTGTTCCACCCCTCACCATGTGCAGGGACACCTTCCACTAGACCAGGTTGCTCCAAGCCCCATTCTGTAAATTAATATTTCTATTTCATAGTTTCTTTTGCTCCAAAGCCCATTCTATAAATTAATATTTTTACTTCATAGTTTCTTCTGCTTTTCTTTCTCTCTCTGCTGCTCCCTCCTTCTCTTTATGTTCCTTCAGTCCTGGGACCTCATTTTCTTAGTTTGCAGAGGAAAGGCCAGACAGAGCCTCCAAGGATTTTGGGTTATCTCCCATCTTCCCATCTCCTGCCCACAGAGGATTTAATTTATGGGTGCTTCAGTCTCCACCCTCTATAAAACTGGAGTTGCTTCTTGTTAAAACATTGTCAGCTGTAAGTGAAATGGACTCAATATCATTTTAGGAGGCACCTTCAAGTAAGAATTGAACATAGAGATGATAAATAAACATTCCAGATGGAAATCAAGTGTCCAGCTCTCCACAAAGCCCCACCTCAATCTACCAATGTAGAAAAAAAACCAAAAATCATCTAGAAAATACCCACATATAATTCCCAAATAACTATTTTAGAAACCTCAATAATTGCTCCAATGCTCCTCCCCAGCCCTCAATATCATTATTAAAATAATGGCTGCATTGTCAATTTATAAACTGAAACAATTTTAGAAAATATCCCTCATGTAATTGCAGCAGCTGTTAAATCCACATCACAGATGTCACAGGGTGCCAAAAAATGGGGGGAGAACTTTATGGATGTGAGAGGGCAGAGAAAGTCCTTGAGCACTTCAAGATTCCCAAATTCTGGACTTACTTCTGCTACCAATTTCTTCTAGGACAAGGTGTTTAGGGTGAAGTTTAAAAGAACAGTCCAGTTTCATTTTTAAAAGCACACAGATCCTAAAATAAATTAATTTTCCAGGTAACTGGAAGATCTTATTATGTGTCTATACAGAAGAACATCTAGAGACCCAAAATAGACACAGATCAATGAAACCATAATCCATGTATTGATTTATTAGGTAAAGCAGAATTTCTGTCTTAGAAGTTCCTGCTCCTTCTCCTCCTTAAAAGAGGCTTCTAAAATTCTGCTTTCAAAAATGGTTGTGTTGCTGATACATTTTTACCCTTAAACCTGACATAGTGCTCTCATTAAATGAAAAACACTTTTCTGTACACATGGAACACCAAAACTTATGTTCCTATTACTGCTATTGAGTAAAGAATTCAAAAGGCAAATCAGCATTTCTCCAACCTCATTCTCCCATTTCTCTTTAAGTTCTATCACAATAAAGAAAAATTTCCTCACTCAAACCTCCTGCAGTAACACAAAAATAAGGAAAAGATGATGAAATGCTCTTTGGACAAGACAGGAATTATAGTGATGGCATAAAAAATGTCAAATATTCCTTCAAACTGGAATGAAAGAAGTATTTTAAGACTTTAATCACATGAAAGCAGCACTGGGAATTCTGGATAAACCAGCATGTGTGTGTGTGTGTGTGTGTGTGTGTGTGTGTGTCCGGGTGTGTTTATCCCTGGATATCAGACAAGACAGGAAAGGAAGAGTTGAAACACTTGTCCAGAAAAATGCTCAAAAAGAAAACACAGCCAGGACAAATTTAGCAGCTTTACTTAGCTGGGATATCAAAGGCAGAGCTGACTGGAAAAGCAACCACCTCTCAAGAATGGCAAAATAAACTCAGGCGAGTCTCGGGAGGAAAACCCGGATCAGAGGCTGGATTTCGTTAACTGCTGCTGTTTTGGGTAAGGCAGGTCCTTTCTGACACGGCTGAGATAATCTTGTCAAAGAACAACAAAAATGAAAAGCCAAAAAAAAAAAAAAAAAAAAAAAAACCAAAAAAAAAAAAAAGAAAAAAAAAGAAGAGAGACACACACCAGCCATTTCATGGGGAATCTGTTTGGTAAAGTGGCTTTGAGGTGGCGTCTGAAGAAACAAAAGTCGGAATGAACTTCCTAAAACATTAATTTTTTTTTTTTCTTTTGGTCTCCTTTGGAAAAGTGAATTTCAATAGGCTGATTGGCAACTTGTTTGTTGATCAAAGCAAAAGTCTGAAACACATCTGAAACAGATTTTCTGAATAAAAAAAAAAAAGGCATTTCATGCTCAATTCAGAAGAAAGTTTCCCCAGCAGAAACTAGGCTATTTGAATTTTTCAATTTTTTTTAAAATGAGGCTTCCATCAACTGAAATGAGCCAAAAGTGACATATTTTAATAAATTCTTGTCTTGAAGACATGCAGATCTATTACCTGGATATGATACTGCAATCATGGCTTGGATGTGACTTTCTATCTGAGGTTCATTAATTTGCTTGTATTATGCAGAAAGAGGATTTACTTCAGACTGGGAAAAACATCTGGATTTTACAGTAACCAGAAGCACAGAAACAGTCTGGGGTTAGATTGGGAGGAGGGCGGCATCTGCCCACCTCTGGCAAAAAAAACCAGAGAAGGAAAAAGAAGAAAAAAACAAGAAAATCCTCAACTTTTCAAGCTGCTGCGACTCCACCTGGGGAAGCCTTCCTGGAAGATTTAGTACAAGGGGCAAAAGGAAGTGTGTCAACACGATCTGTACCATCCAATGGATAAAACTGGCTTTGGAATTCACCTTCCCAGTGCCAAAACTGCCGCTGCCGAGAGCTTCAGAAACTGAAGTGATGTCAAGCAATTTCCCTTGGCTCCCAGTCATGCCAGAGACAGACACTCTGACGCCGAGGGAGGATGATGGGGAGATAGCAGGTCCCTCTCATTTTCACAAGAACTCCAGGGAACTGCTCCCATATCTGGTGCAGAATCAATCAAGATTAAGTTCATGTGTGATAACGTGTATCTTGAAGAGGAGAAAAACCTGGACAGCTCCTGCCTCTCCAGGAGTAAATTTAACAACTCTCCAAGAAACACAAAGGTGTCCTTTTCTGCCCTGACCAACCCCAAAAGCAGAGCTCAGGCTGGAGAGTTGTAAAAAAAGACACAGGAATGTGACACAATAGACAAGCATCCCATAATACTGACAAATCATTGATGCTTTTACCCCCTGGCACAAGAAACTTTCACCTGAGCCACAGATACTCCTCCTGCTGCTACTCTTAAAATAGTCCACACTAACAACAAGTAAACAGTTTGTGCATCCACAAAAATGGATATTTTGAAGTATTTCAGCGAGGTCTAAACTCTGTATCATTGCTACATTGCCACTGTGATATGTTTCATATTGAATGAAAACATCAGAAATGATGAGGTCAATTGAATTGTGGGGAGGGTGGGAAATTGGAAAAAGGTTTGGGTTGCAACCATGGAAACTGGAGTGTGAGGAGACCACTGAGCAAACACACAGAGATGCTTTTCTCTCTGTAACACAAGTGCACCAAGCAAAGTGCTGCCTTCCAAATCACAGACTCCCAGAATGGACTGGGTTGGAAGGGACCTTGAAAACCATTCAGTTCCCCTCTGCCACGGGCAGGGACACCTTCCAGTATTCCCAGGTTGCTCCAAGCCCCATCAAATCTGGCCTGGAACATTTTCAGGGATGGGGCAGCCACAGCTTCTCTGGGCAACCTCACCACTCTCACAGGGAAGAATTCCTTCCCAATATCCCATCTGACCCTGTCCTCTGGCAGTGGGAAGCCATTCCCTGTGTCCTGTCTCTCCATGTCATTGTCCAAAGTCTCTCTCCATCTTCCCTGTAGCCTCCCTTCAGCTACTGGAAGGGGCAATTAGGTGACCCTGAAGCTTTCTCTTCTCATGAACAAGCCCAATTCCCACAGCAGAGCTGCTCCATCCCTCTGAACACCTTGGTGCCTCTTTCGGACTTCTCCCAGCAGCTCCAGGTCCTTCCCGTGCTGGGCCCCAGGGTTGGAGGCAGCTCTGCAGGTGGGATCTCACCTGAGAGGGGGAGAATCCCTCTCTGAGCAGATTTATCCATCCCAAATGAGGCACTTTGCAGACTCCAGAAGCCTTCAGGCCACACCACCACATGGAATGCACCAGGAACCACACACATGCAATTCCAGCCTGATGGAAGTGTAAGCAATCAAAATCTGTGCATGGAGCACTCTGAAGTGTCCACAGGGAATTCCCAATGAGTGCCATCCATTGGATCTGATTAATAAACCACTCCAGCAAGGCACAAGCTGTGGATTTGTGCTCACAAGCACTTCCAGGCACACAGACAAGCCCCAGGCTTGTGTGCATTATACACAAGGACATTACTTACACTCAGGTAGCCAAAGACCCCTTAAAATATCACCTGGTATTTTTACATGAAATGCTGTCGGGAAAACTCTCATGCTCCATTTTCCCACCTGCATTGTTCACAAGGTGACATCCATCAGCAGCATCCCAGATGGATGGCATGAATTAATAGAGCAACTCCAGAGGCTGAGTTCCCAGCCAGGTATTTATATCCCTTCCCTTGTGAGTGAGCTGACTGTACTTATCTAAGAAACTGTAACTCCTCCCAAAATAGGCAGAAGTGTCAATACAATAAAAAAATGGAATCCAATAGGGGAAAAATTTTCCAAATTTGCCTGTTCTGTCTGCAGACACATCAGAGGTGGAATAGCCTTCTAAATGGAAGGTGACATGACCAGCATATTTCCCTGAGGTATAATTTGCCTTTCTAATAGAACAGTAACTTCCCACTGTGCTGTCATGAATAGTATAATCTGAAATAATGCTTATTCCTTTAATCCAGGAATATGTGGAAGGATGAGAAAAACATTCCCATGTATGACAAATGAACAGCAAAGCAGCAGGGCTGATACCAGAAACTGTCTATTCTTTACTACTTCAGCTATCTCACCAGAGACTGGTAATGAAAACACATAATCTTTCAGCTCCAGACATGTAAATCTGGGCTCAAACTCAGCCATTTGAAGCAATATGAAAACAGAAAGAGCTGAGGTTTCAACCTGCAAACCTAAAATTAGTAAATATCTATACTGCCTTGTGGGGCAGCTGCACCCAAATTCCAGATTTTGATTTGCTCTTCAGCATGTAACAAACTGTTCCCTACAAGTACCTGATACCATTCCCAGACCAGAAACGATGAAGATACAACTGCAGTAAACAACACGGAGAGAATATTCCCAAATTCCCAGCAAGAATATTCCCAATCCTGTCTTCTAAACAGCATTTGAACTGCATGTAGTAAATAAAGACCAAGGTCACACCCTAAATGAAAAAAACCCCACAAAAAACTCAATAGCTATTTATGATGTGAGTGCCATTTCCAGAGAAATGAACAGTAATAATTATGTAATTAACAATTATGACTGTCTAAATAATCTCATTGTAGGGTTGGAGCGAGTTGAGTTACATGATCAAGCTCAGATTCAGCATTTCTAGGGTTTTTTTTTTGTTTAGTGTTTTTTATTTTTTTAAAACAAATTGGTATTTGAATGAGGTTCAGTATAATATGTGGAGAAGTGACATAAGAGAGAGCAGAAAAAGGATGAAATAAACCTTAAACTCCTGACTGTACAAGAAGAGCATTGTATAAAGGCCTCTAGGAGACACAGCCTGACCCACTCAACCAACTCCAGCACAGGCAGCCCAAAATCTCTCTGGGAGAACATGCAATCCCAGCCTGATGGAAGTACAAGCACTGAAATCCTCAGAGAGGCTTAAACATTCCTTGTATGATATCCTCATGTGTCTTATGAAAGGAAAATCCCCCCAAATTTTTTGAAGGATTTTATTAAATGGTGTCCAAGGCCTAGGTGCCCCTGCCCATGGCAGAGGGGTGGAACTAGAGAAGCTTTAAGGTCCCTGCAATCCAAATCATTCCAGGACTCCAGGATTGTATTTATTCAAGTATCTTCAAACCAGCCCAAAGGCATGTCCATTTTCCAAGAGACATGTCTTTCAAAAATTTGCCATAAAAACCCAAGAGCACGATCTTCTCTCTCAAACAAATAATTTTCAAATATATTGCTTATGACACCAGGCAGAAACTGTGAAACAATTCAGAATTTTGAGTTCAACCAAAACTCTTTGAGTTTTGACATACACTTCACTAAAAATTAATTGGAGGAAATTTACATCCAAGGCCAGGTTGGATGGGGCTTGGAACAACCTGGGATAGTGGGAGGAACTTGGTGAACTTAAGGAACTGGATGAACTCCCAACCCAAATCTTCCTGTGATTCCATGATTTTATATTAAAGCAATGATGGCTTTTTACACGTAACTATTTCATTGCTTGCCTTACAAATGGATTCTTTCCGTCAAATACTTTAAGGACTTTCTGAAGGAAGTAAGACTTTTATGGTTTCAGAGCGGATAAACCCCAAGTTTTCTTCCAGACAGAGCCACAGCTATTCCTCCAGGAGCTGACATCACCTCTGCCCCAGCCAGGCAGTGCTGAAATCAATATTGCAGGGCTTGCAAAACAGAAAGTCCCTTCCCACTCAGACCGTTCAAACCTGTCTGCAGCCTGTTGGACTCCTCGGAGCCACTGGATGCTCCAATGGTTTTGGCAATGCAAGTTCCCATTTTCACTGGGGTCAGCCAGAACAGGATCAGACCACATTCCTGGTGGCCAGCAGGTGATCTGTGCTTGTGTAAGCTCAGGCACAAAGGCACAGGTTTATCTCCGGGTCCGAATGCAGCCAGCTCGCTCTGCAGAACCACCAGCAGTGAAAAGAGCAGCTCAAGAACAGACTCCAAAAAAAACCCAGCAGCTCACTGAAGACAAGGTCTGTATGGCAGTAAGATCCTGGCAATGGAATTCATCCACCCTGGCTGCAGAGCCAAGAAAACCACTGGCACCTTGAAAGAGCTCAGTGGTTCATTCACACATCACCAGGTGAAACAGGAGAGGAAGCTATTCCTTCTCATTTAATGAGAAAGGATTAAATATGTATTTAAATTAAGAAGTGTTCAAGAATAATTTCAGCAAGAATTAGGGGGAGCACTCCAATTTCCTGCCCTTCAACCAGAGAACAGCTGCCTGGAAGGTATCAACTCTAACAATGTTGTGACTAGAAAGTTAACCAATAACAGAATCCTAGAATGGTTTGGGTTGGAAGGGACTTTAAAAATTATCCAGTTCCAGCCCCATACCATGGGCAGGGACATCTTCCACTATCCCAGGTTGTTCCAAGCCCTGTCCAACCTTGGACACTTCCAGGGATCCAGGGGCAGCCACAGCTTCTCTGGGTAACCTGTGCCAGGGCCTCACCACCCTCTGAGTGACATTATTAGGTAATCTTGAATAAGATAATATTATTAGAATAAGATGTAGCAAATCCTTTAAATGCTTTTGAATGTGCCTTTTTGCTTCTGTACTTGAAAGATGACTGAACAGCTTGGGTCTCTCCCAGCTGGCTATAGGGCAGAGAGGTACAGCATAGACCAAGGGTCATCAATTAAAAAAAAAAAAAAAGAAAAAAAGAAAA
>VWZU01012299.1:418342-464091 GCA_013397095.1 Sterrhoptilus dennistouni
TTTTTTTTTTTAATCAAAAGCACAACTAGGACAGAACACTGGGTGAAAGAAATTCTTCACGGCGTTCCTGAAACAATCTCATCTGCATGGAGAAATATTAAATATATGGCCCAAATTAACACCTTGAGCCTAATTAAGTTTGACTTGCTATGTAGGGGGTGTTGCAAGTTACCAGCTCAAAGCAACAGGGCTTTAGATCTGCTTTCCATGGGTCTGTGCTGCCAGATTTGCTCTACCTGCACCTCCTGTGCAGGAGGTTGGAACTGGAGGAGCTTTAAGGTTCCATCCAACCCAAACCACTCTGTGGTTCTGTGATTCAGCCCTTCAGCTGCACTGTCCTGTTGTCCTTGTGACTTTGTGCCACCAGCTGTCCTGGTTGCTCCTCAGGTGCAGGCAAAGGTCTTGCACTGCTCACTGCTGGCAGAATCTGGGTTTGGGTTGGCTTTTTCTCTTCTTTTTGACCCTTTTGGCTGTTAAGAGTCCATGGTGGGGTGCACAGCAGAACCGGAGAGGCCAAAAATGTTCCTGCAGTACTACAGAGGCTGTAAAAATCCCTTGATAATAATCCCAGAATGGTTTGAATGAGGGACCTTAAAGCTCATCCCATTCCACCTTTTCCATGGGCAGAGACACCTCCCACTATCCCAGGCTGCTCCAAGCCCCATCCAACCTGGCCTTGGACACTTCCAAGGATGGAGCAGCCACAGCTTCTCTGGGAAATCTGTCCCAGGGCCTCACCACCCTCACAGGGAACAACTTTTTCCTCATATCTCATCTGAACCTCCCCTGCCTCATCTCAAGACTATTCCCTCTTGTCCTATCACTTGAGACTAAAAATCTGAGGCAAGTAAAACGTGCTGGTGGAAGCAGCAGAGATTTCAAAGATATTAAGACTTTAAAATATCTCATGACTGAACAGGGAAGGCCAACAGATGCACAAGGACAGGGATTCCAGCACCAGCTCATCTCCTTCAGCCACACGGAATCCAAGCACTACCCAACCACAGGAATCCAACTTCAGCACTGGAGCTGCTCACAGAATGGCTACTGGGAGATGTTTTACTTAAACTGATCCATCTCTGCCCATCCCAATGGGTCTACAAGTGTTAAACTCATCTTTTTTCTTGGCGTCACTCGCGGAGGAGCTGGGATTTCCCTCAGGAGACTCCTCCAGGGCCCCGCTGACATCACTGTGAGGAAGCCTGCTGAAGAGTAGGTCTGTGTCTTCCTTTTTCTAATTGAAGTTCTCACCCCCCAGTCCCAGTCCTGGCTTTTGCCTACTCTGATTACTGTCCCTTCCCTTCCTCTGCTCCTCCCTCCCCATGACCCCCAGATATTTATAGGCAGAGAGGTCATCTTTTTTCTGCCTCTTTTCTGAGATGAACGTATCCAGTTCCTCCACTCTCTCCTTCTAGGACATGCCCTCTAACCCTGTCTCCTATTTTACTAAATCCTTTTGGACTCTTTCCAGGTTTTTGATGTATTTTTTTTTTCTATTCTGTTCTGCTTCTCAGTCCCAAATACCTCATGCTAACTGTGGTCTCCAAAGCAGAACGATGAAAAATCTGTGTTAATTTGTAACTCATTTTTCTCTTCTGTTTTGGTTTTTGTGGTTTTTTTTTTTTTCCTTCCCTGGCATTGCCTAAAAAGGGAGCAGCAAATTAATTTATGCGCTAACTCTGCAACAAATTTGGTCACAGGTAAAAAAAACCAAACCCTTAAGATTAAACTTACTACTTGCCTAAAGTCACAACTGTGAAACTCCACAAACACCAGTATCTTGATTCGTATTTTGCAGAAAGCTGAGGTGCAGGGAATGGTATCAGTTCACCCATAACTTCAGGGAGCCCATGGTAGAGCCAGACTTTAATGGATTTTCAGCTATGTCCCTTAAGATTAGCCAACATGCTTTTCTGATAAGTGCTGGGAAATACAAATCAGTCGAGGAAGTTCTGCAAAATGTGTCAGAAGACAATTTCCTGATTAAAAACCAAAACAAAACCAAAAAAAAAGTGAAAAAGCACCAGGGGGTGGACAGTTCCATTTCTAATGCCTAACAAGGAAGAAATCACTGCAAGCCTGAGACTTTTGGGCTACTTGGATTGGGTGGCTGAAGGGAACTTACGCAGGTTTCACATCCAAATTACACAAACTTGGAGGAAGCAGATTACTCATGGAACTGCCTGAGCCATGCCTGTGAGGTGGATGCAAAACAGTCAGGTTTTTATGCATCTCCACCAGGGTTTGAGCAAATCAGAGCTGCTTCCCCCCAGCCCCCAGAGTGAAATCAGTGCCAGAATCATGTTGTTCAGCAACCAAGTTGGGACCGTCTGCAACTCATTCCCAAATCCTCACCCTCACTCAGGAGCATTTTCTCCAGTGATAAGGCTCCATCAGGAAACACAGCTGGATGGAGGAAGGAAATTCTGAGAAGCAAAAAAAAAAATTAAAAAAAATAGTGGGGGTTCCAGGAAGTTCAACCAGATAGGAACTAATGGAATTTGTTTTTCTGTCTCCCCAGCTCCCAGTGTGTTCCTAAGCAAGTGAGAAAATCACAGGGAAAAAGTGGGGGGCAAAAAAAAACAAGTCTGGCAGATCTTGCCCTGCAAAAACAGGTCCTCACTGCAGGTCTCCAGAGAGCATCATAATTACAATTCAATATTTTCGATCACTTGCTCTCCCTGGGAAAAAACTGCAGACGTTTTCAATTTAGGTCCACTCTGAAGCCCAGCCATTGTTTTCTTCCCCACCTCGTTTTTTTGACTTGTATTTTTTGTTTTGTTTTGTTTTGTTTTAAACAGAGGTCCCTGTGTAGTTTATTAAGAAGGTTTGAATTGGACACGTGATTTATCAAAAATAATTTTTAAAAAAGGATGGTTATGTTGAACATTCAGGAGAATTAAAGGTTGCAACTGCCTCTGCTTAGTAACACATATCCTAGAACCATCAGCATTGGAGTTTTATTACTTCTAGAGAAACTCCTTTCAACCCTCAGGGGCAAACAGCATTTCCTTCCACATCCTTTGCAATTCCCCTCTTTTTCAATCTTTACAGTCCTCTGGCCAACTCCCTCTTCCTTTGATAAGGCAGATAATCCAAGTTTCAGCATTCCCCACTTACTGCTGCAGAGCTGGTGTGGAACAAGAGCAAGGATCCATTGCCAGTCCTTGGCCAATGGGACAGCTAAAAAGGGAGCCTGAGATCAGCCCCACAGTGAAGAGAGCTCAGATTAAGCTCACACAGAGCATCTCCTGCCAAAAGCTACTTGCACAGATCATAGAATTATTGTTCATGTCCACACTGGAAAAGAGTGGACAGGACTGATTGTTACAGTGATTTGTTGAGACCTTGTTGATCACTGCAGCAGTTCAGGGGTGACAGATTTTTGACAAGCACTTCAGAAAAGCCAAGATTATCTTGCTGGTGCAGAGACCATCACTGAGCCTTGAGTCCTCTCACCAACTCCCTCGGAGCACAAGCACAGATGGAATTCCCTGTGATTTGCTTTTTTCTTCTCTTCCCCTAACCTCAAAAGGCAGTTTGGTGTGATGCCAGCCAGCTAGCCAGACCTAGAGCAACGTGGGGAGGTTTAGATTGGATTTAGGAAAAAATTTCTTCATGGAAAGGATTGTCTGGCATTGGAACAGGCTGCTCAGGAAGTGGAGGAGTCACCATCCCTGGAAGTGTTCAAGAAACACATGGCTATAGCACCTGAGGACATGGTTGAGTGGTGAACAGGCTTGGAGTCGAGGATTGTAAAGGTCTTTTCCAGCCTTAATAATTCCATGATTCTGTGATCTTTTCTGCCCCTTAAGTTTTCTCCTTTATTCACCCACTGAAATTTTGTCACAGGCTTAAACTGGAGGTTTTAGGGAAGGCTGATAAGCAAAACTCTGGACAAACTCCTGAAGAGTTTGCTGTCTCCTCCAGTCTCAGCAATTCTGAGATTCTGTGAAAAGCAGTTTTTCACCCTGAATCTTCCCATCAAGTTGCACCCAAGTTTTTCTGATCCCAGACTGAAAGAAATAGGGGAAAAAGAATTCAGCTAAAAATCTTTGTCAAAAGATCAAGAATGGAATGGTAGCTCTGGTGGGGTTATTCAGTGAACATCAAATGTGTGCTGAATATTTCTCAAACTCATCTCTGAGAACAGAGGAGGGAGATGATATCTCATAAAAGACTCAGAGACAGAACTTCAAGCTATAAAATCATGGAATGAGTTGAGTTGGAAGGGACCTTAGAGATCATGCAGATCCACCTTCTGCCATGGGCAGGGACACCTTCCACTATCCCAGGTTGATCCAAGCCCTGTCCAACCTGGCCTTGGACACTTCTGGGGACCCAGGGGCAGCCACAGCTTCTCTGGGGAACTTGTGCCAGGGTCTGAAGACCCTCACAGGAAAGAATTTCTCCCCAGTATTCCACCTGTCTTCTGTGAGTTTGAAGCTATTCCCTGTGTCCTATCCCTCCAGGTCCTTGTAAATGGTCTCTTTCCATCTTTCTTGTGGCTCCTTTCAGGCACTGGGAGGCCACAATTAGCTCATCCCAAAGCCTTCTCCAGGCTGAACAATCCCAATCCTCTCAGCCTTTCCCCACAGCAGAGCTGCTCCATCCCCCTGATCATCCTGGTGCCTCCTCTGGATTCACTCCAACAGCTCCAGGGGTTTCTGGGCTGGGTCATGTTCAGCTCTCACCCACCAGGACTCTCCAGTCCTTCTCCCAGGGCTGCTCCAGCCCTTCATCCCCAGCCTAGATCGATGCCTGGGGTTGCCCTAATCCAGAAGCAGCACCAGCACCTGGTCTTTTTAAACCCATGAGATTCCTTTGGGCCACTGATCCAGCTTTTCCAGGATCAACAGGGGTAGTTCCATGGATCATCTCCACTGCACCCACAGCTGGGAACCTGCAATCAGATTCATGGATAGGAGTTCTGGCTCCTACGGAAGTATGGAAATCCTTATCCCATGACCAGGGAAACCAGCCCAGGGTTGCAGGAGCTGAAATTTGAAGGGAACGGGAGCCTACCACAACCTGCAGGCAAACCCAGGGCTCTGCTGGGCACCAGGGCCCTTCCTACCTCATCTCCAAGCAGGAACAACTCAGTTCCTGGAGAATTGGCAGCACCTTCCTGCTCCTGCAGTGAGCTCTGTGCCACAGCAGGGAAATGCCCAGAGGTCAGGATTTCAAACCAGAAGGCAAACACAGAGAATTCCTGCAAAGCCTCATGGGGACACTTCCCGTTGTGCCACCTTAAGGACCAGGCTCTGGAACATGACGGGAAGGGATCACAAGAGTTCATGGGTGCAGTGCAACGAAACTGCTCAGAGCTGGAGGGCCTGAGCAATGCCCTTCTGTTCTGTGCAAACTCCACAGATCTCTGATCCATGAAGAGAAGGAGAAGGGGGAGCTGGAGGAAGCCATTGTGCTGCCTCTGATTTCCTCCCGCTGTGGTTGCTCAGCAGCAGCCAGAAGACAACAAATGCAGCTCCAAATTCCCTCTGTTCCCTCCTGCCTGGATTTGCATGGGGAAATTTGGGTGCACAGTCTGTGATTTTTCTGCCAGAAGCTTGAACCATTTCAGGAAATCTGCACAGCAGCCATGGGCCAAGCACTACAACTGTCAAGGGATTGGCAAAAACATGCACAAACTTAAACACCTTTCATAAAATCCAGGTGATCTGCAGTGTTTATCCACTAAATAGCAAATGTTCTGCAGGAAAAAAGTCCCAGAAGAAGCAACTTTTCAACTCTGAATTTCAGAAGATGTAGAACATAGAGAGAAAACAATACCTGAGACAATTCAAGAGTGGGCAAAATCTGCTCCCTCAACCCCCAGCAGTGCTGAGCTGCTTTAAATCCCAGTTTGTCCTGCCTCCCACTGATCTGACAGCAAAGGAGCCAAGGAGAAGGTCCAGGTCATATTTTGGGGATCAGAACCAACAAGGCTCCCTGGTACTCACAGGATGTGAGAGCTCCAACAGCTCTCACAGACTTGAAATTCCCAAATCCTTATTTCAGCTCCCAGTGACCTGCAGTGAAGTTCCACAATGACATCCAAGAGCACAAGGAGCAAGGTGTCAAACATTACAGGGTATTCCAGAAATTTCCACTCCATTTCAAGCCCCATCTTCCTCTTAAAAGCAGAGATTTCCAAGAACTTGGAACCAACAGGGTAATTCCTGCAATATATTCATTTGTGCTGTTCCAAATGTTATTTTTTCCAAAGAATTTTTCTGGATATGTTGGTCATGTCACAGTTATTTTATTCCACTGATAGAGCTGGTCTGTGTCTGCAAGTACAAAATGCTAATGAACACATAAATAAAATAAAAGCTGGTCCAAACTTGGATCTCATTACACAAAGTCAAGGGAAAGATCTTCTCATCAAGTATTTATCACTGTTCAGGCCACCTCTGAATCTTTTGCAGCTGCTCAGCCATTCCCATTTTTTGTGAGTTTGTGGAGATTGCCCAGTTGCTACTGAATGTCCAATTTTATTTTGGATATTCATGGATCTTTTACAGAATCATTTAGATTGGAAAAGACCTCTGAGAGCATTGAGTCCAACCTTTGACCTTTCAGGTCAAGCAAAATTCTTCTTTGTGATGTACAATTTCTACCAAAAAATTAAAATATTGGAGTTTCCTAGCTCCAAAGAAGTTACATCACGATAATCCACAAAAACAGGGATTTTTTTTTTTATTAAAATAAATTTTTAAATTAAATTTTACTCTTATTTCCTCACAGTTCAAGCACAGCATTTCAAGTAGAAAAAACACATTGGAGAAGACATTTGCATATTTTGTTGTAAGAGATAATAGACAAGGAAACAAGAGAAAGGAGAAGATTTTTGTTTACCTGGGTCTTGGCACTTTTCTGTCTTCTCCCAAAAATGCAGGACAGGTCCTGTTCAGTGCGTGACGAGAGATCCTTACCTGGAAGGGGCAAAGAGAGGGAAAAACCCCAAAACCTTCACATCTGCATTTTGGTAACAGTGTGAGCCACAGACAGAGAGGAGTTGCTCTTGGAGATAAACAAAAATCAGGAAGTCCAGGTAGGACGGGGCTTGGAGCAACCTGAGATAGTGGAAGGTGTCCCTGCCATGGCAAGGGGGTGGAATTAGATGAACTTTAAGGTCTCTTCAAACCCAAACCAGGCTGTGGTTCTATGCTAAAGGCACTAAATGAAGGTACACAGGAGGAAATGTGTGTATGCATCAAGATCTTTGGATTCTCAAGAGGATTCCCCATTTCTGACAGAATTAGGGAGTTACAGCTCCTCCACATGATGAAAAAAATTCCATTTTTACTCAGTGGGGACTTTTCTCCAAATTCTAATGTTGCTTCTGCAAAGCAAAACTTTCCACCTCTGCCACACACTGGGTTATTCCAACTGAAAAGCATTTCAAGGGTGAAACAAAGATTTCCAGGAGAGCCATTATTCCCATCTGATTGTTGTGTGGTGAGCTGGATATCAAGCATGGATCAAGGAGGGAGAAGTGGGAAGGTGTGATGTGATTCAGAGATACGGGCAAAGATTTAGCCAATTCCACAGCATAGGAGTTGTTGAGTTGTTCACTGCCTCTGTCAGAAAATTCTTTTGGAAAAGGCCAGCAGGAGTTAAAGAAACAAAATTAACCCAGGCAAGTCAACTTGTTAAGACTCTGCTGGGGTCTCAATCACTTGATTTTCTGATTCCAAAATCAGTGACCTCAAAATTAATTTTGTAATGGCCAAAAAAACCCAAACCAAAAAAAAAAATCCCCAAATCTGACTTATTTTTTTTCCTGGGATCCTCAACTGCCCTGGAGGGTAAAGACACATCAGCCTAGAGGAGAAGTGTTCCCCAGCTTCCTGCTGCCTCACTGCACCGCCTCTAAATGGCCTTGTCCAAGCAAGCTGGAAAAAACTGGGGGTTGTTTTCAGCTTTCTCTTGGCCAAGGCTTGGAATGTAACACCCAAAATCCTCCTGCTCCTGTTTTCAGGCTGCGCTTCCTTTCCGTGCCTCCCCCTGGGTGTCTCCCCCATTTCTCCTCTAACAGAAAACCAACCCAGCTGACAGCCCCAACCTCCTGCAGCATCCCAGGGGAGCAGCTACTCGAAAAGCAGCTGAAATCAAGTGTTTTAATCTGAGCTTGGGGTGTATTTCCCAGATCCAGGGGTGGCTGTTCCTCCAGCAGCGAGGCTCCGAACTAGCCCCGGGAGCGGAAGCCGCGTTTGGTGCCGCCGCTGTTCCCTTCTCCCCCTTTTGTGTCAGGCTTGTCTTGTTTAGTCTGAAAGGAAGCAGGACTGGACTTCAACAACAAGGGCCATGACAACACGAGCCTTTCTCAAACAACTTTTCCTCTTTCCCTGAAAAACGACAATTTCCCTGTGTCAGGCCACAGAGGGTACAAGCAAATGAGGGGCTGCCTTGTGGAAACGTGAGCAAACAAACCAGGGATATTGTGAATATGAAAGGCTTGAGCTGTATTTTACATGCTCAAAAGACACTTTTTTTTCCTTCTATATTTAGTAAAAGGTTAAATCCAAATCAAAATAAATCCTCTTTGCTCAAACAGGCCATGGCCTCTCTACTTGCTAACCCTGAACCAATTTAATTGTTTAATGTCATAAAGTGGCAGGCTCATGTTAACAGCTTCAAGGTCGAATTATTTCACCAAAAATCCCAAACCCTGATATGAAAATCTGGCCTCCATTCAGATATTAGCTCTGAATGGAGGCCAGATTAATTAGCTCTGTTTTAGCAGAGGCATTTGCTGTCAGAAAACAATACACAGAGCTTTCAGTTTAATAAATCAGCCATTAGTGGAAACTGATCCTATCCGTGCCCTGAAACGGGCACACACCGTGTGAAAGGGGAACAGAGCAAAAAGGGAAAGGACTGGACAACTGTCAGAACCTGGGCTGACTCAAATACTGTCATCACTCTAAGAAAAAAAGAAATTACTCAACTCCATGAGTTCTTCAGAGAGTTTTTCTGGCTGCCCTAATTTATCCCCCAAAGCACCTGGTCGATGTAAGAGGGTTTTCCTCTTCCTTCATGCAGGTTTAATCTGATCCCTGATCTCATCCACATGATCCCTGAGCAGGGGTTACTGGGGATTGCAGGGCCATGCACATGCCCAAGTCACTCCCACCTCACCTTTGCCTCCTGCTCCCATCCCTGCCCACTCCTCCACTGCTTGGAAATATTCACTGCTCCTTTATTCAGCTCCTTCACTAAGGAATTGTTTTATTCCCGACATCAGCAGCCTAAAGCCATCCAAAACTGGCCAAAATAAAGAGGAGCAGCACATCAGAGCTTTAAGCAAGAAGCTGCAGGGGGTTCTAAACCCAGGTTTTACTTGTCAAATTTAGACTCCATGAGGCAACAGATCACCTTCAGCAGGGTTTGTTCTAATCTTGGCCAGGGCTTATGAAACCAAAAAACCTCCACTTACCTTTGGCAAACTTCATATAATGGACACGTTTCTTGGAAGATTTGGATTTTTCTTCAAGGCTGAATGTCTTTTTCTGCTTTTTCACTGAGGACTCTAAAAAAAACCAAACAAACCCCAAGCAAACAGGGTCCAGCTCTGTCAGAGGCACTTAAGCACCAAATTCAAACATCAGTGTAATTAACTTTCTTTCTCAAAATCCAGTCAACAACATGTCATAAAGTATTACTGAAGGAAGCATTCTAAGTTTTGTCTGAAATATGTCAATGCTTGATTTTTATTTTTTTTTGCCTCATCCTGTTTCTTTCCCATTTCCAATCCAATGTAATCTGAAAAGGCAGATACAGGTACTCCAGGTCAAAAGCAAATTCATCTCTGTGGTAAGAAAATAACAATAGTGTTGTTTTCCACAGAGTTTCTCCAGCACCAGAGTCTGAGAAAGATGTAAGAAATAGTAGGAAATAAAATACTGATTGAGCAGAAAGAAAAAGGGGGGAATCCCCCTCACCTCCAGGATTTTTATTTCTAACCCTACAATAAATACCTTTATTTGGACATAAGCTGATACATCTGTGTAAGGAAACTGAATGGTGACAAAGCTTTTCTGTCCCCCAGGCCAGCTAGAACAAATTGCCACATCCTATTATCTCATTTTTCCAGGCTTCCAGAAGAGGGACTGCATCTAAACTGTCCTCTGGGAATGGTCTCTGGGGCTGGCTCAGTCCCAGAGTCACTCGGGAGTACTTTGGGAGGCTTGTGAGCAGGTTAAAGCCACGTGAAGGATAAACCTCACTGTTTAACAGCACAGGGATCATGTTCCTGTGCTGTGCCAGGTTATTTTGGGGGTACAAATGTTCTCTCTGCAGCCACAGAGCCTGTTAATTTACAAAGCATTGCCAGAGAGAGAGAGAATTCACCTGTTGAACAGTTAATTACTGCCTTAATAGTCCTGAAAAGAGGCACCACAAGAGTCTCTGCTCTGTAACTCCACAGGTTACATGGGGAGGTGTTTTTTTCCCTCCCTGTGGGATGGGTAGGGAAATCAACCCGTGCCCAGAGGGCCAAGTTGAGTCACCTTTTTTAATATGATCCCACCCTGGAAAGCTCTGCTGCCCAAGCTTTTCTGATCACTGGAATTCCAGCACTTCCCTGCTTGGTAGGCAGTGCCACCTGATGAATCCCTGAGCTAAAACTGAAATCCTCAGCCTGCAGTGGGGGAGCCGAGGGCCAGCAGGCTGAGATCCACACTCCCACACTAATGGGAAAAGAAAGGACCAGCAAATCCAGTTTTTAGGAAAAAAAAAAATCCTCAATAAAAAGGGTCTGTGGGGAAAGTAAGGATCACAACTAAGATATCCTGACAGTGATGCAGCACTTTGAGCCTGATTTCCAACCTGCTGGGAGCAAAAGGAGCATTACAGAGGTTTCCACAGAGCCTTCCTTCCTCCTCCACGTTATTCCTACAGGGAGAGGGGCAGCAGCACCGCCTTGTGCCTGCAGGGAGGAATTTCACTACTGAACGTGCTGGCACTTGCAGAGGGCAGGGAAATACATCCCTGGATCTTCTAGGGACTGGAAAATCATCTGACAAACTGAGCAAGCACTGCAGGAATATTTAATGTGCTTTTAAAAGCAATTTAGTCGGGGCAATAAAGGCACCAATGTGGCATTTCTGCACCAAATATGATCGAGGTACAGGTGCCAAAGCACAGCCAGGGTGTTGTTCCTGCTTTTTATCCTTGGGAAAGGGACGGTCATCATCACTGAGGATCCTGTCAAAAGAGCCAGGAATTATAGAATGATTTGGGTGGGAAAAGACCATGGAGTCTCAACTTCTTTCCATTATCTCAGGTTGCTCCAAGCCCTGTCCAGCCTGGCCTTGGACACTTCCAGGGATCCAGGGGCAGCCACAGCTTCTCTGGGCAACCTGTGCCAGTGGATGAATTTCTTCCTAATATTTAATCTAATCTAAACCTGCCCTCACTGGGTGCTCAGCTAGGAAAAAAAAAAAAAGGGAAAAGACAACTAAAGCTACAGACACTGAGGGTATTTGAATGGTGGCATCAACCCCCAGGGGGCCCTTCCTTTCCGACCTCTAATTGCAATCCAGCTCTGGCAACTGCACCAGTTCTTTAAGAACAATGAAGTTTTTCAGCTGACTTTTAATGCAGTTTGAAACTGGAGGATGGCCAATAATGTAACATTTGCTCCTGCAGCACAGCTGCAGGCAGAGGTTTTTTTTTTTTTCTGGATGAGTTTTGCCAGCTTCAACAATTGCCAAAAAAACAAGTTTCAGAGTTATGCCTTTCTGTAAATCACCAAATGTGACTGACCTGGGATTTTCAAGATGCACCCAAATTTGTTCTCAGTGATTGAAAACTTCTCCCAGCTCCTAAAAGAACTGAATGAAACAGGGAGAAATAAGTTTTCAAGGGTCACTTTGCAGGAGGTGACCCAGGGAAGAGTGCAGAGCTTAAGACCAAGCCTTGCTCCCTGAACCTGCCTCTGCTGACTCACAGTGGCCCTGGGCAAGTCATTTCAGCTCTCTGCTCATCAGTCTGCAGGTTTCCCACCAGTTACACCTCCCTGATCTTCCCAGGGCTCAAGTTGCAACTTGGGCAGGATTGAGTTCTGAAGGGAGACAGGAACTTTTGGAATTTCCCCATGAAATGCTCACCTGCCTCTCCAGGAGCTGAGTGACAGCACCCAGTCCTGGGTGGCCTCACGATTTCACAAGGACAAATTGCACAGCGAGTTAAAAAAGGTGTTTTGAGGCATCAGGCTCAGAACTTTAATCCTAGTTCCCCAGGATTAGGAAACTTCTTTGCTAACTGATTTTCCTCCTCTTTTTTTTTTTTTTTTTTTTTTTTTTTTTTTTTTTTTTTTTTTACATTTTCTCTCCTAGAAATCCTTCAGTGCTCAAAGGTTAAGAATGAATGAATGAATGAAGAGTTGCTAAATTCAATAATCTGGCAATTCTGCCCCAGCAGCACAGGGACAGGCTGTGCCCAAGCAGGAGCTCTTGGTTTAACAACACTCCAGAGAGGTGTTAAAGTACAAAACCAGAGTCTAAACTGCATTTAACTAAAGGAGAGATGATAAATCACTTGATAAATCACTTGATAAACTTTCTCTAAGCTCACACCCACCACGACTTCCTAACTTCATTTTCACAAAGCAAGGTCAGTTTGTATAAAGCTTTTCAAAAATAGAAGACTTTAAAAATAGCCCTTTTGGGAAAGTTTCCCCACTTGTGCGCTCAACACCAGGGCTACAAAAATCACTTTATGCCATACTCAAAGCAGAGATGCAGAACTCTGAGGCAAGAGCTACAAGCAGCTCTCCAAGGGCAGGAAAAGGAGGCATTTAAGAAGCCACTGGAGCATGGAAGCCAAGTGTGCCAGTTCATCAGCAAAAGGAAGGCAAAGCATTGCAGTGCTGAGTGATTGTTGTGAACCTTCAGACAGATTCTGGGTGCTTTATAAAGAAATAAATGTTCCTCCAGGTACAGCCCAGGAGAAGTGTCCCAAATATTGTGATCCTGGATGAAATAAACAGGTTTAGCATTTTATGTTTTCTCTCCTCAAGAAAAAGTCTTTCTTTGAGTCATGAGAGCAAAACTGATCCACTGAGATCCACAAATCCATGGTCATGGATGGCAACACATCCTTTGGCTCCCAGTGATTTTGGGGAAGAAGAAGGAGTTCTCAACCTTATCAAAGGTATTATTTGCATCAAAACTGGGCCTCAGGAACTTTTTAAAGACACAGAATGGAAACTCTGCTGAGCTTCCAGCATCTGATTGAGCCAAGCATGAACTTACCTGTTTCACCCTGTCCATGGCAGTTATTCAGCTCAGCCAGGAGCTGGTTGAAGTCATCCTGATGAGCAATCCAGTTGTCCTGTAAATATCACCCACATGAACACAAGCAGAAGTCTTCAGAACTAACACAAGTTTTACAAAACAGATATTAAAGACTCTTGGAAGTAAATTAATTGATTATATCCAATCCTTGTTAGTGGGAGGAACCCTGGGAAGCTCCACAGGTGGTAACACCAAGCCCACCCCCTGCAGTCACCCCAAAGTGAAATGAAATTAAAAGGATTGTCTTGGAAAGTCCTAAACAATCCTGTTTTGGTACATGCTACCACCATACACCAAATTTCCAACACATTTCACTAATATTCCATTCAAACAATGGTGCTTTTGCTGCAATGGGATCCATTCCCTGCCCTGGGCCTGGTGCTCACCTCGTGGTTGATGGTGGCTCCTAATCCCAGCACGTCGTTTTTCACCTTAACCCTGATGTGCTCTGGGTTTCCTTGCTCCTGAGCCCCCAGACCCTAAGGTGGATTTGAGGATAAAAAATGTAAGGATTTTACAGCAGCAATTAGAGCTTTTGGACTGTAAGACAGCTCACAAGGAAATACAGCAAGAAATCACAACTTCCTGTTAATTTGCCCATGTAGGTGAATTCATTCACCGTCATTACCACACAAAGTTTTTTAAATTCACTACTTAAGCCTCCAGCAAAGCATTATAAACACTAAAATAGCAACAACATTAAGTAGTTGGGTGATTAATCAGCAAAACCACCTGACATTCCTAGGCAAACTCAAAAGTGTTTGGAGTTTTTAAACAAGACACTGCATAAAAAGAATCTGCCTCTCCCCAAAAATGTCTCTGTCAAGGGTAATGGGAGTGAGGCAGATCCACATGGAACGCACAATCCAGACCAAATTTCTATGGGAGGAGAGCAGGGAGGGGCAGGGGATAAGCAGATTGGAGCCAGCAGGACATTCACAACTCCTTTCACCTCATAAGTGGATGAAAATATTGGAGGAAACAACTTTGGGGTTATTTAATATGAAGCGATACTCAGGTTCAGGGTTATCTTTCTCAACTCTGCAGTCAAGGCTAAAAAATTAAAAGGCAAAGCTTTGGGTTTAAAACTTTTTACCTGCTTTTTGCCTCATCTGTCACAAACCACCAGCCAAATGTGTTAGAATTAATAAACATTCATGTGGTGCTGCAGGGGAGAGAAGCTCAGCAGACACATCCTGGAGTAGCAAATATTTCAAGGGATGAGGATTATTTGGAAAAGGTTTTTTCTATTACAAACAAAGCAGAGTTTATTTGGTCAATGGGGTGGAAAATTTGCCTTGAAACTTCTGCTGACCAAAAAGTTTGGAAGCAAACAGGACACTTGGCCACACATCCTTCCCTGACCCAAATCCAGTACAACCAATTACAGGACTGGTGTTAAGCAGCCTAATTTCACTGCCCAAATGGGCTTTTGCCCCTTAGTTTGATCAAGGGAAAGTTCCATTTGTCCAAGTTTGTAATGGAATGGAGACATAAATCCTTCTTGTACAACTGCTGGCAAGGAAGATCCAGTATCTCCAGTGGGAAACGCTGTGAGACAACTGAGGCAAATAAACCCCCCTGAGTTTAAATCCAAAAAGAGGTTTTAAGGCATTTACAGAATTGAGAATGATCCTAATTTTATGCCTTTTAAGGAAACTCTGGAAGAAGAAATCTAGAAGAATAATTAAAGGTAGAGGAGGTTTTGCGGGGATTGTGATCACTAAACACCCCAATGTGCAGCCCCAAATCTTGGCTTTGCTGAGGCACCTCTGTGGAATTAAACCTGCAGTTTGCAGGTGTCTCTGCTGACCTGGAGGTTTTTAATAGTGCCAGAAACCCGTCCCCTCACCCACAGGTCGTGGCTGGAGCTGGGAAAGGACACAGCTCACAGCATTTGGGGGGTTCAGGGAACAGATCAGAAAAAAAATCTTAAAACCAGGTGAAAGACTAAAGCAGGTCCTGGAGTTGCTTTAAAGAGTATCAAAAGCAGGGAGAGAATTGAGGGTTTAAGGGCAGCTTAAAACCTTTAAACTGATTTAATGTTCCAACTCCTGCTCTCACTTGGGAATTTAGATTGTCAGAGAATGGAGAAAAACTGGAAAGCAGGAGAGGCACAAACAAGACTCTGTAACGAAGTGTAGAAATCACTGCTCAAATGCTCTGTGCACTTAAAAAGATAAATCAAAGGAGAATGCCCTGGCAGTTTTAAATCCTTCAGCTACACAATTCCCCCTCAGATCCTACCTTTCCTTTGGACCAGCCCATCTTCTCCAGCATCTTCTGGCCAAACCTGGAGTCATCGTTGCTCCAGGCGCTGTTCCGCGGATCCACCGACCACTTCTGCTTCCTCCGGGCTGCAGCAGGGAGGGAAAATTCAATCAGGCTCCATTGGCATTCCCAGACAGCTCTTGGTATTGAATCAGCTCAAACAAAGCTCTTCATTAAAAAAAAACCCACTCCAGAACTTATTACAGACTGAATGTATTTTGGGGGTTAATTTTACTGAACAAAAAACCTCAACAACGCCAATAAAAGCCCAGTGAAAATATTAATTATTAATGGGAAGATGCCAAAGTTGGAATTGCTACGGATGTTTCTGTCCCTCAGGATGGGCTGCAGTTCAGGGAAGGCTTTAAGGATTACCATTTAGGTGTAAATTCCATGTTTATTCCCATTTTATTTTACATCTGGCCTCAACATGGAATCTACAGGGGAGGAGATGATGATGCTGCTGCTTTCCCAGGTCTGGACAAAATCAATTCTCCAGGCTTCCCTTCAACCAGAACCCAGAAATTTTTAATATTTGCCTTCCTAACAAAAGCCGAATCAAAAATCCAGTGTAAGTGAACAGAGAAAGGGAATGACAGGACACAAACCCGTGGGATTTCAGCTCTTGGATTCCTCAAAAATAATTTACGGGGAAACTGAAAAGCTGCCAGAAATTACTGCAGGAGTTGAGAAATCCAAAGCAGAATCAAGGCTCCTTTGTCCTGTGTGGATTCCTGAAGAAATTACAGATTCCCAGCCCCACGTGTTGCCTTTCCCACCAGGAACAGCTTCCTTGAAATCAAGGAAGAGCAGCCAGGCCAGTTAACCAGTCACTTGAAGCGTGCACCTAAGCCCAGGCAGGAAGAGAACCTAAATAAACAAGACAAACAAAGGATGGGAGACAGGAAGATCACAAAACTTCATCAAACGCCATGGGAAATGCTGGATCAAAAATGACCCGTTCACCCAAGGCCACACAAAAGGCAAAGGGAGAAGCCAAATCCAACGAGGTGTTTTCAATGTAATCAGGAAGTCATCATTCCCTAAAAGACAAGATTTGGGATTTGGGCCAGAGGGACTGGATATTACAGAGATGTTGGACTCATTTTTGGCCCAGTTTTGTTTCATTTTTAAGGAACTAAGCCTGTCAGAATTCAAGGTGGGGGCTTTTTTTTTAACACGCTTCCGAAACTTTGAAGCTCCAAAGAGTCCCGAAAGAGTTTTTACAGTGGGTTAAAAGTCTGAGGGCTCTGAGGGGAATCCAACCTTTGCCTGGTTCACTTCTCTACAGGAAACAACTTGTTAACCTCAGTGGCTGCCCCTGGAAGTGTCCAAGGCCAGGCTGGATGGGGCTTGGAGCAACCTGGGATAGTGGAAGTTGTCCCTGTTTGTGGCAGGGGGTGGAATGGGATGAGCTTGAAGGTCCCTTCCACCCCAAACCATCCTGGGATTCTGTGATTATTCCCACCAGGAAACCTTGAGAGCAGCAACTCCTCCAAGCCCTGCAGGTGCTGCCAAGAAAAAAACAAAAGGGAAACCAGCACTGTGGTCTGTGATTTTTAAAGTTCGAAACAAACTGGGATCCCTGCTGCCCCATGGAGAGCCACAGGGCTCAGCCTGGAGAAAAGGAGGCTCAGGGGGGACCTTGTGGCTCTGCACAACTCCCTGACAGGAGAGGACAGCCAGGGGTGGGTCAGAATCTTTCCCCCAGGGAACAGGGTGAGAGGAAATGGCCTCAAGTTGTGCCAGAGGAGGTTTGGAATGGACATGAGGGAAAAAAATTCTTCATGAAAAAGGCGGTCAGACATTGGAACAGCTGCTCAGGGCAGTGGGGGAGTCCCCATTCCAGGAGGGATTTAAAAGCCACGTGGATGTGGCACTTGGGGACATGGGTCAGTGGTGGCCTTGGCAGTGCTGGGGGATGGTTGGACTGGATAGTCTTGGAGATCTTTTCCAGCCTCAAAGTTTCTGGTTCAACGACTCCAAGAAATCTCATGTTCCCCAGCTCTTCCTTTAGATCACAACTTCAAAACAGAATTTCTATGATTTTGCCTGAATCTCTCTCCCTGTGGAGAAGCCCCTGAGATGTTTTGCTCCCAGGAGGTTGTTGGTAACAAAGCAAAAGGGCACCTGGCAGAAATATCTCTTGATATTAAGGGACCTTCCCTTTCTCAGCACTTTCAATCTAAGTATTGCAAACTTCTCAGCTACACTGAGGGATTAATCCTCATGTTTCTGCCAGGTTAACATGCTCTGATTTTTAAACAGGATGAGTTAGATGCAAGAAAAAAAAACCAACCAAAAAACTTTCTTTCATCTTTAGAGCAGTATTTAAGAAAGCCAGGAACAGCTCCATGCCATTTACAGAAAACATAAAGTCATCTTCCCTTTCCAAACAAACAACAAAATCCACTAATTATTTAAATATTTTAATTATATAATTAAATATTTAATTAAATATTTTAATTATTTAGTATTTTAACTATTACATAATTTAGAATTATTTAATTATTTCTGATAAATTCAATAATTCATCAGAAATGTAAATTCATTCACTGATGACTTTAGAGTGGGAAAGAGGAAACCAGGCACAAGGTTCAGCTCCTAATTTAACACAAATTTTCTGGGCTGCTTCAAAAATGATGCCACAAAAAGTGATGGAACTCTGGGAGAGCAGCACCATCCAGTGGAGAAAATCCTCATTTCTTTAGGGAATCACAGAATCACTGAGGTTGGAAAATACCTCCAAACTCACAGAGTCCAACCATCCCTCAGCACTGCCGAGGCCACCACTGCCCCATGTCCCCAAGTGTCACATCCACATAGATTTTAAACCCCTTCAGGGTTGGGGACTCCACCACTGCCCTGGGCAGCTGTGCCAGGGCTGAACAATCCAAATTTTTCACTCAGATATTCTACAGCCTGAAAAGACCCATGACTAATCCCTTTTCTGAGATGAATTCTATGCCTGGAGCATGTTTTTAATTATATTTTCTGAAAGTTCCCATCCAAACCCCTTCTGTGTGCCCAGAGATGGTCTGGGGGCACAGGAAGGAAAAGGCTCTGGAGCCAGGCTGGGAGAGCTGGGGGTGTTCACCTGGAGAAGAGAAGGATCCAGGGAGAGCTCAGAGCCCCTTCCAGAGCCTAAAGGGGCTCCAGGTGAGCTGGAGTGGGCCTGGGGCAAGGGATGGAGAGACAGGACACAGGGAATGGCTTCCCACTGCCAGAGCGCAGGGATAGATGGGACATTGGGAAGGAATTCTTGGCTGTGAGGATGATGAGGCCCTGGCACAGGTTGCCCAGGGAAGCTGTGGTTGCCCCTGCATCCCTGGAAGTGTCCAAGGCCAGGCTGGACGGGGCTTGCAGAAGCCTGGGACAGTGGAAGGTGTCCCTGCCCATGGCAGGGGGTGGGACTGGATGAGCTTTAAGGTCCCTTCCACTCCAAACGAGTCCATTATTGACATGTCCAATTAAAATAATTAACACATTCTGGAAAAAAAACTACACCAAAGTTTAACACCGAAAATGCCTAAAAAATCCCATGTGCAAATGCAGATTTGTTTTCCCCAAATCACATCTTTATTTCCCACTGTAAACCATATTTGTTATTTGTGTTGTCCAAATTTCCTGCAGCCCAGCAGAGAAATTCACCAGATCCTGAGCTCTGGGTCAAGGGTGTCCTGGCAGAAATGGGAGCCCAAGTTCTCAATCACCTCAGAGACAAAAGTGAAACTCTTTGTTTCCAATATCAGGGAAAAGTGGACAAAATTCAGAGTCGTGGAATATCCTGAGCTGGAAGGGATCCACCAGGATAATCCAGTCCAACTCCTGGCCCTGCACAGACACCCCAACAATCCCACCCTGAGCATCCCTGGGAGCATTGTCCAAACACTCCTGGAGCTCTGGCAGCCTTGGGAATGTCACCATTCCCCAGGGAGCTGTTCCAGTTCCTGACACCCTCTGGGGAAGAACTTCTCCCTGATATCCATCCCAAATTCCCCTGGCACAGCTCCAGCCATTCCCTGGGTCCTGTCCCTGTCACAGGGGGCAGAGCTTGGGGCTGTCCCTCAGGGGTGACACCACCCCCAGCAATGTCTGATCCCAGTCCCCTCCAGCTGAATGACCCCAGTGCCCTCGTGGGGCCTTCCCAGACCCTTCCCCATCCCCAAACCCCCCTCCTGAGGGTCTCTAAAAGGTGGAGGTTGGCACAGGTTGAGCTCAGCTCCAGAAATGACCCCAGCACCAAACCCAGCACCAACACAGGGCCCTGCCACATCCCCTGGGTGTCCCCAGCCCCTTCTGGGTGTCCCCAGCCTCTCCTGGATGTCCCCACTCCCCCTGGGATGGAGGTTTCCCCCCTCAAACACAGGGGCAGGGATGACCCCGGGCCACTGACAGGACAAGTTGTCCCTAAAGGTGTCCAAGGGACATTCCCACTGTTCCTGCCCTGCCTGGGATGTGAGAGATGCCACAAAGAACCCCCCTGAACACTCTTATCCGGCACCAATATCCCCCTGGAATCCCCTTCCAGCCATCCCACACTCCAGACTCCACCTTGTCCTTAACCCTGGGACTCTCTGGATGCTCCTTCCTGTCTTTCCCAGACCCCACATCCTCCGTTTTTCACCCCCAGGGACCCTTGAAGCTCTTCCTCTGCCTCAGCCCAGATGTCCCGGCCCCCCTTTTCCTTGACCCTGGGATCCCCCACACCCCAATTCCCGCCTTTCCCAGACCCGAAACTCCTCGTTCTTCAACATCGGGGACCTCCTGAGCCCCTTTTGCCACCCCGGCCTGGGTCTCGCAGCTCCCAGACCCCCCGTTTTCCTGGAAATTGGGGGACCCCCATTCCTGCCTTTCCCAACCCTCAGTTCTTCAACACCGGGAGCCCCTGAACCCTTTTCCCGCCTATCCCGGGGGTTCCCCACCCCATAACCCCCCTTCCCCTGACAGAACGAGCCCTATTTCCTGGACAGAGGGACCGCTCATTCCATCTCTCCCATTCCCTGAACTCCCTTTTCCTTAAGTCTGGAATTCCGTTCCCCAGCACTGGAACGCCCCGAACCCCTTTATCCGGCCCTGGGACCTCGCCGCACCCATCGGAACGGGCAGCGCGGCCCGGACCCTTCAGGCACGGCTGTGGGGAGGCTCTGAGGCCGCTCCCGGGGCACCGGCTCGTCCCCATTCCCGCGCCATTCCCGGCGGGATCGGCACTCACGCTCCGCCAGCATCGCCATCTTGGGGGCCTCTCTCTGTTCAGGGGGACTTTCGTCACTGTCGGCGCATAAAAAGGGCTGCCTGTGATGCGCCTGACTTAAAAAAGTTTTAAAACAGACGAACGCGGCGGCCATCAAAGAGGAAAAAAAAAGTTTGTAATTTTGCTAAAATTCTAGTAAATCTCTCAAAACGCGTCTCTGTCTTGTATGGGCCGTTTCCGAGCCGGGGTAAAGGGATGAGCAGCGCTCGGTGGGTGAGGTTGGAGATAAAAGGGGCATGAGCAGGGTGAATATGAATATTCAGGGAATTTCAGGTGTGGATGGCCCTGGATCCCCCCAAATCTCGCTGTTATGGGACGGACCTGAGGAGGGGGATACACAGAGACCTCTTGAGAAACATCCCCTTCCTGCCTTTCTGTGAAATATGTGTGTGGGGGGGAGGGAAATCAAAATCCTTTCAGCCACAAATTGTATTTGAGGAGTGAAGCAACCCCTCTGATGAGTTCCTGAATCAAAGCACTTCTACACAGGACTTTATTTATTTATTTAAAAGTTATATTCTTGAGCCCTTGGTCTTTCATATTTTCTGGGATTTTTAGCATCTCTTCAGTGTTTTTATTTGAAAAACAGCACCCAAAATATGGCTGAGTTCTTCAGGCAGCTTCCTCTGGCTCCTCTCTGCCTACATTTTGCATCTAAGTGCAATATTTTGTTCTTTAAGATCCCTTTTATAGAACTGCTGTGTAGAGTTTTTATATTCTGGTTTTGTGGCATGTGCCAATTCTATCTTTTACCCTTTATTGAATCAGTATTTGTGTCTTTCCATGTTGTTGTGCTGTTCTGAAATGAGGATATTTGGTGTTTCTCCTTCTCTTTCCCAGCTGGAGTCACCTGGAAATGTCCCCGGTGTCCTCAATACCTTGAGTGAGATTGACAATGGGAGGATTGAGCCCAGAATCCCAGGATGGGTCAGGCTGGAAAGGATGACTGGAGGTCACTTCACTTCCCCAGCAGGGTCATCCCAGAGCACAGGATTGTGTCCAGACAGTTCTGGAATATCCCCAGTGAGGAGACTCCAGACTCTCTCTGGACAATCTGTTCAGTGCTTGGTCACTGCACTGGGAAGTTGTGCCTCTTATCCAGGTGGAATTTGCTGGGCTCAGTCCCTGCCCGTCCCTCTGGTTCCATTGCTGAGCCCCTGGAGTGGAGCCTGGGCCCTGCTCTGAGCCCTCCCTGCACACAGGGACACCCAGGGCTGAGGGGCCCTCTCAGGATTCTCCTCCCAAGGCTGAACAGCCCCAGCTCCCTCAGCCTTTCCTCCTGAGGGAGATGCTCCAGGCCCTTCATTAATTTTGTCACCCTCTCTGGACCCACTGCAGGAGCTCCATGTCCCTCCTGTCCTGAGGAGCCCAGAGCTGGACAGAGCAGCCCAGGTGTGCCTCACAGGGCTGAGCAGAGGGGCAGGATCACTCCCTGACCTGCTGGAAATGCTCTTTGCCCTCTGGGCACTGCTGGTCAAGGCCACCTTCCACTATCCCAGGTTGCTCCAAGCCCCATCCAGCCTGGCCTTGGACACTTCCAGGGATGGAGCAACCACAGCTTCTCTGGAAAACCTGTGCCAGGGCCTCACCACCCTCACAGTCAAAAATTCCTTCCCATTATCCCATCTATCCCTGCCCTCTGGCAGTGGGAAGCCATTCCCTGTGTCCTGTCCTTCCATCCCTTGTCCCAAGTCCCTCTCCAGCCCACCTGTAGACTGCCTTCAGGTACTGGGAGGCCACAATTAGATCACCCTGAAGCTTCTCTTCTGCAGGCTGAACAAGCCAAATTCCCTCAGCTTTTCCTCCCAGGAGAGGATCAGGACAGATTTCCCACTGCTCTTTCTCCATCCATCCTCCCATCTGGATGGCAGCTGGGTTACAGCTCCCCTGGCTCAGCTTTTCCCACTGCTTTGCCTCTGTGCCTTTGGATTGATGTTACAGTTCCCTGTTTGCTTTGGGAACACTGTGCAAGACAGTTTTTATAAGGTTTTTTTGGGGTTTTTTTCATAGACAAAGCAAACAAACATTGTATCTGTGTCTGTTCCCCTCTAAACCCCCTTCTGTCATTGATACCCTGGCAAATCTCTAAATTTATAATTAGCTTGGTGATTTATTTTTAATAGTTCATATTCAGGTTCTTTTAAACTGGCTGCTCTGGCTGCCCCACTTCCTCCTTTAAACACAGGTATTGAACTGGTCCTTTTATACTTTTCTGAGGCCATAACCTGCTGCCAGGAATCCTCACAGGGTTTGTTCTCCCCAGACTTTATTGCCAGTTCTCTGCACTCTCAGGTCACATTCATCAGGCTGAGCTGATGTGAAAACAAATAAATACTGCCCAGACCTTCACTGTGTGGCACAGAGATATTTTCCTGTTCAAAAGTTTCACTTAATGCTTTTCTGCAGGAGGAAATCTTTGGAGATCAAAGTCAAGCATAGAAGAGCTTTCTTTCTATTTTCATAGTCACACAGGATCACAGAATTATTAAGGTTGGAAAAGGCCTCCAATATCACTGAGTCCAACCTGTGACTGATCCCCACCTTGTCCCCAGCCCAGAGCACTGAGTGCCACATCCAGTCATTCCTTGGACACCTCCAGGCTTGAGGACTCCAAACCTCCCTGGGCAGCCCCTTCCAATGTCTGACCACCCTTTCCATGGAGAAATTCCTCCTGATGTCCAAACTAAACCTCCTCTGGTGTGACTTGAGGCCGTTTCCTCTCCTCCTGTCCCTGTTCCCTGGGAGCAGAGCTTGACCCCCCCCCTGGCTGTCCCCTCCTGTCAGGGAGTTGTGCAGAGCCACAAGGTCCCCTCTGAACCTCCTTTTCTCTAGGCTGAGCCCCTTTCCCAGCTTCCTCAGCTGCTCCTTGTGCTCCAGACCCTTCCCCAGCTCTGTGTCACCTCCTCTGCTTTCCAGTGCTCACAGGTCACTCACCAGCCTCCTCATGGAATCACTCAGGTTGGAAAAAACTTCCAAATCCAACCATTCCCACCACTTCTATGTGTCCCCAAGTGCCACATCCACATGGCTTTTAAATCTTTCCAGGGATGGGGACTCCACCACTGCCCTGGGCACCCTGTTGCAATGTCTGACCACCCTATCAGTGAAGAATTTTTTCCTCATATCCAATCTAAACCTCCCCAGGCACGACTTGAGGCCATTTCCTCTCATCTTTTCAGGGAGTTGTAGGAAGTCTCCTCCTCCTCTTCCACCACCCAGGCATTCTCTGCAGTGGCCACTCTTTGCTGTCATCTGGAAGTGAAATAAAAGGATTTATCCCTCCCTTATCCTTCTACCTGTATTCCCTGATCCCTGTACTCCCTTCCTGGCAGTAGCAGCCATTTCCATGAATTATACCTCTAAGATCATGTTTACATTAATGAAATTGTACTGTCACCCATGGGTGGAGTGTTTGGATGGTCACTCCTGTGATCCATTTCACACCAGCCGAATTCATGCTCTGGTTTTGATTTTGGAGAGGTTTAAGTTCTCCTGGCTGAGAGCTGAGTGTTGTATTCGATTGTTCCAATAGGGAGCAGCATTCTCCACGTTTGGAAACAGCTTCGATGTATAAAGACATCACCGGAGGTGGAAAATGTGAAGTAATTTCTGTTAAAAGGATGCCTTGAGGTTGAGATTTTTTTCTCTTGTTTGGTTTTGAAACTTAATATTCGGCTGCATCAGAGCACTTCTGCCTCCAGAGCTCTCACTCCAGGCTGGTGAAGAATCACAATCCAAAACACAAAGGAGGTCATACTTGATTTAATTATTATTTAACATTTGCTTAACGGGAAGCTTGAGGTCAAGGTCCAAATTATCCGATACGGTTCTTGCAAATTAGGATTTTATAAAACAATTAAGTCCAATATGCACAAGGGCGGTGAAATTAGGCAGAGCAAAGATTCCAATGTGTGTTTCCCAATTACATCCCTGACTAAAAGCTGGTGTCACAGGAAAGAAAAAATATATGAATATTTGAATATATATTTTTTGCTATGGGTGATTTCAGCCCTCTAAGAAAATAGCCTAAAATCCCGTTTCCAGTGTGCCTGGGGAGGTTGAGATGTAGCTCTGTTCTGGAATGTAGAGGGATAAAGATGCCTGGTGGGCATTCCATTCCTCCCAGGGAGGACAGAGGTGTTTCCTGAGAGCCAACCCCTCGAGGATCACCCAGGGCTTGGAGTCTGAGCAGGGAATTTTCCTCCCATTACATCCTTATCTATTGCTGTCAGCCCGAGAGTCCCTTCAGGCTTTGGGGGAATTCCTTTGGTGCCAATCCCAGGCTGAGTTGGGGTCACAGTGAAAGATCAACTGGGAAATGTAATTCTCTCCTTCCAAGGGATTCCTCCAGGTGGAAAGAGGTTGGCCAGGTGAGTATCAAGTTCAGATCTCCTTCCACCACTCCTCCACTTTCCTGCTGTTTCAGGACAATCTGTTCAGTGTTTGGTCACTGCACAGGAAAGAAGTTCTGCCTCCTGTCCAGGTGGAATTTGCTGGGCTCAGTCCCTGCCCATCCCTCTGGTGCCATTGCTGAGCCCCTGGAGCAGAGCCTGGGCCCTGCTCTGAGCCCTCCCTGCACACAGGGACACCCAGGGCTGAGGTTCCCTCTCATTTATCTCCTTTCAAGGCTGAACAGCCCCAGCTCCCTCAGCCTTTCCTCCTGAAGGAGATGCTCCAGGTCCTTCATTAATTTTGTCACCCTCTCTGGACCCACTGCAGGAGCTCCATGTCCCTCCTGTCCTGAGGAGCCCAGAGCTGAACACAGGACCCCAGACATGCCTCACAGGGCTGAGCAGAGGGGCAGGATCACTCCCTGACCTGCTGGAAATACTCTTTGCCCTCCAGGCACTGCTGGTCAAGGCCACCTTCCACTGTCCCAGATTGCTCCAAGCCCCATCCAACCTGTCCACCCCATTGGACACTTCCAGGGATCCAGGGGCAGCCACAGCTTCTTTGGGCACCCTGTGCAAATCCTGCAGAAAGGCCCCTTTCCATTGCCCCATAAACCAGGGAGATGTGGAAGAGGTGGTCAGGAAAAGAAAGACTGGGGGGGGGAAAATGTGGAGGAGATCGAGGAAAGAAATAGGATGTGAGTCCCGGCTGTGTAGCAAATCCTTTGTGAGTCAAATCAGCCTCTGTTGTGCGATAAATGGCCTGAGGCCAGGCTAGAAATGCTTATTGAGGGAGTCCCGGGAGAGGTGTGATGGAAGCACTAGGGACAAGCTCTGCCTGGAGACCTTAAAACGACAAGACAGCTTTGATTTCAGACGCTGATTCAAGGGAGCAACACGGATTCGAGGTGAGCTCTGGTGGGAGAAGGCGCCCATGCAACGCCAGGCAGGGGAGCAAGAGATTAACAACGTGTGACCCACGGAGCCAAGGATGTCACAATGAGTGCCTGTAGCCAGGAGATGAGGGGTTCAAAGAAGAGCTACTGGGGCACTGAGGAGCATGAACAGGCTCAGGGAGAGGGATTCTGTTCCTAGAAATCCTGCCAGCACAGAGCTGGGCAGTGGCTGGCTGGGAATGCTGGAGGGAGTGTGGAAAAAGAGGCAGCAGAAAGGAATTCTGATGATTTTCCTTCTATTCCATGAGTGCAGCATGTTTATGTTATTATTATTGCTCTTGTTATTTCATCAGCCTGGGCTTTATGGGATCGTGGAAAAGTGGAGTGGTTTGGATTGGAAGGGATCTTAAAGCTCATCACATTCCATCTCCTGCTGTGGGTAGAGGCACCTTCCACTATCCCAGGCTGCTCCAAGGCCTGTCCAACCTGGCCTTGGTCTCACCTTGGATCTGTAAGAAACATTGTCAGGAGACTGAAGGCTTTGCAGGTTTCTTGTTTTCAGTTTTTGGTGAAATCCAGAGTGAATTTAATGGTTGAGGGTTTGGGAGTAGGAAGAAAATTGATGTATCCACTTGGAGGTTTGTAACTCAGGGAAGGCTCAGCCTGGAAATTTTGAGAACTGTCATGTAACAACAGCCTTTGAATGAGTAATGATCATTCTGGGAAGAAGGGTGGTGGAATTTAGGAAATCATGGAGGAGCCACTTTGCCTCCAGAAGTTCTCCAGCATTTCCTGCAGAAGTTCTTCCATAAATGGTTCAATATTTGTGCACTGGAGGACAACAGAGTGATGAAAAAACACTTTTTAATTCACTGTGGACAATCCTCCACAAAGCAACCTGATTTTTGTCTCTGAGCATGACTCTGGTTTTGGTGACTGAGGGTCAAAAGGGAGCAAAACTTTTCATCTGGGCACCAGCTGAGATGGGAATGACCAAGAGGCACCAACACTGCGGGGGGAAATAAAAAAAGAGGAAGGAGTAATGCTAGAAAATAACAATTGAAATGAGAACCTTCAGTAAAATCTGGTTCAAAAGAAGGAATTCCTTTCTGGACCTTTCTGCTAGGGATGGATTGGGTTCCTTGTGCACTGCCACCTGGAAAAGCAGGAATCAAGATAACTGAGCATGTTGGAGAAGAGGTACAGAACACCTGGGAATGGCCAAGGGGTGCTGGGATTGTCTTTTTTGATGGTCACATTTGTCATGGATGGACTGTTTGACCTGACCACAGAATGGGGAAAGGAGATATGTGGCTGCCCAAAGGCTCCTCCAGCTCCTCCAGTTCCCCAGATTTTATCACTTTATGAGTTAATTCAGGAAGCCCTCTGAGAAGGCATCTTCCCCCAGGCCTGATGCAATGTCTTAACCACAAAACCAACCTGTGCTAATTGCTCCTCTGTAAAGTGCAGCTCACTCTGCAAAATGAAGTGTCCCATTTAATGCCATGAAACACTCACTTGCTTTGCTCAGAGATGGGAAAGGAAAGAAAAAAAAAAAAGGATTCCCTGAAGATGCTGGTTCAGATTTCAAAATTAATCCCCTTCCACCATTGTTGTATTTGTTGCCAGGGGTTCGAGTGTTATTTACCACACACGTGAGATAAGAAGAAAATGGCATTTTGTAGATACAGAAATCACTCCTCTGGTCATGAAGCACAAAAGGAAATACTGAGCAGCACAAAAGCAACACCACTGGCTCACTTGAACAAGACCCACAAAAAATACCAGGAAAAAAATGGTAAAATTAAACAAAACATCTCTGCCCCAGATATCTTTCTTTCTTTTTATTTTTTTTCTTTTTTTTTTTTTTTTTTTTTTTTTTTTTCCCTACCTCCTTGTTNTTTTTTTTTTTTATTTGCAAATGGTTGTAAGGAAAGTTCATTGCTTTCCACAAGCAGGAGGAAATGCCAGGCCCAGCAGAGCGTGTTTGATATATTATTCATAAGGAATTATGTGCTGGAGACTTGTCAGGATCCAGCAGCAGCAAACAGAGGTCAGCAGTGAAGAAAGCAAATAGACCTGCAACGGGTTTTAAACAGTTTTAATGCAGCCAATTTCCACTCCCTTTTATTCATTAGCCCTGGTTGTCTGGGATGTTCTCGTGGCAGGATAGAGGTTCCTTCTGAAGATTTCAGAACCAGCACTGCTCGCAGTCCCAGCAGGGCTCAGCTTTGTAAACACAGCAAATTAGATTTGGGGCTTTTGAACAGAAATGAAGAGGGAAACCCACAAGGACACTGCTCACTTTTCAAAGTGGAGCTGCACTTTCAAGGCTGACCCAGTACTGTCATTTCAGGGCTGTTTGAGCAACCACTGGAAAATAAAAGAGCACTAAAAATAGCCAAGATGGGCTCATTAGCTCTTTAATTACACGTTGGGTTTTTTTTCTCTCATCTGCACTTTGTCCTGTGAGCTCCCCATTGGCAGTGACTGGGGAATGCCAGGGCTGGGGACATCACTGTCATTCACTGCCAGCCCATGTCCCTGTCCTTACCTTTTCCACATGTTGGAAGAACAGGATTCCCTCATTCAGCCCACAGGAGCACAAGCATCAAGGAATGATGCTGGAAGAGTTGGAGTTGTTCATAATGGAGAAGAAACACCTTCAGGGAGACCTCAGAGCTCCTTCCAGCACCCAAAGGGGCTCCAAGAAGCTGGAGAGGCACTTGGGACAAGGGATGGAGGGACAGGACACAGAGAATGGCTTCCCACTGCCAGAGGGAAGGGATGGATGGGATATTGGGAAGGAATTCTCCCCTGTAGAGCAGGAGCTGAGCTGGAGCTTTCCTTTGCTCACCCATCATGGAGTCAACGAGGCAGGGAATTTATCGTGGCACACTTATCCCACAGACACTTCCAAATCCACAGCTAAAGGGAGCAGCAGCACTACCAGTGCTTGTAAACACCATTGTTTGTTTAAGGTTCTCTGGAGCACTTGGGAAAACGCTCAGCTTGGGGAGAAAATTTCCACTTCAGCACCCAGGTCCTGGCTTGTTCTAGGGAAAGAGAGATTCACAAACAGGTAAGAGGCACATGCACACACGTGGCCAGAGGTTTTGTAAGTTGTAGGCAGAGAATTAGAAAAATCAGTTTAATCTATTGAGGGATACCCCTGACAAACCCTCTGGAGCAGTGTCCCCTTTCCTGGTGGCACTTCAGGACAGGACAGTGCCACCCACACCAGTCATGCTGCATCATACCCAACCCTTTCTTCACCTCCACTTGGGAATGCTCAGCTCCCACCCATGGAACCTCCCCATTGTCTTCTTATCCTACCAGGAGAAAGCTGCTCCTGCTGTCTCACCCCACACTTCTTTTCAACCCATTTCTTTCTCCTTTTCAACCCATTCCTTTGTCCTGACTCTTTTGTTTTCCAGTCCCAGCATGCAGATTTGTTGTGGCCATGCTGACCCTCTTCATGAGCTTTCCTATGGAACTAAGGACTGGGAAAGTCTCCAGGAAATTCCCACTGAATACCTGGTCTAGGTGGAGGCAGCTGCTACTTACCTTGTGCTGTAACATGGCAGGAGTTCACTCCTCAGGCAGGTGAGGGACAGCACAAAAATCAGCCAGGCTGTGGACTGAGCTGCAGTTGTCCTCTCTCCTCTCCAGAAATCGTTTGTTAGCAGCAAACCAGGGAAAATTATTAGGGAAAGTGCTAAAATGGAAGGTGGCAGATTGGTGAAAGGGAGCAGGGAGCCTGTTTTGTCAGAAGGTTGTCCTGGGATGGGTGTTAGCAGGAGAGAAGTAATTGCTGTGTGGAGTAATTTCTTCACTTGTTTTTTCCCCACCCTAATGGGTGAAGGATGGTTTTTCCAGGATTGCTGCTCTGCTCTGGTCCTGGTGCATGTTGAAATCTCCTTGGAATTCTTCCCTTGGCATTTATTTTTGCCTCCCTTCCCCACCCTTAAGGAGTTCTGGCTGTTCCTGTCTTCCCTCAGGTTCCTTCTCAGCTTCTCCCACCATCCCAGGACCTCTTCAGCCTCATCCCTATATCCTACTTCTCTTCTTTCCCTTTTCCTTCATGTCCCAGCTTCAAAAACCCCATTGCAAAAGCATTTGTTGAGGTTTGTGTCCCAGAGTTGCCATTTGATATGGAAAAAACCTCTCCTGACACAACTGGGGAGTCCAGGGCATGGAGGGGTAAGAATTTTTCATCTCAGGGCTGATCCCTCAGCCACTCCTGGTGCTCCAGATCCTTCTCAGCTCCATTCCCTTCCCTGGACATGCTCCAGCCCCTTAATGTTTTCCTTGTTGGGAGGGTCCCAGAGCTGTCCCCAGCACTGGAGGACCCTGGTCCTGCTGGGTGCCATTGGCCTCTTGCCCACCTGGGCACACCTGGCTCATGTCAGCAGCACCCCCAAGGGCCTTTTCCAGCTTTCTAACCACTCTGCCCCAGTCTGTGGAGCTGCAGGGGTTTGTTGTGACATCCCCAGAGAGGGAAAGTTGAGTCAGAATAAAGGACACTGTGTGCAGTGAGTGCCCACACTCACCTGGTTTTCTTCCAGATGCCTCTCCATAATCTGTGAACTCTCTTCTCTGAGGTCTCTCAGGTGTGACATCGAGGCTGCACAGCCTCCCACCCCTTTCTCCTTCCTTTCCCTTTTCCAACCAGATTTTGGCAGTGTCCTGAAATCCAGATCCTGCCCAGAGCATTTGAGCTCTTGTTGTGTACAGGACACCTCCTTTCCTACTCTGTATTCTTTGATATGCAGTGAAATACTGGACCTTCACAGCTCTGGAGTCCTGCCTGCAGCAAACTGGGAGAGTTGTGGTGCAAAAAGTTCTTTTAGGGAGTTTTTCAAGATGAAGCTGATAACTTTTGGAGAAAATTGCTGAGATTTTGGGACATCACTGTACCAGAAGTCCTCTTTCCCAATCACCTCCCAGGATCAGGTATTTTACAATGGAATTGGTACCAAACTGGCAAATTTGGTGAGAAACTTTCCTGGAGTCTGCACTGGGCATTCATTCTGCTTTGAAATATAGGGGTGGAGCAATTTTGGAGCCATATTTCCACTACCACAAAAAAAAGCCCACCAGAGGGAAGAGAACATCAGTTTCTGGAGGGGAACAGCTTTGTACTTCAGTCATGGAGAATATGATCTGCTTTTCCTGGTAATACCCAAAAACTGCCTCCAGAAATCAGCACCCAGTGGGACTCTGCAATGAATGTCCCCCCTGCCTTGTTGTTGTGTGCTTTGGTCCTCACTTTTTGTATCTACAGCAATAAATTAAACAAATTCTGGTTTCCAAGCACAATCCTGAGCACAGTTTTGGGCTAGGTCACCTGGAATTGTCCCAAATAAACCTCAGACTTGCCTCAGGATTTAGAACACACCATTCCCAATAGGTGGTTTGGGTGTGACTCACCCCTTCCCTCTGGAGTTTGGAGACCTGGCCAGAGGTGCTTCAGGTCCCAGGATGGAATCAACATTTCCCTCGTGGTCACAAAAGGATTTTCTCTTCACATGACACCAACCTCCAGCACAACAGAGAGCCCTCCCCAGCAGGTCTCTGTGCTCACAAGCAGCATGTCCTGGGTGCCCCTGGACAAGAGTTACCAGGGCATGGCAGACCCAGGTGTGAGGGAGGACAGATTGCACAGACTGCTCAATATTTTGGTTTTCCCTATGGAGTGATGGGTTGAGGGGTCAGTTATCATCAAATGTGTGTATTTGGGTTCAGGAGTGGGCTGGGACAGGGACTCAACAGGAGACACCAACTGAGGCCAGAAAATTGGAGCAGGAAATCAGAAAATCGTGGAATGGTTTGGATTGGAAGGAACTCTAAAGATTATCTTGTTCCATCCTCCTCCATGGGCAGGGACACCTTCCACTATCCCAGGTTGACCCAAGCCCCGTCCAGCCTGGTCTTGGACACTTCCAGGGATCCAGGGGCAGCCACAGCTTCTGTGGACACCCTGTGCCAGGGCCTCCCCACCCTCACAGGGAACAATTCCTTCCCAATATCCCATCTAACCTGAATCTCTCCTCTTTTAGTTTACAACCATTCCTGCTGGCCCAATCACTATCTCTCTGTGTAATAAGTTGTTCTTCCTCTTTTTTACAAGCCCCCTTTAATTGCCACAGTGGACTTGTCCTGGAGCCTTTTCTTCTCCAGGTGAACACCTCCACCCTCCAGAGCAGAGGGGCTCCAGCCCTTGGAGCATCTCTGTGGCTTCCTCTGGACTCTCTCCAGCAGGTCCACGTCCTCCTGATGTTGGAGTCCAGGGATGGAGGCAGCTCTGCAGGTGAGATCTCACCTGAGCGGGGCAGAGGAGCAGAATCTCCCTCTCCCCTGCTGCCCCAAGGCTTGGAGGGTTTCAGGGATGGGTCATGTCCAGCTCTCACCCACCAGCACCCCCAAACCCTTCTGCCAGGGCTGCCCTCAGTGAGTCTGGGATTGGCCTGACAAAGGACAAAGCAGAGAGGCCAAAGCACAGCTTGTGGGCAGCAGTAGAGATGTGTTCCCCTGTGTGTGTGTGAGGGGTTTATGCACCTCCCTGGGCAGGGGCTGGAGGAGCAGCAGGGGACAAAGAGGGTGAATGATGAAAATGAGGAATAGGAGCTGAATTTGGTGGAGGAGAGAGTCAATCCTTACTTAGGGATTGAGTCAGTGTGGATGAGGAGGGCCAGGGCAGGTGTCAGCACTCAGTCCCTGTGGGAGTGGCCCATCTGGAGTCTCAGTGCAGGGACCACATATCTGCCAGGGGGTGGAAATGGGACACGTGGGGTGGTGGTGGTGCCATTCCCTGTCTGGGGACTCCAGGGGGTGTCACATCACCCAGAGCCAGCAGCAGGCAGTTGGATTTCCAGCTCCATGTGGGTTACTCTGACCCTGGACCGTTCTTATGGCCAAGTCCTCTGCTCTCTCAGGAGACCTCATCCCATGGTCTGACCCAGTCCCTGATGGGTTTTCCTGGAGCAACCTGCTCAAGACACACTCGTGCTCTGGTCTAAAAATACCTCAGGATTGCCAGGATCTAAAATATTTCTTTTGGCTTCATAATCTCTCTGTTCAATGTGGAGTAGAAAGGAAAGAATAAGAAGACACAGCACGCTGCAAACATGTTATTAAAATGAACTGTTTATATTATCTCGTTTGAGTCAATACATTATAATGTATTAAAATGGAAAGGTACAAAATTGAAATAAATACTTTCTGATTCATGTATAAATCTTTTGTCAAGATGACATTTTGTTTCTTTTTTTTCTTTTTTTTTCATCAGTACATGTTTCAATAAAACATTTAAAATGACAAAGTATCATTTAAAATATGGTTCATGGAAGAAAAGGTTGAAATCAAACAACTTTTGGCTTGTTTTGGCATGAGATCTTGACACAATCTGGGTTCCCCAAAACCACGTAAATGGTGGTAAAATATAAATGCTCAAACTTATTTAAAAAAATAAACAGGCTTTACAAAACCCTCTGATCCTTGACTTAGCCACTTTTCTGTATAGTCTGCACTTACGATATATACATTCATTATTGTCCAAGGGAAGACAGCCACTGACGTTCATTTAAAGAGCTTGGTGGAGAGGCTTAACAAACATTTTGCAGCTGACAACAATTAAACACGGTAAAGAAACTCCTGACAGTGCAAAAAAAAAAAAGAAAAAGGAAAAAAGGCTCAGAAACCAAAGCATACAAATGGCACAAGGAAGAAGAGGCAAGTGCACAAGCCCAGATCTGATGCAAAGCTCCAGGCCAGGTCTAACAAAACAGCTTTGGCCAGGATAAGCTTCTTCTCCAAAAGGGGAACGCAGGCTTGGAGATCAGCCCTTGATGACACCATTTTGGGCTCCCCTGCATCTCCCAGAGGTGTTCACGATCCTGGGGAAAATCCCTCCTTGGCACACAGGAACCTTCTGCAGACTCCTTCCTCGCTGGTGGTGAAGCAAGAGCCGAGCTCAGTGGAATATCCTGGAGCTCAGTGGAATATCCTGGAGCTCAGTGGAATATCCTGGAGTAAGCCTGGCCTGGGAGGGGGGGGGTGATGTCGAGATGAGAAATCACAGAGCGAGAGGAGCAGAGGGGGAAGTGTGAGTGTGGGCTTGGGACCTTGGAGCAGAGGCAGTGGGGAATTCCCTCCTGGGCAGCGGGTTTTATCAGGATCGTGGAGCAGGCTTGGTGGTGTGCTTTAATCTCAAGTGTGCTTTTTTTTGTCTTTGTCTCTGTAGCCAGGGGCTGTCGTGGTCCCTCTAACCTCTACCATGTGCTTATCATTCTGGGCAAAGGGCAGGGTCCTGCTGGGGGCTGGGTGTGGGAGAATGGGCTTCCCTGATGGAGAATGGTGACTTCTTCCAAATTTTGTCGTTCCAGGAACCCTTCAAGTTTCACTCAAAAGGGGGAAAGAAACATGACTATGTTAAAAGAGAATGAAAGAAAATCTTCCTGCCAGCCTCTGGTTTAACCTTCTCAAGGCTTGGGTTGTTGTGCTGCCAGACAGCCAAACCACACAAGGCAAAGGGTGGATTTTCTTTGTTTGCTTGGTTTGAAGGCAGCAGGAGATTTCACCACCTCAGAAAGGAGGGCCAGCCCCATCCTGGCTGAGTTGAAAGGCAGGCAGGACTTGAGAAGGTGCTGCCTGGTGCTGTTCTTGGTGCTCCACAGTCTGACAAGGATTAAATCCTCTTGGAAACCTGGCTGTTCCCATCCTGCGAGGATGGGAAGATCCTTCTTGTGGCACCAGGTGTTTGCAGTGCTCTGAATGTTGCTGCAAGCTCCCATATCAAAGGGAATCCCATTGTGAAAAGAACCCTGTAAATATGTAATAGATGGTCAAGATTTGGGAAGGAAAATTGTTTTCTCTCCCTCCACAAAAAAGCCCAGTGTGTCACAGTTAAAACTTCTTGGGAAATGCCAACTTCAGGCCTTTTCCTGTTGGAAAATATCACATCCGTCGGGAAACGAATGACGTGATTTGAAGCTCTTGGAGGTCTTCTTTGACATTTTCCTTCAGTTTGTTTTCCTTTCATTTCAGAAAACCTTTTGTTTAAAAATGCAGGGTAATTTGTATATTAAATAAAATAAAGAGGATGCAAACAGGGAAAGATCAAAACAATCTCCCTCCATGATAGCCAAACTGTTTTTGTTGGCACGTGCATTGTTTTTGCACATTTTTGTTTCATGTTTGCTCTTAGCCTTGAGGTTTCCATGTGGGTTGGAAAAATAAATTCACAGGAATTCTGCAGGGATGGAACAGTTCTTTCCTATCCAACCCTCCCTGTGCAGAAGACTTGATTCACCTTATCTAAAGCTCTCCCCTTCTCTATTTTTGAAATTGTGACTTGATTTTCAAAGGCCAACAAAGCAGAAGTTCTCTGAGTGCTGCTTTCCAGTGGGAGGGACCCACTCGAAGCTGCTCCAAGAATTTCCATGGGCCAGTGTGGCTGAAAGGAAATAATTTGTCCTACTCTTTTCCCTGAATCAAACTCACTTGGTGCACAAGAAGGGTCTTTTTTGGGCACCTTTTCCACCCCTGAGAGGGCATTTTGCTCTTTCCTCTTTTCGTTTTTACCATTTTGTTCCCTAATCCAATTTTCTCACAGCTTTCAAAAGTCCACCTCAGTGGAGCTCTTGAAGGAAGTGGCAGAAATTCTGAGCAGAAATTCCTGCACTTGAACAGAATGGTTTTTACCCTGCTAATCATTCATTCTGATTACGATAAAATTTGGGATAAAATAACATTTTTTGCTGACTGTGGGGTAGGCTAAGGTGGTGACAAAGTTTTCCTTTCCAGTACCAATTGCTGGGATTCAAGTCCTAAATCTTGTCTGCTGGAGCCCAAATCCATTGACTGAAGTGTGTACAGTCAAGGAGAGGCTGGCTGAGGGTGCTAAACTCCTGTCAAAGCTGAGAAATTATTTTAAAATTACTTTTTCCTGCACATCCTTTCAAACAGCAACCAGCAAACTTTTCCTAGGCTGCTCCTGCAGTGCCATAGGACAGCCTGGACTGTGGCACAGAAAGAACTGGCATCATTTACACAGACAAAATGTGCATTTGCATCATCCTTCAGTGAGTTTTGTACTCCAAAGGCTGAGTTTGTGATGGAAAAGATGATTAGGTGGCTGGCGGTGGCTTGGGAGTGTGGGACAAAACACCTTTGTCCATGGTTGTGTTGGAAATTTAATGTATTTCAGGAATAAGAGCAGAAATTGCTGTGTTTGAGCTCCTCCACATCTCACACCCAGCCTTGCCTGTGAGATGTCGATACAAATGCCCCAAATTTTGGCATCAGATGAAAGGAATGAATAAAACTCACGATTTTTTGCCAACACAGATGTGTCAAGACAGAGTTTGGGAATGCTGATGAGCTGATCCATGAATGGTGCATGTTCCTACCCAGACAAGGCTCTCACAGCTGCCCTGTGAGGTGGATATTGAACCTGGGTGGGCAAATGGAGCCACACAGAGAAGAAGGGGAGAGAAAGTGTGAGGAAAAGCTACAGCAAGGATCCAGGGATCCTGGATTCCACCCTGCTGCTCCAGGGAGAAGAAGGGATGTGTCTGTCTGCTGGAAGGTGGGAGGGACACCAAAGGAACTCTTGGAACAACAATGTTCATCTTCCTGTTTGAACTCCAGTTTTTCGGCTTGTTAAAGGTCAGAAAATTACACTGTGCATAAAACCAGTGAAAGAGAGAATCCAGAAGATTTGGAAAGTCAGGTATGGGGTGAGGACATGAAGAAAGGGACTCCCAAAAGGCTGCTCCAAAGGGACATCTGTGGGGTCTTCACAAGCACACCCCCAAGTGAGCTTTGGAACTATGATGGAAAGACCAAAGGGATTTGCTTTCACAGATTCCAGTGGCTGCCAGTGGAAGCTCCTCATCTCACAAACCAGGAAGAGGACAAAGGAAAGAAAAGCAAAGAAAGAGGCTGAGAGAGCAAAACTGAGGAAGATATTAAAAAAAAAATAAAAAAAAAAAGAGAGAGGAAGAAAAGTAAAAGAAAGAAGAAAAAAGAAACAGAAAAATTAGAGATAAAAGAGAGGGAGAGAAAGAGAAGGAGAGAATGAGAGAGACAAAGAAGAAAGAAGAAAAAGAAAAAGAGAGAAAGAAAGAGAAAGAAAGAAGAAAAGAAAGAAAGAAAGAAAGAAAGAAAGAAAGAAAGAAAGAAAGAAAAGGATTAAGATAGAGAAAATGAAGAAAAAAGTGAAGACAAAGAAAAAGAAAGAAAAACCACATAGTTTTTCCTATTTGCAATCTGCAAAGGGGATGTTTTCCCTTCAAAAATTCTGCAAAGTGATGTGAGGCAGAGAAAAAACAGGGAGACTGTCCCATGCAGAAAGTTTTGGGAGATAGCACCTGGCACAAGGTTTGCTACAATAAATTGGTTATTCTTTATTGCGTTGGAAATAAAACAGTCATGGAAAGTCCTGCATAAATCCACAGCCATGACCTGCAAAATCCCTGCCTCAATTTGACTTTGCTGAATATTTTCGGGGTTTAGGGCTTGAGAGCTTTTGTTGATTTGATTTTTTTTTTTCTAATTTGATTTCAATGATGGAAATTAGAGCTGGTCATGGCATTTGTTCTTTTGAGGGCAGGAAGGGGAAGGTCTCTCTATACAGAGAGATTCTTTTGATGTGTTTCTAGTGAGGGTGAGCAAAGCACGGTGCCTATCTTGTAATCCAGGGTAATATTTTCAAAGAGGATTTTATCTTATCCAAGGACCTGTTCCTCTTGAGCAAACCAAAGCTTGGTGGACAACTGGAAGATGAACAGCTGGTGGAGACCTGTGCCATGAGTTATTTCTGTGAGATTCTGGTAATTTATATCAAATCTGTGGTTAATTAATCAAATGGAAACATTTTCATGCTGGCTTTGGGACAGCGAAGGAGGATGGACCATTGGAGACTGACTCTTCAGAAGGCTGTTCTAAAAGCCAACTCCTCTTGATGACTGTGGGGCCACAAAGAGGCAGATGGGCCAAGGGCAAGAGGACACTACAGGTCCATAAATCCAGATGGTATCTCTCAAGGAATAAACTTTTTCCTAGCAGGGCACAGCTCCTTCTTCCAGATGTGTTGGAGATACAGAAGGCCAGCTCTGCAGAAAGAACACTGATGGGAAAAGCTCTTATAAGGGATGGAGTGCTGATGTTCTCCATCTGAGAATGCTCCACAGCCCTGAGGAGTCTAGAGCAGCTGAGCTTGCAGCCTTTGAAAGCAAAGCTTGATTCCAGCACCAGCTTTTCTATATAAAGACCTCAGACTTGGGATCAACTGAATTGCTTTTGGGGAGAAAGATCCACCGGGCAGCACGAAACATCGACCAGGAGATCTCCTCCTCTCTCCAGAGAACCAGTGCTGAGGCATTTCCACTGTTTGACTGGAGTCACTCTGGACCTGGAACAAAGGAAGAACAAAGCTTACCAAGCTGGGGAGATGAGCACCACAAGCAGCTTTTCGGAGATGCAGCCAATCCTGCAACAAATCACAGGATTTGCAGTCAGCAGCAAGGCCAAAAGCCGGCATCCATCGAGCTGTAGGATTTGGCCACAGGACAGTGCCTATATCTGCATGCCAAGCGAGGATTCCTGCCAGTGCCTAGTGTCAGGCTGTTTATTTCTGTCTGGATTAAAACCAATTAGAACATCAAGCAGCAAAATCAGAGTGCAGCTGTCATTTAAAAGATGTGGTGGAGATCAGGGAAGACTGGAAGTTAATTGGTCGATGACTAGAGGGAAGGTAAGCAAAGAGAGAGGTATGGAGTTGTTCTATTTCTGGAGCTGAGAATGAAAGGTTTGTTCCCTATCCTCCTGTGTGAAAAGAATATTTAAAAAGCTTTCAGGAAGGAAAAAGCTGATGAAAGCAAACTGGAAAAGTTCAGGTTACTTGGACCACTTGTGGTGTGAGGACAGAAAAGAAGAAGGAGACTGCCCAGAAAAGGAAAATTAAATGAATCAGTCTGTCCTCTTGGGTTTCAGCATGGGTTATCTGGGATTTGTGCAGGTTATGCCTTTGCCACGTTCCCCCAAGGGCGTGATCCACACCTCTTGCACCAGTCTGTTGCATAGCATGGCCGTGAGCTGGTGGGGTCACTCCAGAGGTGGCTGCAGGTCGCTAACAGTGCTCTGCCACTTTACAGGCTGCACGAGTAAGATCGTGTTATGCTGGAAAAGCCCTTGGAGACCCTCTGGGATGAAGGACTTGAAGAAGTTGGATAGCTCCATGTATTCAAGTCTAGCTCTGTCTTATTTTTGGGAAAGGCCACCGGAGATTTTTCAGGCATTGAGAGACAAGAACGTGCGTGTTGGCATTGCCCAGTGCAGGGAGGGCAGTTGCACGAGCCATTAATGGTCAATAAACCCAGCAAATTCTGTTGGTTCCTGCTGCAGGCTTGGAAATGTGCCCTTTCTGGTGGTTCAGCTGTAGCAAAGCTTGGAGAGAACTGGGAAGAGGTGAGGTGGGGGCAGGAGATGTGAAAATGAACCATGACCTTTGCCCGCGTGGTCGCCTCTTGGGACGTTTGGTCCTGACTGTCACAATATCCATCAGCTCTGCGGGATGCAGAGCCAGCTCCTCTGGAACATGGAATTTGTGCTTCTGGAAGGGAACATGGAGCTTATTGCGAGTGCTGATGGCTTGTTGTGTTTCTCAGGGTGGCAAGGGCTGGTTGTCCACACTCCGCTGCTGCCGGTGCACCCTGTGACTGCAGCAGTGTGGAACAGCTGCCACAAAAGCCAAATTCATCCATTAGAGAGCTGGGAGAAATCCCAGGGGCTGCCTGCTGTGATCCTGATAAAACATGTGCTGCCGAGAGGAAAAACCCAGCCTTTTTGTTGGTTAAGGATGGACCAAATCCTGCCCTCAAACCCCTCCGTGGTGGTCAGAGACCGCCGGGTCTGGCGCTGGTGTCCCACTGGAGCCACACCCTCGGATCCTCCTGGTCCCAGTGGCACCTGCAGCCCGGCCTGGAGCATCTCTCCTGCCGTAAGATCCCAAGGGAAAGTCAAACCTGGACTTCACAGCAAATCAAATGGAACGCAACTGAACCACGAGCGTGATGCGAAACATCGTTTTGGCCGGACGAAACGCAGTTTCCACAACCTGGTTTTAAGGAACAGTATCACACAGAGATAGATACACTATGCTAGGTCTGGAGGAAAGAAAAGAAACCAATATGCTAAATAAACTAAGACATACAGTATAGGGGATATTCTGATCAACAAACCAATCACCATTAGAATTAAAAAGTAAACCAGCCTTTCACTTAGGACCCTAACAACATTTCTCAATGCACTAAGTACATTTTAAACCATGCAAGTTTACACAAACATCTTAACTAGGTTTTTTTTTTTTTTTTACTTTTTAAAACACCAACATTATGCATTTCTTTGTTAATTATATTGGTTAAAGTTGCAGCCGTTCACTGCCAAATATCAGATACATCATATACATATTTTTATACAGAATCTGGACAACACAACATTACACAGCCTAAATAGAGAAAAAAAGATTATTTGTTCCTTTGTTTGTTTGTTTTTTTCAGTTTTGTAAAAAATATGAAATGGTGATAGGAAGGAGGGAGAAGGCGTGGGAAATCTTCTACCAAATTAAAGGATTATATCAAAATAATTCCCAAATCACAGTACAACAAGGAAAAAAAGGGTTCGAACTCAGCTCCACATTTAAGATTCTCTTAGCTAAGAAACAAGACTTTACACATAGAATGTATCAGTATTTAAAAATAGAAAGAATTGCAACACCATGCTGTGATTCCAAGTACATCTTAGTTCAAAAAAAAACCGTTTGAAAGGGGAAGGTTAAAAAAAAATAAATAAATAAAAGAGAGAAAAAATTAATCTATAAACTGAGTGATTGCAAAGTTATCTCGTTGGTTTGGATTTCCTACCTACTCGCGATGCATTGCCGTGGGATGGAGCTGGACGGCCACCGCGGCCGGAGCAACACCAGGATAACAGGAATGACTCGGGAATCGCTCGCTGGGTTCTGTCGGGGGCAGCTGGAACTCGGGACGGGATCTGAAACCATCCCAAATGGTTGGGGAGGGGTGTCTTTGCTTTTCCTTCTACTCGGCCCTGAACAAGAGCGGGGCGGGGACCCGCATGGCTCCCCCCACGGCCATACCCTGCCCATCCACACGGAGCAATGCATGTGTTGGGTTAGACAGAAAGAAAACGGAACCTGGAAATCAACCATGGAGGATGCTGTGGTTGGCATGGCAAGTATACAAAAATGCTAAAATTTCAGATATAATCAAAGATACAAAATCAGTTCTGACAAGAGGTTTTGTTTTTTTTGTAGGTTTTTTTTTCTTTTTTTTTTAATAGCAACCATTACAGTGCAAGGTTTTAAAAGTCATTATTACAGTAAAAGGTGTGTATCTGGTTTTACAGTAACTGTAGCACTGATTTTTGTTATGTATAGTAGGTCCCTGATGTAAAGTGTATGCACCAGTTTGAGAGAAAACCCCGCACAATAACGGCTCTTTAGCTTTAAATACATTTTTCTTTTTTTTTTAAACAGATACAAAATAACACATCAAGTTCACAATTTCACAAGCACGGACTTTTGCCTTAATAAAAAGCATGAAAACTTGGTCGAAACCCCAACGTTTAAAGAAATGTAAAAACCATTCGATGAGGGACGCGAGTGTGTGTTTGAGTCACGGCTTTCTGCCACCCCACCGAGCTCCTGGATGAGTCTGTGCTGTCCAAACTGCTGCTTCTTGCTCACCCACCAGTTTGGGGGTTTTTTTGGCCAGGCAAAGTGGTGTTCAGCTTCCCACAGCTGGGATTTGAGTTTGTGCATTTAATGTTATCAACAATCTATTTTTTGAGGTGGATGAATTCTCAAAAAAAAGGATCGTCTGAATAGGGTCTGTGACTCCAAGCCACAGGTTCATTTGGAAGGGGCTCTTAAATGATCAGGATGAGATGCAAATGACTGCAGCCCTGCAACAATCCTTGGAAATTGGTTGGAAGAGACCTCTACGATCATCCAGTCCAACCATCAACCCAGCACCTTGTTCACCATTATTAAACCATGTCGTCAAGTGCCACATCCACCTCGGTTTCACTGCACCCTCAAAAGCTCTGACTTTTCTGAGTTAAATAATATTTAGAGTCATAGAATCACAGAATATCCCATGTTGGCAGAGTCCCACAAGGATCATCCAACTCCTGGCTCTGCACAGGACAGTTCCAAGAATCCCAGCCTGTGCCTGAAGCATCAAGGTATCTCCCTAATTTAGTCAAATGCATTGATTTTATTTCACAACCAACCTGACTTTTCTGAAAGTGAGCATCAGTAATCAGTAAATAGCCAGGAAAATCTGATGTTGCAGTTTAAATCCCAGCTTGAAGAAGAGGCATCCAGCTGACTTCATAACCACAAAAAACACAGAAACAGAAATGTTCCTGTCCCTCAACAGCATTTCAGGAATTTATTTAGTGCATGATTTTGCAATTTCTACCTTCTCAAGTTGCCTTTACTCAGGTAAATAATATGTTTTTCGTCTGAGTTCGAGTTATTGAAAGTTAGACCCAGAAAAGTGGTGTGGAATTCCTCTCCAAAGCTACACATCTCCTTCCACTGATGGTAGAGGAAGCAGATGCAAAGAACTCAGACCAGACTCTTTAAGGAAGAGAAAGTTAACTGGGATTAATCCCTCTTTCAACTTCTCTCCCCTCTCCAAATGTGTGGGTAAGTAAATATGCAGTACCCAGGTGGGAAAGGCTGCAGAATTACTTATAAGGAATATCTTTTACAAAAAATACCAAACATATTTTGAAAATTGCATCCGCAATCCTTAGGAAAATGCAGTCCCATCCAGAGGCTGGAGGAGGTTTGATGAACACTGTGAGCTCAAAGGAGATAAGGACAAATGTTTTATCAAAGTTCTTCCATCTCTGCCTCCCTTTAGATTTTATTCTGGACACTTGAGGGACTTTTAGAAGCAGCAGGAGTCCAACACAAAAATGGGATGCCCTTGGTTCTGTCAGACACTACATCCTCCCAGCAGATTTCTGCAATCTGCTCCACCACTACTCCTCAACTCCTCCTTACCAATTCAGTCCATGTTGGTCCATGAAGGAATCCTTCTTTTCCTAAAGCACACCTACACCTTGTCCTGTGGAGCTTTTCCCCATGGCAAACCTGCCCCTGCCCCTGGGTTTCCTAATTTTTAAACACTACCTGCTTTTTGAGAAGAGCCTGGCTCTGCCACTGGGATCTACCCAGCACCAGGGGAGCTCGTGGCAGTCTAGCTCATGGAAGAGTAAAAAGCTTGACAAAATCCCTGGTCAGGAAGAATTAATCTCTTTAAAGAGGAAAAGATCAAGGATTAGACACATTCTCATCACAGTGCTCCTCTACCCCAGGCTTTAATTAACAAGCCATTCCTCTGGAAGCTTGATGGGCCAGTGGAAGAGCAATCCAAGCATGGAGGACTGTGGTAAGCCCAGAATCCAAGCATGGGAGGCCTTGTGGTGTTGTGTGGTGCCCCACTGCAGGAGGGATTTCTTTATGATCATTATTCTAAAGCAAAAATCCCTTTAACAGACTAATTCAACAACAACAAAAAAAACCCACACCACCCTGCAACCTTGTCAAAGGAAAAGCACTGCTCCTCCCAAACTCTGAGCAACAAGGCAGTGAAGTACAGACCTAACTACAAAAGGCTGAAAAGTCAGGAATTCCATGAAAACTTTATGGCCAGCTCCAGAAAATACTTGGACAATTAAAGCACAAGCTTTCAAGCTGAGAAAGAAGTGGTGGAAATGAGATAAGCCAAGTTGCTTCTATCAAACTATGTCAAGGTTTGGGATCTGAGACTGTGAGGCTTTTTGAGAGGGGTAGTCTTTGTTATTCCAGGAAACAATGAAGATCTCTATTTTAGAGAGATTTTGCCTCTTGGTGTTAATGTCTGAACTTCTCTGATGAATTGCAGATGTATGAAGGACAGCAGGAATGTTGCCTCATTCCTACACAAAGGAATTTGCTGCATGAGTAGTGAAAATGGCCTGTGATCTCTACATTGTGTTAGAGGATCACCCCTGGCTCCTTCTGTAGTCAGTGGAAGGAAATTGGCATTTCTAGAGCCCGATTGATCTCTCCTGCTTTAGATATCTCAGCTAGGAGGGGTGAGTGTTCTTCTCCAAGGATCAAAGACAAAGTTGAGTAGCACTAGTTTGAGTTTGGGGAGTTAACTTTTAGTTATCTAAGTCAGACAAAGTGGATTTTACCAGCAATAGTCAGTCCTAAACGTTTGTGGAGGTTTGGATTTTTTAAAGTACCGACACGTTTCAGTGCTGGCTTATTCCATCCTGAATTTATCAATCCACATTGGAGCAACAGCCATCTTAAATTTTTGTTCCTTCATTTCATGCCAAGACATTTCAGCTGCTTTTCCCTGGTGTTGTCGGTACAGTTCCTCTTATCCCATTGCACCTGTAATTGTTTTCCCACTTGGGTCTCCCATGTGCAGCCGTGGCCAGTGGCTTTGGGAATGGAACACCTCTTGTTCTTTGAGTCATGCAGTGACTGCTGGAGCATCCCACAGAGTCCAGAGAGATGTTCACAAAGAAATCAGCAGGATCTGTGCATTTTGGAGCATGGGGAATGTCCCAGCACTGGCTCGTTGATGTTAATCCTCTAAAATCTCTTCAGAAGGCAAAAACAAATGATGCCACCTGTTCTGCCAGAGAAAAGATGTGTCAGCTTTGTGCAAGAGATGTTGGTACACTGAAGGATTCTTTCTTCAAAAATAAGGTACCAGACATGGCAGTTCAAGCCTCTGAACTGTTTTTAGAGGTTGCAATAAAAATCCAGAAGAGGAGCTGCAGGATCTTACAGTGTCCCTTTGGAGGGGCTTGGCAAGCTGATCTTGGTTGTTCAAGTTTATCTGAATTCACAAAATGAGCAAAGTTGGCTGTGGCCATATCTGGACAGAAGACCAAGACTGAAAGCAACTCAAGATTTTCAGCAGGTGACACTTCTCTGCTGAAACCCTGAGCTGGGGAAGAAGATGAAAATGAGGTTGTTTGGGATGAAAATGAGATTGTTTGGAAGTGCTGCTGCAGAAATATAACATTAATGAAGCCATTAAGGTTCCAGTAAGATCTTTTACAGAAATCAAACTTTTAAATATTATTAACTTGAGTCACAGCCTTAAGAGTGAGAAGTTCTTTTCCTCCCATAAAGACTGGAAGAAGCAGGAGATCACCTTGACAGGTGAGCAGCCTGCAGGGCACACTTTAAAAATTGATTTGATCTTGGGACACTGGGAGCCTCATTATCTGAACAAACAGAGACTGATGCCTGCGTTTGAGTTGGTATCTCGGACTCCTTCTAAAGTCAAGACAGACACAGACATTTCTAGGTCATGATTCACCTGACAGAGTGCAGGCAGCTGCTTCACAATGACAGGAATTGCATCCAAGGAAGGCACATTCCTTCCTAAATGTGGCACCCATTCATTAATCTACACAAGTGGGACAACCACGCTGAAAATGTCTAAAATTGGGTGAGTCAAATTTCACCTTCATTGAAAAGTTATTCATTTTCACATCTTTTTTTTTTTTTTCTCTCTTTTTT